>CM077098.1:133378641-133735270 GCA_039513925.1 Platanthera zijinensis | reverse complement strand
GTTCGACTCCGCTGTTTTTTGGCTTCCCTCAACTTCTCATCGACCGGCCAAATTTGATTTGGGACGACTTCAAGCGGCTCTGCAACTTGCGTTTCGGACCTCCTATCCGCATTTACTCACTCGGGGACTCACATCTCTGCGACAAACGGGTACCGTGGACGAGTACCTGGAACAATTTCATCTTCTCTTAGCCGATGTCCCTCTTGCCCCGGATATGCTGGTTGACATTTTCACCGCTGGACTTAGCGAGCGACTGCGACTGGATGTTGAGTTTGAGGCCCCTCCGGACTTAGTGACTGTTATGAGTCTGACCTGGCTCTGCGATTATCGCCTCCAGCTGGCCCTGGAATTCTATCCACCTTCCACCAACATTATTCAACGGGGCCGTATCGAGGGTCCCCCAGCCCCACCGGTCCGCCGATTATCTCGGGCTGAGATGCTGCACCGCCGCACTCAAGGATTATGTTTCAATTGCGACGAGCAGTACACTCGCGGCCACAAATGCAACCGGCTTTTCTACCTTTACGTTGAGGATTCTGACGACGAGGGCATCAGATAAAGCTTGAGGGAAAGCTTTTTTTTAGGAAGGGTGAGATGTTATGTGTTACGAGTTATGATGCTACGTGTTGGATTGTTGTGAGTCTCGAACACCGAGCTCCTTATTATCATCATTATTAGTGTCTTTATGTTATGTTAGGGGAGTGTTAGGTGAGTGTTAGAGTCATTATTATGTTGTAGCCTATATCAGGGATTGGAAATAATATATTTACCGAACAATATATTATAATATATTGTACAAAATATATTGTATTGTCCATTTGACAATAACAATATATTGTATTGTTATTTTAACAATAACAATATATTGCCAATATTATTGTACTTTTAATTTTTTTTTAAAAACCTAGTATATAAAGATAAAATTTCATTTTTATAGATATTTGTCACAAACAATCATCTAAAACAGGCTGAACCGAAATTTGGCTGAACCTAAACTTGGCTGAACCGCTGAACCCAAACAACACCTACAAATACACGGAAATAGGGCTGAAATGAAATTCCGAAACCCTACCTCCCAACGGCTCCCTCTCGCAGTCTTCTTTTTTCTCCCGCAAGCCTGTGACGGCAGACGCCTTCCGTTCTACCCATACCGCAAAGAACGAACCCCGCCGGACGTCTCTTTTCTCCCGGAAGCCTGAGACGGCAGACGCTGTGAGTTTTACCTCGACCCTGCACTTTAGAGAGGAAGAAGCTTCGTCTGCCGTAAGTTCTGCACTTCTGCCTCCACCCTGCCGCCTGGAAGCTCCCACCTGGTCATCTCCTTTGTAGTAAGTCCTTCCTTGCTCGCTTAATCAGTTAAAAATTGTGTGAAACCTGCATATTTGGGTAGAAATTTTTGAACTGCACTTATGCCTTGCCTTCTCTTTTTTCTCCCGCAAGCATGCATATCAGAAAAAATTATTGAACTGCATTTGAGTAGAAATTTTTGAACTACACTTATGCCTCCTCTTTTTTATCCCGCAAGCATGCATTCGCTCCATTGTTGGACGAGACTTCGTTCACTGCTTCAAATCATCGGGATTTCATTCTTGCAACCCTTGAGTGGTATCACCTACCTGTTGACCATGTCGTCTGCCTAATTGGTGACAATTGCTCTACCAATACAGCAACGGCAAACCTATTCAATGTGTCATTGCTGGGTTGTCGTAGTCATCGTCTCAACTTAGCAGTCGAAGCCTACATTGCTAGATTTCTCTCTATCGAGTTTGAGATTGTGGGAAAGCTGATGTCAAAGTTATCGACACTCAAGGAGTCAGGTAGATTGCGTCTCTCAACATCATTGCGTCCAGTCAAACGAAATGCAACCCGTTGGATTGGGGTCAGCAACATGTTCAAGCGGTTTGAACGATTATTGCCGAATATTGATCAAACAAATCAGGAGCTAGCCGAATTTATCCCAACAGCGGCGCAACGAAATAACATTCGTCGTCATAAGCGAGCATTGTGTGATTTCAAATCAGTTACCCTCGCAATGCAAGCATCCAACACGACCATTTCCGATTCAAATGCGCTTTTTGAGTCACTGATTGAAGCATTTCCAGAGTTCAACTTTGAGACATATCTGGGAACTGATGCATTTATCGTTCACAGTAAATCCTTTGAAAAAACCATTATCAAAATTCAATCGGGAATCGAGGTCCAACTGGATTCAGATGAAAAGACATCAGTTCAATCATTGAAGGTGCAACATAACAACATCGAGAGTACTGATGATAATGATGACTCTGGCTTGTCGTTTGCCGAACGTGCACTCAAACGACAGCGAAAATAGCAGGAAATAACGACGACTTACATTGATACTAGGTTTTTAATGCCCACATCGAATCATGTAGAACGGTTGTTCTCCATGAGCAATCGAATATTTTCGAAGACACGACGAAGGCTGCTACCACGTACTTTGGAAGCGTTTGTTTTTCTCAAACAAAATCGACATTTATGGAATTTGGCTTTGGTGTCTGTTGTCGTGAATGAAGAAACAGTTGATGATGAAAACCAAAGTGACGAGGATGAGGAGCTTAACTTTTGAGAAGTTATATTATAAGTTTGTTTGTAACTTTTATTATTGGTTTTGGAAACTTTTGAAATGCTATATTATATTATCTGTTTGAAACTTTTGAAAAAATTACAATATATTGTTTTTTCATTTTTAGCATTTACAATACAATATATTGTATTGCTAACATTGCAATATAAATATATTGTATTGTTAGCATTACAATATCAATATATTATATTGTGTATTCTCAAAATTACAATACAATATCAGATAGTATTGTTCCAATCCCTGGCCTATATAAAGGCTTTGGTTGTGTTGTTGAAGGGGGAATGACAAAGTTCTAAATTCTCATATTTTTGTGAGATCTTGGTGGCTCTCTCCTCCGACGAGCAACCCCGCTTAGGCAGCCGCAGTCATGGCCCCACAGTATCTCCGATAACCCGCCGATCCTCCTCACGACCACCTCCGAGATAGGACCATAATAACATATATCTATGTTGGGACGTTGAAGGCAGTTGATCATGACAAAAATACATTGTTGAATCAGAAATGTTGATAAAATGATCCAAAGTTTTAGTTGGACCTGAACAATGACCGACAGTTGTTGGCTTGACCGAAGTTTGGCAACGACACAATCGCTGATCGGAAAAGGAATGTATATATGCCAAAGGAACCCGAATGTTCCCCGGAATCCAAGGAGTGAAACTCTTGTAGTAGCTTGTGGATAGTGGAACTCTTGTAGGAGTGCATGGATGATGGGGAATAAGTTTGGGTCATGCTTATCCACCCATTGAATCGAATCAACGTTCATCCAAGTAGGATGAGAAATGACCATCAGTCCATGAATTTGTATCAAGAGAACTTCTGTATCCGGAAGTGGAGGGCTCAGCTAGTTTGTCTCAATGCAAATTTAAGCAACAATATTACCCTATTTAGTTTTTAGAAACTGTGAACTACACATGGATATCAAGCATGGTCACCAAGTGCTACCAATCTTCTCGCAGTCCATGAAGACCCTATCGACCAAAATTATGTGCTACAAATAGTTTACATGGGTTTGGCCGAAAGTGCGCTTCTTAGGACTGACGCGGAGCTGATGGAGATGTACAGTTTGTAAGATATCCACATAATGGTAGAGATGGTCCTAACGACAGTGATTGTAGACCCCAATATGATCAAAGAAAACTAGTACTTTGCCGAACGTTATCACTCATAGTCGATTGAAACGCGACAACGGCATGGCATGCCTGAGATTTCATAATACCCATAATAAGTGTAAAATGTTTACTTGAATCCAATGATAGTCGGCCATAGGTAGAAATTTAGTGCAGTTGGTGTCCTTTATGCACCGCTTCTTACGACAATTGATTATTGTTGCTTCACCGTTTCACAAGATTGTCTCGTACTTGAGTGTAGTATCACCGTCTATCATCCATATATCTAGTCAATCCGCACCAATGAATATTGGAATGATAATGCAATATTAGCTTATCAATCTTATCACAAGACCACTGTCAGGTTTGGTCTGGGATAAGTAAATGAGTTTGCCGACAAGCCCTTGATATTTTCCCTATGAATTTCCCACTTTGTTCTTTTGATGAATTTTTTTAGAACTGCTGTAAGACAATTCAACATGTAGAGTATCAGGTTCCATTTTTCAAATATTCTTTTGCTAAACACCTAAGAAGATCTCATACGCTTTGATTTATCACCTTAATTTTTCCATCAATCTGAAATTGTTCCTATCTATGGATTTTTCAGAGAAGGAACTAGGGATCAAACTTATTAATACTTTTTAATTACACGAAGCAAAAGTTCACACCTCGGAATCTTAATTACGGATTTTGATCTGGTCTTGTAATATTCTGAGTTTTTCTCCACGGCTTTCGTAATTACATACTCAAATCATCCGGTCCTTAGCGTCTACTTTTTAACTTCGACTATAGATATATAAGGCATGGTAATCTTATTATCATGTCATATTGTCTCTTGAATTACTTTGATATTTTTTTATCCTCATGCTCACAAATAAGTTACGGTTGTAACTGTCCAGATTTAATACTGCTTGTTAGATCTTCATTTAACTGGTATCTTGTTTAAATTGGAATGAAAATAATTTACACTTCTGAGTTCTATACTATGATAATTTGTTATTATTAGTTAACTTGATAAGTTATCAGACAATATATGAAGAATCATTAATGTTTTAATAATTCTGAAGTTTTTCAATCATTCTAGTTTTTTTGTTAATGTGTGACATTAGAAAAGGCTTTGGTATGATTGAATTGCAAATCTAGAAATTTATGTTGCACCATAAGTTTCCATCGTATTGTTTGCAACTTTATTATTTAGCAAAATAATAATATGCATTTTGATACGTTGTTCTTGTCAGATGTGGGATTTCTTAATAATTTTGAAAGTTTAGGTATGTGGAAACTTTGATGGGAAGAAAGCGCTTTCTGTCAAAAATAAATTTTGGTAACAACAAAGAGAAGGCTAAAGCTCAAAGACAGGCTGTCAATTCAATATGCCAGGTATTGTGAAAGTGTGATGCTATACTCTCCTAGTAAAAGTACGTTTAAAGCTCAAAGGGCTCCTTTGCCTCACGGTGCCACATAAGTTTTTTATTTTTTATTACAAAATGTTAGGCAAACAAAACATGCTATAAGCATGGGGGGCCATTTTGCATTTAAAATGTAGGTTTTCTGGGGAGTATTCTTGATGGGGATCGACAACGCAGACCCGCAGTGGAGTACGAGTATTAGTCCTGTTCGGGGCCGATTGGCTACCTGCCATTCATGGCGTCTTCGGATCAACGATAAGACTTTGTAGATGCGTCTGGATCAATGCTTAAATATTTTTCATGTATTTGTTTTATTTTTTGTGTTTTATTTATGAGATCGGGCAACCATCGTGTTCAGCCAGTTATAGTCATCCAAGATGGTTGCCTTAAGTCATGTTTTATTATAAATAAGAGGGTAGGGACAAACGTCAGAGTGATTGTAGATTTTGGAGAATTTTATTCCCAGAATCTGGCGATCCCCTCACGGTAAAGACTCTGTGAGACCCTAGGTGACGGCTCCTAGGTGGTTTTCTACATCCCTAAGGTATACTCCTTCCACAACGTTCATCTTTTCCTCTCCAAGCCCTTTATCCCCCCCCCCCCCCCACAACTCGTCCAAAACCCTGCCGAACACCCCAACCTGTCGCCAACCCTGCTGCCCTTCTTTCTCTATTTTTCTCCCCCGCCCTTTCTCCAAAATCTCGCCCAACAATAACCCAAGACCACCCAAACCCAAGACCGCCCAACAACAACCTGACCTTCCAGATCTGGTTCTCTGTTTTCTTCCCCTACTATCCTCTAGAAAACCTGCCCAGCAAAAGACAAAACCTGCCATATTGGGTCCTCTCACAGCCACCTCACGCCTCCCTTGCCACAGTCAAGCAGCCTTGTTGCCGCCCCCATATCTACAACCCCCCAAGAATGCCCAGACTTGCCCCCATTTTTGTGAGTTTTTGTTTTGTTGTATGGATCTTTGTATTCTATCTTGAAATATTGTGTTGTTATTTCATGTTTGTTTGGATACATAACATCATGGATTTTTTTTTGATTCACTTTTGATTTGTACGAAGGATTCATTCGTCGTGGGCTTTGCTTTGGCCCTCCACTCAGAGAAAAGCTTAAATCCGCTTGCCTAAAGAATTGTTTCCCTTGCTTAAAATATGTGTGTGATTTAATCATTTATTATTATGTTTTGAATTCGTCGTCAGATCTTGCATCTTACAAAGATCATTTATTATTATATCACTGCATGTTAGTCATACACCCACATATCCTACCCTTCATTAGACGGTGTTTTGGCTCATTGCATTCATTGCATGATTATGTTAGGATTCTAGATAGAGAGAGAGAGAGAGATAAACTAGAGAGGAAGAGGGGGCTAAGAGGAATTAGGGTTTAGAAGGAGGAAGAAGATTATACCTCAATACTTGCATGCTCAACCAAGAGGGGTTCCGGTGTATAAATACCCGGAACCAAAGAGGGGCCGGCCAAAGGGGCCGGCCGGCCCCAATAGGGCTGAACCGAACCGGTTCAGCCCCATTTCGGCATCTTCAGAGAGAGGGGGCTGAACCGGATGGTTCAGCCCCGTTGTGTACGACATCCTTGCGTCTGCGAGCATAATGACGACCGGCAAAACGTTGCGGGGGCGTAACATTCCCCTCCCCATCAAGAAGCAGCTTGTCCTCAAGGTGGTAGTCGGGGTAGAGTTCCTTGAAATCGAAGAAATCCACCAAGAGTTTTGTGCCGGAGACAGGTTCTTCCACTTGACCAAGAGTTCGGGCCGGAGTTCGGTGCCCCGGTGCTTCCATCTGCTTCGTAAAACATCCTCTGGCAGTGGCCTCAGCTCACCCGCTGCCGTAACGTCAGGCAAGAGAGCAGAAGGTTGGACATGCTGGCCCACCTTTCTCTTGAGCAATGAAACGTGAAAAGTGGGATGGATGCGGGAGCCCGGCGGCAACGCCAAGGTGTAAGCTACCGGCCCCACCCTGCTGATGATCTGAAAGGGGCCGTAGTAGCGCGGGGATAACTTCTGATTGCCACGGGCTGCAACAGACAACTGCCGATATGGTTGTAACTTGAGAAAAACCTCATCACCGACGGCGAATTCCCGCTCAGTGCGGTGCTTGTCCGCTTGCACCTTCATACGATCCTGGGCCACACGGAGGTTGGCCCGGAGAGTGACCATCATGCGATCGCGGTCCAGAAGAGCCCGATCAACCGCCGGTAGAGCGGTGCTACCCGGCTCATAAGTGCCCAAGGTCGGAGGTGGCCGACCGTAAACAACCTCAAATGGCGTCATCCTGCTGGCGGAGTGATAAGACGTGTTATAACAGTATTCGGCCCAATGTAACCACTCTGGCCAAGTGCGGGGCTCATCCATCACAAAGCACCGAAGATATGTCTCCACCCCTCGGTTAAGAACTTCTGTTTGGCCATCCGATTGCGGATGGTTGGCCGTGCTGAAATGTAAGCGAGTTCCTTGTAAGCGGAATAACTCCCTCCAAAAGCTACTAACGAAGGTCGGGTCACGATCAGAAATAATCGCGCGAGGAACGCCATGCAGACGCACAATCTCTCTAGCAAAGAGGGCGGCCACCGAGTCTCCAGTGTAAGGGTGGCTGAGGGCAATAAAGTGGCCATACTTGGAGAGTTTATCCACTACTACCAAAATGACCGACTTCCCTTTTGATTTAGGCAACCCGTCGATGAAGTCCATGGACACCGTGTCCCAAATAAGCTGCGGGATGTCCAACGGGACAAGCAGCCCCGCGGGTGAAGACGTCTCATATTTCTGCCGCTGGCAGATCTCACACTGGCGAACAAACTGCTGAATGTCCCGTCGCATGCCCGCCCAGAAGACATTGGCCCGTGCCCGCTGAAGGGTTCGAAGTACTCCGGCATGTCCCCCCGTAGGCGACGAGTGAAACTCATGCATCAAAACTGTTCTCCAAGCTGAGGCGGCCGGCACCACCACTCGGCCCCTAAAGTGAAGACGACCATTACATAAATGATAACCAGGCGTAACAGTCTCGCCCCGCTGCAAGGCCTCCACTAACGGCCGCAAGGTGTCCGAGCTCATGACCTCCTCGTGAATGTCGGCCAAAGAATCGAGCAAGGGTCCCGTAATGTGAGTGAGAGCTGCCTCCGGCAAGCGAGAGAGAGCATCAGCGACGACATTATCCTTGCCGCGCCGATAAACGATCTCATAATCATATCCCAAGAGCTTAGTAACCCACTTCTGTTGGAGAGGCGAGGAGACCCGTTGGTCCAGAAAATGTTTTAAGCTTTGATGATCCGTGCGCACCTTAAAATGCCGCCCCAACAAGTACGGCCGCCAAACGCCCACCGCATGAATGATTGCTAACATTTCTTTTTCGTAAGCCGACAGGCCCAGAGTACGAGGGGCTAACGCCCTACTGTAGAAAGCTATAGGCCGTCCCTCCTGCATCAAGACGGCGCCGATGCCCACCCCCGACGCATCCGTCTCAAGGACGAATTCCTTCGCAAAATCTGGTAAAGCAAGAACAGGCGTGGTCGTCATGGCCTGTTTGAGGGCCTGGAAGGCGCCCTCCGCCTCTTCTCCCCAAGAAAAAGAATCCTTCTGCAAAAGCTGAGTCAAAGGTCGTGCTATCTTGCCATAATCCCGGACGAACCGCCTGTAGTATCCCGTGAGACCCAAAAATCCGCGCAAGGCACGTACTGTAACTGGCCGCGGCCACGATTCCATACTCTGAATTTTTCGTGGGTCGGCCCGCACGCCCTGACCTGAGACCATGTGGCCCAAGTATTCCACCTCCTCCTGACCAAATGAGCACTTAGAATGGTTGGCGTAAAGACGGTGTTGCCGAAGTCGGCATAGGACCTGTTCCACATGTCCCACATGATCCTCCCAACTAGCACTGTAAATGAGAATGTCGTCAAAGAATATCAGCACAAAAGTCCGCAAGAAATCCCGAAAAATCTCATTCATGTTGGCCTGGAATGTCGCAGGTCCGCCAGTCAAGCCATTGGCCATGACCAAGAACTCATAATGGCCGTCATGTGTTCGGAAAGCCGTCTTGTCGATATCTTCTTGGGCCATGAGAATCTGATAATATCCAGAGCGAAGATCTAACTTGGTAAAAAGTTGTGCTCCATGCAGTTCATCCAGCAGCAGCTCCTCAATGTGAGGAATCGGAAAGTTATCCTTGATCGTGGCGCCATTCAAGGCGCGGTAGTCCACACAAAACCTCCAGGAACCGTCTTTTTTCTTGACCAGAATGATGGGGGCGGAGAAGGAACTAGTACTCGGCCGAATGATACCGGCCTCCAACATCTCCCGGACACTCCGCTCGATTTCCGCCTTCTGAATGTGTGGGTAGCGATATGGTCGCACATTAGTAGGCTCGGCGCCCGCCTTGAGCGGAATACGATGATCCCGGAACCGAGGCGGCGGCAGAGTACGGGGCTCCTGAAAAACGTCAGCGTAATCTGTCAAAATGGACTGTAAGTGAACTGGTACCTCAGAATTGCCGGAGTCGCCGGTCTGAACCTCCCGTAGAATGGCCATCACTTGCCCGTCTCCGCTCAACTGTTGCATGCTGCGAAGAGATACCTCCTTAATAGGAGAAGACATAAGACCCCGCAGGCAAAACTGTTGCTCCCCGAGCACAAACTCCATGGTCATGTGCGCCCAATCAAAAGTTACCCGTTGTAATTGGCGTAACCACTGAACTCCCAAAACCATATCCGAGCCACGAATTGGTAGCAAGTAGACGTCCGTTCGTCCCGCATAGTCTCCTATCCGCAGTTCCACTCCCTTCAGCACCCCTTCACATTGCAACTTACTGCCATCCGCTACCATAACATGAAAGGCAGCCCCCTTGTCGACCCTGTGTCCAACTCTCCCTGCCACATCGGGATGCACAAAGTTGTGGGTGCTCCCACTGTCCACCAAAATAGTAACCTTCTCCTGGGCGATCCGACCCGCCAGCCGCATTGTAAGCGGAGGAACGCACCCTTCCAAAGCATGCATAGAGACTCCAAACTCAGTGTCTTCCAGGTCCACCTCCAATTCATCCTCGTCGACCGCCGGTGCTTCCTCAGCCTCCTGATATAACATGAAGGCTTGTGTCCTCTGGCATTTGTGGCCCGGAGCAAACTTCTCATCACAATTGAAGCATAGACCCTTCTCTTTGCGAGCTTGCAACTCACTCCAAGACAAGCGAGTCACCGTCGGCTTGTTAGCCGTAGGTTGTTCCCGCCGTGCAACCGTAGTAGTAGTAGTGCTGGCCGGGGGCGGCCTATTCTGCATGCGGCCTCTCTGTCTGCTGAACCGCTCCTCCTGAATACGGGCCAAGGTAATGGCGTGGTTCAACGACTGAGGCATGAGTGCCTGCACCTCATCACGAATATACTCCTTGAGACCGGAGATGAAGCAACTGTATAAAGTCCTTTCTGGCCATTGCACCCGATTTGCCAACTTCTCGAACTCCGTACGGTACTCCATCACCGAACCTTTCTGGCGGAGTTTCTGAAGCATGGCCTCATAGTTCTCATACTCTAGCGGACCGAATCGAGCCGTAAAGCCCTCCACAAACTCCCCCCAGGGCACGTACTCCCGTCCCCGCAGGAACCACTGTGTCCATTGGAAAGCGTCGTCCTTTAGGTGAAAAGACGCCAACTGCACCCATTGGCCTTCAGGAACATCTTGATATTGGAAGAAGAGTTCGGCCTTCTGAATCCACTCCAAGGTGTCACCACCCTCGAACTCCGGGAAATACATGCGAGACAAGCCTGGAGACAAGCGATGCGGGCCATGACCTCCTTCTCGCCTTCCGATATCGCCTTGCTCAAATACACCGTAACCCGGTGGTTGGCCACCCCATGGTGGTCCATAAACCGGCGCACCCTGCTGTCCAAACCCCCGAGGAGGAGGAAGAAGACCTCCCCTCTGCTGTCCTGCCTGTTCCGGTGGCCGCCGCTGACCTGCGGCCTCATTCCAGCCCCGCCGCTGACCTGCGGCCTCATCCCAGCCCCCCCGATGGCCTGCGGCCTCATCCCAGCCCCGCCGATGGCCGGCGGCTTCATCCAGCCATGCCGATGGCCGGCGGCTTCATCCCAGCCATGCCGGAAGCCTGCGGGCTCATCCCAGCCCCGACGCGCCTGGATCTGGGTTGCGACCGGCTCGCCGAAGCCGCTATTCAGCGATGCGGGCGGCATCGGCCCGGGCCCCCGCGTAATTCCCCGATCCCGACCCGCCATATGGCCCCGTTGACGGAGGGGAAAACGACGCACGTCCTCGCCGAGCCCGACACGCCCGACTCCGCCATCCGTGGCCCCGCGCGCAACACCCAGCCGGATCTTGTCCCGATCCGGCCGAATCATCCGTAGCCGGCCCTTTTCCTTTCAATAAGGCTTTCAACTCCTCCATACCGGCCGTCATGGCCGCCACACGACTCCGTGAGAGTGACCACCGTCCCCTCTAGGGTTTCGAGCCGTGCGGATTCCTCTTGCGTGCGCGTGTTCACCATGTCGGAGAACGAACTCCTCTGATACCAATTGTTAGGATTCTAGATAGAGAGAGAGAGAGAGATAAACTAGAGAGGAAGAGGGGGCTAAGAGGAATTAGGGTTTAGAAGGAGGAAGAAGATTATACCTCAATACTTGCATGCTCAACAAGAGGGGTTCCGGTGTATAAATACCCGGAACCAAAGAGGGCCGGCCAAAGGGGCCGGCCGGCCCCAATAGGGCTGAACCGAACCGGTTCAGCCCATTTCGGCATCTTCAGAGAGAGGGGGCTGAACCGGATGGTTCAGCCCCGTTGTGTACGACATCCTTGCGTCTGCGAGCATAATGACGACCGGCAAAACGTTGCGGGGGCGTAACAGATTACTTGCATGCCATCTAGGGTTAAGGCATCGCTAGTTCGCCACCTATAGATTCGTCTTGCGTCAAATGATATCAGAGCTAGGTTGTGAGCACTCTTTTGATACGCAGTTATTGAGTCTATATGTTCCATCCTATGGCGTACTATTATCGTTATGCCTTGCATTCACGTGAGAGGCACCCTTATTATTACCATGGTTATCCTCTTGCGCGACACACTACTTCCGGAGATTGTGTCGACCCTACAAATGATTACTCTATGCACGAGACGTTCACTACGAAGAGTTCTTCATGTCGTCATTCATACACCACGCCACAACTTTGATGGTAGAGTTAGTATCGTTCGGGTCATTGTCGATATGCATCTCCCCTGTTTGAGGAACCTAAATTTGTATATACACAACCACCACCGCACGTTCGTAGGGATCACGTCCACCCACGAACACGATCTGATTATGTTATGAGCAACAATCTAGATGACTCTCAGGAGCCCTATAGAAGCCACCATCGCCAGGATCACATCACATGTCAAGACTCTCCTAGTTTTCCACAAATAGAGATACTTGAGGCCGAGTTTCAGTGATTAATTCTTGATCAATTTGATCGCATGGTTGCTCATCTTGATCACCTGAGGACTAGCTTAAGATGAATTAATAAGAGAAAGTCTAGGGATTTAGGTCAAGCCATCGATGTGTCTGTTAGTGCTCTCATTGACATGAGAGGCCCGACTCCAGATTTTGATTCATTTTGTTTGGATGAGACTCAGTTCCCACTTGATTTTGAAGTCGAGTTTGATTAGGACAGTTTAATACATATGGAGAGTGACACTAGTATGACTAGTGAGCATGGTCACAAGAGTGAGGATGAGCGTCCCGGTAACACTTTGATTGTATATCCATCCTTCGCACCTCACTTAAACTTAGTGTTCCATTCAACTAGAGATCCACTCCACGGCACTCTACCTATTGTCCCACTCTTGATTATGGGTTTTTCTCGCTCTTCTCCTATCATTGTCCTGAGCCACATCACGAATGAGAACCAATAGCCTAGTGTGAATCTCGTGGTGACCACCCCACCCATTTTTGGGAGCACTACCCCTTACGATGGTGCTCATTAGTATAACCATGACTCTGTTGATGTGTTTTTTGACAAACCCCCTGTTGCTCCTCTTGACGAGCCTCCACGTCCTTGTGAATTTTCATGCATACCTCTTGGTGAGCCCCTGATGCATCACGCTTCCCGAGAGACTTTTGTCATGTTATGAGCTTGTATTTTAGTTTTGATGTCTCATGTTGTCATTTTGGTATTCGTAACACCTCAACGAGTATTTCTACATTTCACTCAAGGAGCCCCCTGATAGGCCACCCCATTTTTAAGATATTTAGTTCGTTTTCGGACATCCCCTTAAAGAGTATGCCGAGTATGTCGTGTTTCATTTGCATAAGTCAGTTGTGTCATTTGTTCTTCATTTGCATCTGTTAGATGAGTCTGTTCGATTGTGGATCAGTACTAATAATTAATCTTATAACTCACATGCAGATATTCACTGGCATGAGCAGGTATTTCATGAAGGTGTGCAGGTGATGGTGAGAATCTTGTTGTGAAGCTCCTTCGGGGGTCTACTAAAAGTTTGAGCGTTATGAGAATGTATCACTACACAATCATAAGAAGGATCAGAGCAAATACCTACAATCTTGATATCCCTACAACCATGAGGATTCATCTTGTATTTAATGTTGAGAACCTGATGTCAAACTACATGCCTCACAAGTATGTGGACTCATTTCATGGAGATCCTCTTGATCCCACACCTCCACATTCTTTTGAGCTTACATCTCCATATCCTCAGTCCCGCACCCAGTCTACTTTTAAGCCCCACCTGTCTTTGGGTCAGCTTTTTATGGCTTCATCGCCTGCACCTGTGATCGCATCGTTATCACCGACAAACCATTTGATTTTTAAGAGTATTACTGATATCGTGGCCTACGAGTGTATAGCCACGCCTGACAGACAGACATTGGAGTACCATTGGAGCGTATGTATGACGTACGAAAACATGTGTATCATTGGCGAGGATGCTCTGTCATTGACGATACTTGGACAAACTCGGATGGACCACGTCGAGTCTTGTCTGGCATACACTGAGAGGATTTTGACCTCTATTCATCAGGAGATGAATTTTTCCAAGCCGATAAAAATGACGGGGATCGACAACTCGGACCCGCGATGGAATGCAAGTTTTCGGCTCGTTTGGGGCCGATTGGCCACCTGCCATACATGACATCTACAGATTGACGATCTGACTCCATGAATGTGTCCAAATTGACGTTTTGATACTTTCATGTATTTGTTTTATTTATTGAGATCGGATAATCATCGTGTACAGCCAATTATAGACGTCCAAGATGGTTACCCTAAATCATGTTTTATTATAAATAAGAGGGTAGGGGCAGTTGTCATAGTGATTTCAGATTTTGGTGAACTCTATTCCTGGAATCGGGCGATCCCCTCATGGTGATGACTCTGTGAGGCCCAAGGTTACAACTCCTAAGTGGTTTCTTGCATCCCTACTCTATCCTCCTTCCATAACCTTCATCTTTCCCCCTCCCAATCCTTAGCCCCCCCTAACTCCTCAAAAACCCCAGCGAAACACCCTAACTTGCCGCTAACTCTACTGCCCTTCTTTCTCTTTTTTCCTCCCCTGTTACCTTCTCTGAAATCTCCCAACAACACCACAAGCCCGCCCTGATTGGGTTCTCTATTTTCCGCCTCTGTTGTCCTCTACAAAAGCCAAAACCGCCCAAATCTGGTCCTCCTGCAACCACCCCTCGCCTCCTCTGCCACTGCCCAGCATCCTTGCTAATGTCCTCATATCTGCAGCCCAAATCCCTCCCCCCCCCCATGAACGCCTAGATTTGTCCCGTGCTACAACCTGCTTCATTGTCCAAACATCCCCCACTCATCTCATCTTCTAGGCCACAATTCAGCCATTTCCCAACCCCTGCACCCGGTCTCCAGCCACCATACAACACCGTACATAAGTCACCTCCTCCCGGACACCCAACACACACTTGTGAATCATCGGATCTCCTCTCCTACGACTGTCCCCGTATTTTGTGAGTATTATTTGTTGTATGGATCTTTTTTTCTATATTGAAATATGATGTTATTTCATGCTTATTTTGATACATATCATCGTGGAATTGTGTTCTAGATTCACTTGTGATTTGCATGAAGGATTCATTCACCGCACACTTTGCTTTGGTCCTCCACGCGGAGGAAAGCCTAAATCCGCTTGCCTAAAGAATAGTTTTCCCTTGCTTAAAATATGTGGATTTAATCATTTATTATGTCTTGAATTCGCCATCAGGTCTGTCATCTTATATATAGTAGTTTAGGGTTGTCGAGTTGTTGTCCTGACACTTCACCTAGGGTTGCATGTTAGTTGTAAACCTACGTATCCTACCCTTCATTAGATGATGTTTATGCTTATTGCATGATTAGTTATATTGCATCTAGGATTAGGGCATCGCTAATCTGTCACCTATAGATTCGTCCTATATCAATTCCATTACTCGAGATGTTTTTAAATGATAAACTCGTTTATTTGGATCTAACTCATTACCAATGTGAGAAGTCTTGGTAACTGATTGGATAGAATTGGGAATGATTCTTATTTTAAAGATCTTTCGTATGACTACACTTGAATTTTGGAAGATATATCTATGGATTTTGGTTAAGAAGATTAAGTTCCTTGATTGATATTGAAGTAATTTGTCCGATGT
This sequence comes from Platanthera zijinensis, assembly GCA_039513925.1. Taxonomy (NCBI): domain Eukaryota; kingdom Viridiplantae; phylum Streptophyta; class Magnoliopsida; order Asparagales; family Orchidaceae; genus Platanthera; species Platanthera zijinensis. Next base: position 133,719,498 of record CM077098.1, on the reverse strand, counting down.
TTTTTATTCAAGGGCCACTAGAAAACTCCTAATCCCTTCCGCTTGTTTCTAAATTTTTGGATATGTCCTTTGTTTGGAAAGCACCTGACCGAACCTTTCACTTCTTGCGAGTCAATGTCGGGCCTTGCACAGAGATATACACACAATGCAATGGATCTGTTTTTGGATGTCATTAGTCAAATATATATTGAGACTTTATTAGGGGAATATTTTGAGAGAATTATTAGGTTTCTCTATTAGGGATATTATCTAGTAGTATTCATTTTTTTTAATTAATTAAGGAAATATATTTTTAAGTTGCGTGCTCTCAGATATCATTTAAGGAAGAGTCGTGTATGTTAGGCATCTCTTGAGATCACTAGTCTTTTGGAGAGAAATTATATGTCCGGCGGGGTTTCTCGAGTGTGTTTGCTTGGTTTAGTTTTAGTGCAATTATTGTTTTATTCATTCATCATCTTCTTCTTCTCCCCTCTACTTCTGGCTTCATAACAATAATTTGAGTTGTCTAGAACCAAAAAAGCTCTATCAACGATGTCCATCCCACATCCTCGCACACCCCGATCAACATGACTAAGTTTCACTCCCACCTCATGGGACGGAAGGATCACAATGAACAAATGCGGGAGAGCCACCTCTCCCTTTCACAACACATTTTTGCAGAGGTGTTTGTTGCGCTGAAGGGTACAAATCCACCGACCTTCCAAATCCCACTGCTCCACTATTCACATTCCCCACCTTACGCCCACTGCCTCCTCGATAAAATAGCGAACGATATATTTAAAAGTCATGTCGGCCGATATATCGAAAAAACCTGACATGTCGGCTTATATTTTAGAAAAGTACATAATCTGTTTTTTTAGAAAAAACATATTGTTTTACCCCTAAAAATGACATGTCGGAGGATATTTAAAACAATGGTCTTTCTGCTGCACCTTTGTTGTCGTCATTCCCAACAGCTTCAGTCGACCCACCATATACCCATCAAAAACCGCACTCCGCAACTCATCACCAACTACCCACCATCACTATGACATCAACCTTCTTCGAAATGCAACCATCCTCCTTGCCTCTAACTACGACACCAGAACTGAGGTCGCACCCCGTTTGCACCCCCCCCCCCCCCACGATTTCCACTTATGTCTCAACATCTCGTAACTTGTAAAATTGTGTTGTTCACGACCACCCTTTCCTTCTTCCCACAACCAATAATAGCATTGATGCAAAATACTGTTTTTTTCCCACCATGAATCCTTTTGTTAATGACGAACTTCATCCCCGTCACTAACTAGCTTCATCCTCTTATCTTTTTTTCTGAGTAAAGCACCACCCAGGTTTCCTTCCTAAACAACAATCTGTCATCTAGCCATGTTTTCCTTGTCCGCCGTCAAATAAACCTGCGTACAAATCCCAAATTTGGCATGCCCAAACCGACTCCGGGTCTTCGTTCCATGGAAACCACCAAATCTGCCCTTTATGGAATACTATTTTAGCTTTTAAATTTGTTAAAGATCCGGACAAATTATTTCACATCAAAGCTACTCGCTCACAATAACTAAGCACCATCATTCTCTATGTATTGTCTCAAGGATTGGACATGTTTTCTAGTTGTAGGTGGTTAGAAATATCATTAATTAATGTGTTTTGTTGAAGCCAGGAAAATCTCAACTCTAAATGTTTGGACCTAGATGTATCCTAAGGTTACTGATCCTGCAGTCGAACGTCACAATTCGGATGGCTAGAGCAAGAAAGAGAGATGTCTACAAGCACACCTCAGGTGCTCCAGCAGGGAGGTCCCACCACGTACCCAGAAGTTATGAAAAACTTCACCTCTACACCCAAAAAGCTGAGTGTGGTACGAGAAAGTCACATACTTGGCGAGTATGGAACTTGGGGGGATCTCAACATGTCATTCTTGGTACCACTGAGGTCCTGTTTTTAGCAAATCCCGGGGGTATGTATGCGAGAATACCCCTGCGATATACTTGTCATGCGACATAAGGTGCAATCTTGCCCACATGGAGACTAGGAGGTGTTACTCGCCTATAGCAGATATAACGAGAACCCTCCCTCTGGCGATCTTTGGATACTCGCTCATACTGGCGAGTTGTAAGGGCTACTCACCCATATTAGCGAATTATAATGGTTGCTCGCTCATACTAGCGAGTTACAAGGGCTACTCGCCCATACTAGCGAGTTACAATGGCTGCTCGCTCATAGTAGCGAGTTACAAGAGTTACTCTCCCATACTTACAAATACTCGTTATTATTCTCTTCCTTGAGGATGTGGAGTACTCTTTTGGTGAAGTTTGTGAATAGTCATAATACTGTCAAACTGAATGGTCTGTGAATAACCATCTGCTTAGGCATTTTTTTGATCTCGACGATTATGGGTTATATATGTTTTTGTTGTAAGTAATTAAGGGAAAAAATTCCCCTTAATTAGCATGTTCTTGGATGTAAGTGAGAGTTATGTATGAGTTAAGCATTTTTAATCATTCGTTCTCTGAGTTTTTTTTTTCTTTTGGAGAGAAATCAGCCATATGTTTTTGTTCATCTTCATTTTCCAACTTCCCCTTAACATTCTGCTTCATACAACCTCCTTTATAGCTATGGATACAACAAAGAGCGGTTTATATTTGGGTATCTCTTACTGTTAAGGGGATAGAGCGATTTTCTAATGATTGTGGGAGGATCATTTGAGAGTTTCAACCATGAGAGAGCAGCAATTTTTTTGGGCCTGAGTCCTCGTGTGAGATCATTTTGATCTCGCTACAAGGTCTAAATGATCACACCAGATCATTTTTATCTCGCTGTGAGATCAAAATGATAAGTTATTAAGATATCATGCACTAGCAAAATAATCTCACAAGATCACTTAAAATGATAATGTGTCGGCAGCATGATGATCCCAAGCACAAATTAATGGCTGGAACCATCTACTGACACATTAACTTATTCTAATTGCGGAAGACACTTAAAGATATTATAGTATTGCTTAATGATCTTGCACTAAATGATCTCAAACATGAGTCCTGGACATAAAAATTTGAGTTCTGGATCAGGACCCAAAAAAAATCATGAGAATGTAGGTTACGGTTTTAATTTTGTGAGAATGAAGATTAGTTCCAGTACAATCACAATAAGGGACTTTTAACTAGGCATTACATGAATCATAAGAGGTTTTAAAATAGGCATTGCATGAAACTAATTTGGAGATGTTCTCTCTTCAACTAATTCAATGTGGTTTCACATTTCATAAATAAAATGTATAACGTTATACTCTATTTTCTAGGGCTCTGCAGCCGATGTAATCAAGATTGCAATGATTAAAATCCACACAGCTATTACTGGAGGGGAGATGCCTGATGCAGACAGTATAACTGACATGCAGTTCTCCATTCTTAGAGATCAGTGCAGAATTATTTTGCAGGTATTGTACTAAAACTTTCTTACTTTTTACAAATGTGTAATTTTAAGATTAATGATGGTTTGGAAAGCCACTGATAGTAATTTCATTAGATTTTTTTATTTTTAATTTATCCTACATTTTCCAGCTCTTGTTGTAAAAATTAAATCTTCGCAATTAGCATTCGGTTCTATCTGTATTGATAATAGCACTTTTATATTTACACTATATACAATGAAGTATCGCGGTGTAATCATGGAGGATCACTGGTCGTTCTTTCAAACAATTCACGAATCAACCGTCCGATTAAATTTCACCTGTTTCAAAATCACTAAGGGCATTTCGGGTATACCCAAAATGCCCTTAACTGAAGTTAAGGAGAAAAATAATAATATTTTTATATTGAATAAAGTATCGCTAATGGCATGCCGACGGCAGCCCGAGTTGTTGGCCCGTGTTACACTATCCCAATTACATTACCTCATAAACCTTTTTATACCCTATAATATTTCCAAAACCAGCAATGTTACATAAAAAAGCTTTTTTATGTAGCGCCCTGATCTACTGCGGGTGCGCTACAGGTCTGCAGACCAGTGACCTCAACCCCTCTCCAAGGATCTAATTTGCCGCATCCACTAATTCCATTGACGAGTTGTTGAGGCTGGGGCTTGAACCCCAGACCTCCTAAGTTAAGGGAGCTCTAAACTGGTCCTCATCACCAATTGAGTTGCAGCTCAATTGATGGTGAGGACCAATTTAGAGCTCTATTATCTAGGAGGTCTGAGGGTTGCGGTTACTGCCTCATTGGTCTGCAAACCTGTAGCACGCCCACAGTAGACCGAAGCATTACAGGAGCACTATTCAAGAATATTATTTTATCTTCATCTTTAACCGCTCCATCTCCAATCACCACCTCCACCCAAATAGACCCATAGATGATTGTAATGCATGGTTGATAAGTTGAATTGATGAAGAATCTTATCAAGAAGATGAATTAATGTTTGATGATGATTATTTAAAATGGGATGTGATTGTTTATTGCCCTAATTTGGCATGCGCCTTGAGCCTAGTCTTCGAGGCCCTTTTTTGCACTTTGAGCCTCTAACAACTATGGGATTAACCGGGGAAGGAGCATTGACAAGCTGTGAAGCACATATTTTGGTATCTCAAAGATGCATTGGATTTTCTACTTATTATGAAGGTGACTAGCTAATGACTGTCTTTACTTTAAACAATTTTGTTGTCAGTTGGAGAGATACCATGCAGATTTCAATTGTTTTATCCAGTACAAATGAGAAATGCATGGCCTGAAGGAAGCGAGAAATGAAGCCATTTGGTTGAAGGGCCTGCTCAGTGATCTTGGTTTTCACCAGGATCAAACTATTGTATTATGTGATAGTTTAAGTTGCATATGTTTGACAAAGTATGGAGTGCATAATGATAGGATGATGCACTTAGATGTGCAGTATAATTTTATCCATGCAAAGGAGAGGATCAAAGTGAAAAAGGTTGGGATATAGGATAATCTAGCTGACAAGTTCACTAAATATGTTCCCAATGAGCAAGTTTGAGTTGCTTAGACTTTCTCAGCATGGATGGCTGGAAATAGCCAAAAGGGGGTTGGTAGCAACAGTCATAGAAGGTTTTTATTCATGAGTGATGGGATTCAATGCGATGTGATTTTTTCTTCAACAGGCATGGAAGTTCCCAAAGTTTCACATCAAGTGCTTTTATAGTTTGCACCCTCTCATCAGACCCACTTTATTAAGTGTGGTATTATGTATCTGAATTATATTTGGAAGGGTATTTTGGGAATACAGGTCTATACAAAGTTATCTATAAAACAACTCTACTATAGGGTAAAGGCAAGAGAGAAAAACGAACGGCACTTCCTATTGGAGTTACCATTTTGTCATTAGTGTTAATATTGTATTAGTGTTATTGTATTTATATTCTTGAGATTATATATATACAAGGGTGGCTCCAATTTTGAGTTGAGCTTTTCATTATTCATTATTCAACATGGTATCAGAGGGACGGGGCTTCCGCACGATCTAGGGTTTGCCGCGTCTCGCCGACTCCCGCATCAGGACATCCGTTGCTTCGCCGACTTCCGCTGCTTCGACCGTCGCCTGCTGCGTCTCGCCTTCTCCCGCCGGGATCGTCTCCTGTCGGGATTCGTCAGATATCGCCGATTCGTCGTCTTGCCGTGTCTCGCCTTCTCCCGCCGGGATCGTCTCCCGCCGGAGCCAGGAATCAGCGCCCTTCCGCTGTCGACCCCCTTCCGCTGTCGAGCCCACTGTTGTCGAGCCCTTCCACTGCTGTCTCGGAGCGTCTGCTGCCTGCTGTCTTGTCCAGCCGGTGTCGTCTCCTGTAGTTTCTGCACCCATCCTCCTTTAGTTGCTCCTTCCGCTGACGCCGTTCTTGATGTGTTGTATGTGATTCCTCGTCTTTCTTCGTCCTTCGGTCCCCGGTCTCCTTTGCGGGAGGGATCTCGTTCCTCAGTTTTTGTTCTCTGTGCTTCATGGATTCCAAGGATACTTATGGTAAATACAGGACGAATTACTAGCGTCCTTCTCGATGAGAAAAATTATCCTTCATGGCCGACTTCGATGAAAGTTGCCCTTGCCGGCCGAAATAAACTTTCCTGGCTGACCGACGGCCCGCCAATGCCCAAACCGACTGACAAAGATGACAAGAAAGAGGAGTTAGTCAAATGGTCGACTGAAAAGTACATGATTCTAGGATGGATTCAGTGCTCGATGGAGCCTCGCATATTCAGTCAGTTCATGCGGTTTGAGGATATCTCCGAGCTTTGGTCCGCTCTCCAGCGCACTTTTGGCCACACGTGTGTTGATGCCCAGATTTTCGGGATCTTTCAGGACATTGCTTCCGCCACACAGGGGGAGCGCTCTGTTCAGGAGTACTTTACTTACCTTCAAGACCGTTTTCTTGAGCTTAACGATCTTGAGCCTCTCAGTGCCCTGGAGTCTCCTACTGATATCACCCTTATTCGGAAACAGCGCCAGAGACGGGAGACGTACCAGTTCTTGATGGGGCTTCGCCCCGAATATGAGTCTACTCGTGCCCAGATTGTGGGGATGTCACCTTTGCCAGATTTTCTTGAGGCCTACTCCATTGTTGCAGAGCATGAGAAACGTCTGCAGAGGCAATCTAGTCTTCCCTGCCTTCGTGCTACCTCCCCTCTCCCTACTGAGCAGATGGCCCTTACAGCTTCCCACCGCCCTCCCACCTCCAACACTCGTAGTTGCGGTGGTCGAGGTTCTTCTACTCAGTCTGGTGGTCGTGACTCTTCTGGTGGTCGTGGCTCTATGGGTCCTCCTGGCCCTTGCTCTCATTGTGGCTGTCTCTACCATGATCGCAGTCATTGCTATCAGCTCTACCCACACCTACGGGGCTCTTAGCGTCCTACTCCTGGCAGTGTACCCAGACACACTGTTGCTTCTGTTGAGTCTTCTGAGCCCGTTGAGCGCACCTTGGGTGCCAACTCCTCCGACTTCTGTCAGATGATGGCCCAGTTCCAGCAATTTCAGCAGTCTCAGCCTTCCACGTCTGTCTCTGCCTCCACTATCTCTTCTTCCTCAGGTACTCCATTTGCTTGCTCCGCGACCATGGTTGACCAGGATTCGTCACCCTGGGTGATTGACTCTGGTGCAACCGATCATATGACTGGTACGTCTTCTCATCTGCTTCAGGTTGTTCCTTGCTCCCACCGCGACGTGCGCCTTGCTGATGGCTCAGTTACTCATGTCCTTAATCGGGGCCACGTCCCTCTCTCTTCTTTTCTCTCCCTTGACTCTGTTCTTCTTGTCCCTCAGTTGGCTCTCAACCTTTTTTCTATTAGTAGTGTTACTCGTACTTTGAACTGCTCAGTAACTTTCTTCTCTGATCATTGTGTTTTTCAGGATCTGAGATCTGGGAGGACTATTGGTACGGGATATGAGAAGAGTTGGATGTACTACCTGGAGCTACCTCCTACCACCACTGCTACCACCACCACTACTACTTTCCCGCTTACCTCTTTTGCTTCTTCTCCTGCTTTGTCGTCGAGCTCGCTTTGGCACACACATCTCGACCATGCCAGCCCTCAGCGGATGTTGTCTGTTTGTCCTGATGTGTCTTTTGTTTTTCCTTTTCGCTGTGATGTATGTGAGCTGTCAAAACACACACGCAACACGTATGCTCCTTCTGTTAGTCGTGTTACTTCTTGTTTTGAGTTAGTTCATTCTGATGTGTGGGGTCCTGCCCCTGTTATGTCATTTGATGGTTTCTCATATTTTGAAACTTTTATTGATGACTATTCTCGCTGCTTATGAGTTTATTTTCTCAAACATAAATCTGAGGTTCTATCGGTTTACTCCCATTTTTCATGTATGATAAAAACCCAGCATGGTACGTCAGTTCATATCCTCCGCTCTGACAATGGAGGTGAGTACACTTCTCGTCCCTTTGATCTCTTCCTCCGCGATGAGGGCACTCTACATCAATTTTCTTGTCCGGGGACCCCCGAGCAGAATGGGGTGACAGAACGCAAAAACCGCCACCTCCTAGACTCTGTTCGTTGTCTTCTTTGGGGAATGAATGTCCCTAAGTCCTATTGGAGCTCTGCTCTTCTTACAACAACTTTTCTTATTAATAGAACTCCCTCTCGTCCTCTCAGTGGCGTTACTCCATATAGTCTCAACCATCCACCTGTCTCCGCATTTCCCATCTCTCTCCGGGTCTTTGGTTGTGTGTGTTTTTTCCAGAATCGGCGCCCCTCTCGGACTAAACTCGACGACAGGGTCATCCGCTGCCTCTTCCTTGGCTACTCGACTACCACTATGGGTTAGTGCTGCTATGATCCCCAGTTGCGTTGTGTCATTCACACTATGGAGTGACATTTCATGAGGAGGTTCCCTTCTTTCCTGCACATTCGACCCCTCCTGCGCTTCCCACTATTGCGCAACCTCTCCCAGTCGTCTCTCCTCCACCAGATGCTACCCCTTCTGTCGCTCCGCCTGTCCCGCTGACTTACTCTTGCCGCCCTCTGCCATCTCCACACGGTGTACTCCCCTCTCCTCCAGTCCCGGATCCGCAGCTCCTTCCGGTCGCAGGTATCTCTCTTGAGCCTCTCTCCTCTCTTTCTCCTGTTGATTTACCTATTTCCCTTCGCAAGGGCAAGCGTGCTTGTGTTCATTCCTTGTTTACTGAGCACCCGTTGGCTAGTGTTGTTTCCTACCGGCGTTTCTCACCCTCTTACCAGGCTTTTGTGGCTGCTGCTGATTCTTTCAAGCTACCTACCTCGACTGTATAGGCTCTGCTTGACCCGCGGTGGGTTCAGGTCATGGAGGAGGAGATGTCCGCTCTCCGTCGTACTGGGACATGGTCTCTGGTTCCTCTTCCTCCCGGGAAACGTATAGTTGGGTGCAAATGGATTTATACTGTGAAGTACACTGCTGACGGTACTATTTACCGCTACAAGGATCGTTTGGTGGCCAGGGGCTTTACTCAAGCTCCGGACGAGTTTGGTGCCACGTTTGCTCCCGTGGCTAAGTTGACCAGTGTTCTCCTTATGCTCTCGCTTGCGGCCTCAGGTGTGGCCTCTATACCAGCTTGACGTCAAAAATGTCTTCCTGCACGGCGAGTTACAGGAGGAGATATATATGGCTCCTCCTCCGGGGTTTGCCCTTAAGGGGGAGTATTCTAGGAGAGTTTGCCAACTACACAAATCTCAGTATGGCTTAAAGAAGCCACCGCGTGCCTGGTTCGAACGGTTCAGCTCTGTCATCCTTCAGTCTGGCTTCACTTAGTGTCGTGCCGATTACACTTGCTTCATTCGTGTCACTCCTGAGGGACGACATTCCATTGTCCTGGTCTATGTTGATGATATTATTCTCACCGGTGATGATCCCTATGGCATCTCTGAGGTGAAAGCTACACTTCGCTCCGCCTTCGAGGTGAAAGACCTTGGACCTCTCCGCTACTGTCTTGGGATTGAAGTAGCTCGTTCACGACAGGGCATCTCTATATCGCAACGCAAGTACACCTTAGATCTTCTTCGGGACACGAGTCTACTTGGGTGTCGTCCTGCAAGTACTCCTATGGACATCAACCATCGCCTTCATGCTGAATCTGGTGATCCTCTTTCAGACCCCTCTCAGTACCAGGGACTTGTTGGTCGTTTGATATACTTGACCAATAACAGGCCTGACATCAGTTTCTCAGTGGGCGTTTTGAGCCAGTTTATGCATTCTCCAAGGACATCTCACCTAGAGGTTGCTCGACGTGTTCTTCGTTATCTTAAGCGCGCTCCTGGTCTTGGGCTGTTCTATCGGGCTGACAGTATTGTCAGTCTCTCCTGCTTCACGGATGCAGATTTTGCTGGATTATTGACGGATCGACGCTCTACGTCAGGTTTTTGTGTATTCCATGGTGATCTTGTTTCGTGGCGGAGTAAGAAACAATCCATCATATCTCGTTCGTCTGCTGAGTCAGAGTACCGCGTCATGGCACACGGCGTTACTGAGTTGGTTTGGCTTCAATCGCTGCTGACTGAACTTGGCCTATCTCTTGTTGATAGCTCGACGCTCTACTGTGATAATAAGTCAGCTCTCCTACTTACACAGGACTCGGTACTACATGAGCTCACCAAACACATCGAGATGGATGTTCATTTTCTGCGTGACCACATTCGTACTGGGACTGTCCTTCCATCTTACGTCCCCTCTGCTGACCAACTTGCTGACGCCTTCACTAAAGCTGTCGGTCTTGCTCATTTAGATCTGACCATTTCCAAGCTGGGCATGATTGACATTTTTGCACCAGCTTGAGGGGGAGTATTGGAGTTACCATTTTGTTATTAGTGTTAATATTGTATTAGTGTTAATATTGTATTTATATTCTTGAGATTATATATATATATACGAGGGTGGCTCCAATATGGAGTTGAGCTTTTCATATAGAGAGGAGGAGAAGTGACTTATAATAATTTCTTTCATAATGGTCTCGTGCCCCAAGGGGGTCTGCATAGAACATTGCATAATGACATGAGTGTAACCCCAACATAAAGAGAAATGCTCAAAGACACTAAAGAGCTCGTACAACTCGCATATCGACTCGATTAATACAAGACCTAGCAGGATGACTAATTTACGTGTGGAACCATAATATGCACCATGTCTTGTTCCTTGCACACCATATTTTTGATGAAGTATGGTGTTATATTACCAATAGCCTATGCCAAGACTCATTGTTTATTTCTAGTCCAATTTTGTCCAAACTTTTTTTCAGGTTCATGATGAATTAGTGCTCGAAGTTGATCAACGCTTTGTAAGGGAAGCTGCAAGACTTCTTCAAACAAGCATGGAAGATGCTGCTTCACTCTCAGGTATCATCCGATTATAGTAGAACTGTTGAAGTTCTTTATGCTAAACTTATTTCCATAGTCATTTTAAATAAAATATCTTTCAGTTCCTTTACGCATCAAAATGAAGATTGGAAGAACATGGGGTACGCAGGAGCCTTTCATATTGTAAGATCAAGTATGTTGATGACCAGAAAACAAATTGTTTGAATTTGTGTAATTGAGTATGCTGGTAAGTTGTACCAATTTCCTCTGTTTGAGATTTCATATAGTTCACGCATTTTCTTGGTTGCAGAATCTTTCCAAGCAAGAATTTTGTCAGATTTTCAAATTGCTTTATGGAATATCATTTGGTTGCAGAGGCTCTCTTTTATTATTCATGTGTATCTTCTCTGGTTCCGTTGGCTATGATATATGGATCTAGTATAGGGTAGAAAAATTTCACATAGTCTGGTTTAGGATTGATAAGAATAAAAATTGATTGGAATGAAAATAGATTTGGCAATTTTTGGACGAAAATTGTTTTAAATGATTTATATTGTTTAGTCTAAACACGTCGGGCATCACTAAACGGGAATGAATGAAAAATAACGGTTGCGGGTCACTCGACGCTCTTATAGACCGGTCGAATTGAACCGTCTCAGCTCGTGAGTGAGTCGAACACACAAACAGTCACAGAGAAGGCTAATAGTTGGCAAGGAGACTTTACGTGTAAAACCCGAAAGGGGTGAAAAATCGTGGGGCCAGATCAGTGCCGGCCAAATTGCACTATTACAAACAATTGAGTTCTAGAGGGTGACATGCCACCACTCGTTAAAATGAGAATTTAGTAGAATGCGGAAATAAGAACTTTGAGCCGCCTTCGAAGGAGATCTTTGAAGGGGAAGGAGATCTTCAAAGAATGAATTGGGATCTTTGAGTCGCCTTCGAAGGAGATCTTCGAAGAGGAGGGAATTCTTCAAGGGTTGAAGGAGATTTTCCAATGAATTTTTGAACACTGAAGAAGAACTCTGAAGAATCTTTGAAGGACCTCTCTCTGGTGTTGAAGACAACGTGTTCTCAAATAAGGGCCCCGGTCTCCTTTTATAGCTATTGACAAGGGCGTCTTGGTAATTGCGTTGTTCTAACAACCATAACTACCGTACGGATGAATCTCGTTCCTCGATCAGGAGCACATGGATCACCATTTGTGCATATATGACGATTTTGCCCCTCGGGCAGGAGCAATGGTGGTGATGGGAACGAATCGCGAACAAACCTGCAATCTTTACAAAGATGGTAAATCGCAGTGTGTCGTGAGCGCGGAGGTGTTCTGTGCACGTCGTGAGTAAGGAGGTGCTCTGATTGTGTCGTGAGCGCGGAGGTTCTATGATCGTGTCGTGAGCGCGGAGGTGTTGTGAGCGTGTTGTGAGCACGTAGGCGTTCTGAGTTCACCGTGAACCCGAGGGCATTATGGTCGGGGTCCACGCATCTTAGGAGACGGCGGTGGGACGCTCTGAGCGGAGCGGTAAGAGCGCGCGCATGGGGCTCGACAAAAAGAAGGTTGTGCGGATGGGGCTGCGCGGCCAAGGAGGTTGTCCAGTCGGTGTGTGATCGGGTGCCGACCGTGCCGTCGGGCGGTTGCCCAATCGGTCCCGCCACGCGGTGGGGCTGTGTGGGGTGCGGTCGGGTGCGCACGCCCGTACATGCGCGTTCCCGTAGGTCGTGGGCAGTTTCTTGGTTGTTACAGGTGGTTCCCTCTTCCCCCACTATGAGCATTGTAACACCTCATCCTAGTTTATCAACAAAGCAGCAGTCTGGTCGTGTCCAGCAATAAGCAGTAAACTAAGAAATAGTATGATCTAACTACTTTGTGAATTTAGAAATTGATAACTTTCTACATATACCAATTGTATGATAACTGATTTACCAATCTTTAACGGTAAAAATAATTCTGAGCATCTATAATAATTTTTCTTAACTATACGAACATTTTTCTGCAAGCTATTAATATGTCTAGCTAGAAAGAATAAGAGTTTCTTACCGCGACGTTTCGCCGTTCATACAACCCAAACCCTTACCTGAGGTGTCGCTATAAATCTGAAATCCATCTGACCCTGACGGTAAACTCAAAATCTGGGCGGTCATCAGCATGTTCTTCAACTCTTCAAAAGCCAGTTCACACTCAACTGTCCAACTAAAGGCTTTACCCTTCCTGGTGAGCGAAGTCAGCGGTAAAGCTATCTTCGAGAAGTCTTTGATGAACCTCCTGTAATATCTTACTAAACCCAAAAAACTTCGAACCTTCGTAACTGCCTTCGGTCTCGGTCAATCTTTTATTGCTTCTATCTTCTTCGGGTCGACGGAGAGACCTCTCTGACAGATAATGTGCCCCAAAAATGCAACCTCTGATAACCAGAACTCGCACTTAGAAAATTTGACATATAGCCGATTCTTCCTGAGCGTACCCAAAATGGCCCTGATGTGACAGACGTGATCTTTTGCACTCCTAGAATACACCAAAATATCATCTATGAAAACAATAATAAAACGATCCAGGAATTCCTGAAATACCTTATTCATCAGATCCATAAAAGCGGACGGAGCATTGGTCAGCCTGAACGGCATGACCACGAACTCATAGCGTCCATATCTGGTACTGAATGTCGTCTTCTGAATGTCCACATCCTGAATCTTCAACTGGTGGTAGCCTGAGCTCAGATCTAACTTGGAGAACTTGCACGATCTCTCAAGCTGGTCAAACAAGACGTTAATCCTAGGGATAGGATACTTATTCTTAACTGTCAACTTGTTCAGCTCGCGGTAGTCAATGAACAACCTCAGACTATCATCCTTCTTCTTGACGAACAAAACTGGCGCACTTCAATGCGAAGTGTTGGGGTGAATAAACCCAAGCCGAGCAACTCCTGCAATTGGTCCTTCAACTCTGCGAGTTCTCTGGGAGCCATGCGGTAAGGGGACTTGACCACTAGTGTAGCTCCAGGTAGAAGATCGATCTGGATGTCAATCTCTCTCGTAGGAGGGGCACCAGACAATTCCTATGGGAAGTCCTCAGGAAATTGCTGCACCACGGGTACTTTCACCAAATCAGCTTTGACTTCAACATTCATCAGCACTAATAAGGTTTCACAACCTTTATTAATGCGTCTGACAGCCTTCACAGAGGAGATAATCAATTTAGCGACGCCCTTCAAGCCTTGGAATGTAACGGTGACCTGGTTGGGTCCTTCGAACTGTATCAGCTTATTCCTGCAATCTATCTTGGTGTTAACAGCCGATAACCAGTCCATACCCAAAATCAAATCGAAACCCGCAATCGGAAGTTACAAAGCTTCCAAGATAATTTCTGCTTCTCCAAATTTCACGGGTACTCGACACTTATCTCTGGTCTGCAAGAAGGAATAATTAGGCATCGTAACCTCTAATGATGCTACCTCTGGAAAGTCTTCTAAACCTAGCCTGCATACTAAAGATTCTGCTATGAACGAGTGTGAAGCACCCGTATCAAAGAGAATCTTGGAGGGTACATTATAAATCATAAGTATGCCTGCATAAATATTTGAATAATGAAATTAGTAGTATCACTAAGGAGGATTAAATTAAATTATCTATGTGACAGACACATACCTGTCACCATATCCTCCTGCTCCTTGGCTTCCTGTTAGCCAAACCCATTAGCTTTGGGCTGCATCAGACCTCGTCCCGGAGTTGGCCTCACGTCAGGCCCCATTGGTATTTTTCCCTTGTCAGCTCTACTCAGGCCCCCTGACCTCAAATTTCTACTACAAGATTGAGTTATGTTTAATCAGTCTAAGGTGGAGAAGGTATATATATTCATAATTATCGAACAGTTAAGCTTTAATTACCTGGTTCGCAGAAGCTCCCTGACAATAACGGGTTATGTGTCCCGGTTGCTGACACTTATGATATACCCCCGTTGTAGCCAAACACTCACCCATATGGTGGCGAGAAGACTTATGACAGAGGGGATAATCCTTGATCCTGGCCCCAGTCTGCTCACCTCTCTTGCCATGACTATTCTTATTATGTTGTTGCTGAGGTGCATCTTGAGGTCGCTTTGATCGGAAGTTGTTGCGCTTTTGAACCTTCTGTTGGTCTGCTTTCAACTTCCTTGTAGTGTCTACCAAACTCTTGTAGTCTGCGTTCACCATTGTCATCAATGACTGCCTCAGGGAATCACGCAAACCATCCACAAAACGACTACACTTCTCGTTCTCTTCCCCCTGCATCGTGCCCGCATAACGAGAAAGGTGGGTCAGCTCCCGCTTATAAACTACCACTGTTTTGTCCCCCTGAATAAGCCTAAGGTACTTCTCCTGGAGACTGTGGCGTTCGGACGGGAAACAAACCGACTAGCTAGTGTTGCCGAGAAGTCATTCTGGGTGAACATGTCTGCTGTATGACCTGACAACGTTGGTAAACACATGTCATTACCCTGAAAGGATAAGGAATACCAGGGAAAGAAAATTTTAAACTAAGTCACTTACGAGCGGGGTCGTTCGCTAAGTGTCTGGTCCATTACTGATGGGCTTCCTCTTTCATGAGAAAACCCGCTAACAAAACCTTCTTGTTATCTAGGCACTCCATCACCTCGAGCAATTCTCGGGTCTTTATCAGACAATCATCAGTCTCCATCGGCGACTCTTCCCCAATGTAATTGGAGGGATGAAGATCACGAAAATTCCTCAAATATCGTTCCATCCCTAAATCCCCTCCAGCTGGCACCAGAATTGTTATTGGATTTGTTGCAGGCAGTGCATTTCTGAATTCCACTATGGTTAAGGCCATCGCTCTAGTAATAATAGCGGTCATGTATGTCGGGTCTGGCACTACTGGTGCTGGAGGCACTGTTGGTGTACTATGTTCATCCTTGGCTATTTTAGGAGTTGCATTCTAGCGAGAAGGCTCGTCTGCCTCACTAGTGTGCGGTTCCAGTAAGACGTAAGGAAAGAAGTTATTGATGCCCTTGACAAAAATGAAGGATCCACTATACATGATATTCTCAAACACAAGCACAGCCGAGATCTAGATAAAACTTGATGACTTTATCGTAGGAGTAATTCAGATGAAATCATATTGCTCGGTGAATTTTCTAGGCCCTGGAATTCTAAACGTCGCTCTGATACCAATTGTAACACCCCATCCTAGTTTATCAACAAATCAGCAGTCCGATCGGATCCTGCGATAAGCAAAAAACTAAGAAACAGTATTAAACTAGTACAAAACAGACATGAATGAAAGAACTGAAATTTAACTTACAGCGGAAGTAGAAAGTGCAACTAAGGGTAAAAGTGTACCTCAAAAGCTGAATTCACAGAGCCACTAGGATAGATAAAGGACCAACAACTGAACATCTGAAATGCTACACAATGTCTGGTACAAAGCAAACCCTTAAACATTAATATTACAAATATCCATGAACTAAACAGTATTGTACTAAAAGAAGAACAACTGAACGGAAAACAAACTATAGGAGCAACTCCATAAACAATGCTTATCCTAGACACAAATTTCCACCTGAGTCCCCTGTAAAAACATGTTCAAACATGGGTCAGTCCAAAGAGAGAGTAAGAAAAACTATTCCTTCTAGTAACAATAAAATTATTTGATAAGAAATGTATGCATGCTTTTAAAAATAAGTTTTATACTACAGAAAAAATTTTAAGCTAGTGTGTTATGCATGCTCTGGTAGGGTATTTTTGAAAGATGAAATATCTATTCTAAATTTACACATCTAGAACATTTACTCAAGTTCTAAAAGTTTTGTTGACTAAAATTTTTTAAGTTTCGGTCTATACTTGAGTTCTAAATAACTTATGGTTCTTCTATAAAGCTCTAGGCAAAATAACTTCTATCGCGTAAAACTAGTCTAACGATCTGAATCCTATTAACGAACTCAAGTATTCTAGTGTTTCACGGACACAGACTCGAATTTACTAATCTTCTAAATGGAATAACATCTCCCAAACACCGAGACTCATAAGGTATACTACGACCCATGATAAAGGCAGCGCGCCTCTAGCAAACACAGGAGGAGGTCTCAACCGTGCCTACAAAACACCTTCTATCTAGAGTTACTCTACTTGCGAACATATGTGTGTGATATAGGTAGTTCATCATATTGATTTAATCGACTAGAAATCATACTCCTGAATTTAATATTTCCTATTCGTAAATCTATACGAGTGTAAAAGTTTCGTAAAATGCACTATTTCTGGTGGTCTAACTATTTGGTGAATTTAGAAATTGATAAATTTCTACATATACCAATTGTATGATAACTGATTTTCCAATCTCTAACGGTAAAAATAATTCTGGGCATCTAGAATAATTTTTCTGAACTATACGAACATTTTATGCAAGCTATTGATATGTCTAGTCAGAAAGAATAGGAGTTTCTTACCGCGGTGTTTTGCCGTTCATACACTTGACGCGGTGGCATGCTTTCTCCTAGATGGATTTGAAGACTCGACACCTTCTCCGATCCAAGTCAGATTTCACATAAGATCTGAAATATGACGTAAGCCCTAGTTAATTTATTAACAATCATCTAGGGTTCTAATGTTCACCAAAACCTCTCAAGAGGAGTAATAATAGACCAGGAAGTTTTAACGGAGATGCCGCGGTTTTCTTTTATTACCTCTTCCTACTGATTTCCATGAAAACACGACGGATCAACGATGAATAACCACTCGAAATCTACAAATTCTGAAATCAGGAAAAAGAATCGCAAATTAATCCCACAACTATCACAAAGGGAACAAAGTTTGGCCAAGGCACGAATTTGCTACTTACAGTAAGAGGAGGGATTGATAGGTACATCTAATGCAGGAGCCTTAATCCAAGAGTTGTACACTGAAGTGCCCTGGGACAAAGGCAGTGATCAAATATCTAAGAGAAATGCGGTCCACAGAAATCTCCCAGAGTGAGATGACCCTTCGACACTAGCAGAAAAGAGAATGGAGATGTTGAACAGGGACTGGAGATGCAGGAACAATGCTGGAGAAGGTTTCCGGCTTCAGCAGGCCCACCGAAACTAGCGCCTGGACAGTCAGAGAACTAAGCCAGATATGATCGACGGGGCTGGGGATTCCTTCGATGACGCCGGGAAAGGGAAAAGCAGTGGTCGACTGCGGGATCTAGGACTTTGGCTGGAAGAAATGTCGCACACCGAATGGGAAAACAGTGGTTATGTCGCTAAAAAAGAGTTACGTGATAATTTAGTGCATGAGGGGAGCGACACTCTCAGCGGTTACAGAAACCGTGTGCGGAACATCGAACCAACAGATCCACTATAGAAAAATTAAAGATTTCAATTTAATTACAAAATTGTTATACAACCAATACGTAGAAGATTTTTGCAAAGCCATCGAACCAACACACACCCAAAATATTATAGTAGTGACAACTTATTTAACGCGCAACCAAAATTTAAAACATCATACCTCGACAAGACGCGGACTCGGTCATTTTCACTCGAGGTCGGATCCTGAAATCAAAATAAATTTTTGTGATAAAATTATGGATGTTACAAATCTCCCCTCCTAAAAAAATTCGTCCTCGAAAGTTACAATCATACCTGAATCAAAGAGGAAATACTCTTCATTGCTCCGAAGTTCATTCTCTCGTTCCCAAGTACTTTCCTTGATATTTGTGATGAGCTTCAGATCACCACCATATCTCTCACTGGGAAGCAAAATTTTGTTGAGTGGGTGCACTTTATTCGTCGTGTTCTGCAGACAAAAGGCCTTATTCATCACCTGACACAGGCTACTCCTACTGCACCCACCGAGGAGTGGATTCGTGATGACAGGCGTGTCCAATCTTCGATCCTTAATTTTATGGACACTGAGCTCTATCGAATGGTCATGTATCATGAGATAGTCAAAGCCATGTGGGAGGACCTCCACTCACTCTATTCAAGTCAACCTTCAACATATATTCGACATTGTGAGAAATGAGCGAGAAAATGACCAAGAGGTAAATAAAAGCAAATTGTATTGCTCCAAAAAGATAATTATTACATAGGTATGCCCCCTTATTTATAGAAAAAGCGGGGAGAAGAGAATATAACAAGAGATGTGGGACTAAATACAAACCGCGCGGGCTGTATGGTTTGACACAGTCAAACCGCTAGGCTACACAATACACAACAACAAAACCTATGAACTGGGGGTGGCTAACAGCAAGACCGCTCCGGCTAGCATCAGACCGTTGCGGTCAACCTCCAGGCCGCTGCGGCTAATCATTCGGACCTCTGCTGCAGCTAACATCAAGCTGATGGTAATGCTGAAAAACAGACCGCTGATCCAAACCGCCAGGTCGCTGACCAGACAGGCCGCTGGTCCAAATCACTAGGCCGCTTACCAGACAGGCCGCTGGTCCAAATCACCAGGTCGCTGACCAGACAGGCCGCTGGTCCAAATCGCCAGGCCACTGACCAGACAGGCCGCTGGTCCAAACCGTCGGGTCACTGACCAGACAGGCCGCTGGTCCAAACCGCCAAGTCACTGACCAGACAGGTCGCTGGTCCAAACCGCCAGGTCGCCCGAACAACAAGCCGCTCGACTAGAAGGTCAAACCGCTAAACTTTAACACTCCCCCTCAAGCTGGAGCGTATATGTCAACCATGCCCAGCTTGCTACAAACATCTGAAGCGGAAACTGGTTTCGTGAAGAATTCTGTCAGTTCTTTATCAGAAGTGACGAAGGGAGTACAGATCTGATTCTTCAACACCTCTTCCTTAATGAAATGACAATCAACCTCAATGTGCTTTGTCTTCTCATGAAAGATAGGATTCTTCGTTATGTAAATGATGGCTTTGTTGTCACAGAACATAGGAAGAGGATGATCATAGACTTCTCCCAAGTCAAGCATAAGCCCTCGTAACCATTTCAACTCACAGGTAGTTAAAGTCATGCTCTTATACTCTGTTTCAGCACTTGACCTTGAAACCACTGTTTGTTTCTTGTTTTTCCAGCTAACATAGGAACAAAGATGCAAAAGCCAGATGTAAACTTCCTATCTTCTTTGTTATCAGCATAGCTGGCATCAAAATACGCTTCAATCTTCAGATGATTATTCTTCTGAAACAGTAAGCCCTTTCCTGGAGACCCTTTCACATACTCCAGAATTTTCATGGCAGACCGAAAATGACACTCTTTAGGATTCTGCATAAACTGACTGACCTTTCTAACCGCATAACAAATATCTGGTTTAATAACAGTCAAATATATGAGTTTGTCTACAAGACGTCTGTACACAGTGAAATCTGGAAGAAGAGGAAAATCTTCAGTCCACTCCTTATCATCTCCAATCGTCATCGCGCAACGAGCAGGTTTCGTGCCAAGAAGACCGGTCTCCTTTAAGAGATCTAGCACATACTTTCGCTGTGAAAGAACCACCGAGTTCCTCTTTCGTGAAATCTCAATGCCCAGAAAAGTACTTCGGAGGTCTCATATCCTTAATAACAAAATGTTGTCGAAGATGTTGTTTGGCTAGATCAATGCCTTCTTTATCATCACCAGTTAGAAGAATATTATCAACATAGACGGCAAGAAGCACAAAGCCTTTAGGAGTCTTCCATATAAACAAGGAATGATCAATAGAGCTTCGATTAAACCCAATAAGAGAAACAACTACACTAAACTTTTCAAACCAAGCTCGTGGACCCTGCTTTAAACCATAAATCGTCTTCTGAAGCTTGCATACCTGAGACTCCCCCTGACCAACATACACAGCCCCCAGGAGGTTGCTCCATGTAAACTACTTCTTGCAAATCACCATAAAGGAAGACATTCTTCACATCTAACTGAGACATCTCTCAGTCCCGATTAACTGCCACAGAGAAGAGAACGCGTATAGTGTTGATGCGAGCAACGGAAGAAAAAGTATCAAAGAATTCTACCCCATATGTCTGAGTAAACCCTTTGGCCACAAACTTTGCCTTATAACGATCAATCGAACCATCTGGAAGATACTTCACCACAAAGACCCACCGACAGCCAACCACATCAATACCTAGAGGTAGGGAACAAGAGTCCAAGTACCTCTCTCAGTTAATGTGTTCATTTCTTCATCCATAGCGGCTTTCTAATGAGGAATCGCAAGAGACTCTTGATACGTAGCCGGTATAACAGTAGAAGAGATAGCAACTTGTCAACTGGTGAAATATGAGCATAGGAGACAACCGCATCAATAGGATGCTTAGTGCATTGGCGAACGCCTTTTCGCATGGCAATAGGAAAATCAAGATCACTCTTGTCCAAGGGAGGCAATTAACTGCCAGAAGAAAAAGGAGGCCTGGGAACAAGTACAGAAGGCTCCAAGGGCAAAGAATCAGTTTCGAGAGAAAGAGACGGCACAACAGGAACAGTTGTGGAAAGAACTCCAACAGAGGTGCCGAGACAATCGGCAATGAAGAAGTATCAGAAGGCAAGAGAGAAGAATCAGGAGAAAAATACGGTTTATCTTCAAAGAATGTAACATCCGCAGACACATACTGTTTGCGCAGAAGATGATCAAAATAGCGATAGCCCTTCTGAGTATGACAATAACCAAGAAATATGCATTTAACAGAACAGAGAGAAAGTTTGTCACGACCAGGAGAAGGTATGTGAACAAACGTTGTACATCCAAAAACCTTAGGAGGTAAAGGAAATGGCTCGGCCGTGGGATACAAAATGGAAAAAGGAGTCTTGCCATGAAGAACAGATGAGGGTATCTGATTAATGAGATAGCAGGAGAGAAGAACGGCATGACCCCAATAGGACCGAGAAACATTCATTTGTAAGTTGTAACAGAAGGCTGCGAGCAACATCCAAGAGATGACGATTCTTGCGTTCAGCAATGTCATTCTGTTGAGAGGTATAGGGGCAAGAAGTTTGATGAATCAAACCATGGTTCGCACAAAAATCAGAAAATTGTCGGCTGACATATTCTTTGGCATTATCATTACGAAGAACTTGAATATGCACCTGAAACTGTGTCAAGATCTCATGATAAAAGACGGTAAACACAGTGTAACGTTCATAACGATTTTTCAGGAGATACAACCAAGTACACCTGGAGAAATCATCAATGAAAGTGACAAAGTATAAGCTACCTCTACCAACAGTTGCAGTAGGAGCAGGACCCCAGATGTCAGAATGAACTAGTTCAAAAGGACGCGAAAAACTACTTCCCGTTCGTGCTGGGAAAGAAGATCGATGATGTTTGCCAAACTGACAGGCTTCGCAATTCAAAGGGGAATCCTCTTGAGGAAGATCTGGAAGAAGCTGGTGGATGAGGCGAGAAGGAGGGTGGCCAAGACGACGATGCCATTGCTGAAGAGATGAAGAAGCAGAAAGAGCAACGTCGTGGTCAAGAAAGAAGAGGCCACCACTGGTAGTCCCAGTAGCAATCATAGCTTTGAAAACAGAATCAGAGAAAGAACAAGTGGTGCCCGTAAAAGTAACCATGCAATTTAACTGAATGCAAAGAGCATGAACAGAGAGTAAATTACACGGGAAAGTAAGGACATAGAGAGTGTCCTCAAGCAGCAAAAACGGAGATAGACGCACAGTGCCAACACCATGCACAGGAGCAGAAGTCTGATCTGCAATAACAATAGGAGATAGCCTGTTCTGTTCAAGCAAAGAAGAGAACAAACGAGAGTTGTCTGTCATGTGACAAGTGCCACCAGAGTCAATAAGCCACTTATCAGAGAAGGCCACAAGAGCACGAGCGGTAGAAGAGAGAAGGGAAGCCATCCTCAAGAAGAAACCAGAAAGACTAACCGCACGGTTAGAAACAAGCCGGCAAAAGAGGAGCGCAAGAAGAGAAATCGCAGCGGCCAAACAGCGAAAAAACCGCGCGAGAAGACCGCAGCGACAAGAGAAAAGACCGCACGGTCAAGGTGACAACACACCAGCAGCTAAAAAAAGAAGCCGCGACCAGGATGCGGAGCCCGCAGCAGGTAGAAAAACCGCGGCGACAAGGAAAACGCGCACACAAGGAAGCCACGCGCGATAAGAGAAAAGAAGAGGGGAAGCAATGGGAGCGCGCACCCAAGGAAACTGCGCGACCAAGAAGGGCACAAGCCGAAACAGAACAGGAAGGCAAACAAGTCGCAGAAAGACAGGGACCAAGAGAAAGAGACCGGCAGAGACTCAAACCGCACGGTTTGAGTGAGAAGCGGGAAACGAACAGAGCAGACAGAGTAGATGCCGCACGAACAGGGCAAACAAAGGAGGGCAGGGAGGGAAACCGCGCAGACTGAACCGAAGCCTGCGCGAACAAGAAAGGAAGTCGCAAAGAAGAAGAAGAAGAAAGAGAGAAGAGAAGGAGTCCACACGGTCTGGGTGACAACACACCAGCGGCAAGCCGCGACCAAAATGCGGAACTCGCAACAGAAAAGAAATCGCACGAGAGCGACAAGCAAGAAAGGTAGGGAAGGGAGGGAAGCGAACAGGAAGAAGCCGGCTCGGGAAGCAAACTGGAAGAAGCCGTGCTGGAAGCAAACCGGAAGAAGCCGCGCGGGAAGCAAACCAGAAGAAGCCGCGCGGGAAGCAAACCGTAAGAAGCCGGCGCGGTTAGAAAAACAAACCGCAATCTGATTGGAACAAATGATCGATTCGCTCTGATACCATGTGAGAAATGAGCGAGAAAACAGCCAAGAGCTAAATAAAGCCAAATTTTTTTGCTCCAAAAAGATAATTATTACATAGGTATGTCCCATATTTATAGAAAAAGGGGGGAGAAGAGTGAATACAACAAGCGATGTGATATTAAATACAAGCCGCGCGGGCTGGGCGGTTTGACACAGTCAAACCTCTAGGCTACACAATGCACAACAACAAAACCTCTGAATTGGGGGTGGCTAACACCAAGACCGCTCCGGCTAGCATCAGATCACTGCGGTCAACCTCCAGTCTGCTGCGGCTAATCTTCCGGACCTCTGCTGCGGCTAACATCAAGCCGATGGTAATGCTGACAAACAGACCCCTGATCCAAACCGCCATGTCGCTGACCAGACAGGCCGCTGGTCCAAATCACCAGGTCGTTGACCAGACAGGCCGCTGGTCCAAATCACCAGGCCGCTGGTCCAAACCGTCAGGCAGCTGGTCCAAACTGCCAGGCCGCTGGTCCAAACCGCTAGGTCGCTGACTAGACAGGCCGCTGGTCCAAACCGCTAGGTCACTGACCAGACAGACCGCTGGTCCAAACCGCCAGGTCGCCCGAACAACAAGCCGCTCGACTAGAAGGTCAAACCGCCAAACTTTAACAGACATCATCAACGATCTTCAGGCACTTGACCTCTGAGCAACAAGTGACTTAACCTCTTTTGTTGCACGATCCAAGACTCTTGTTGATGCATGAATACAACATCAGCCTCCCACGACAAATCTTAAAGCGCAACGGGCAAAAAAAGAAGCGTTTGTGATTGCCATGATGATAGCTCGTATTCCACCTCATCTTCACAACATTCGGGCTTAAATTCTATTTTCATCTACGACTCCCTCTCTGTCGGATGTTTGTTCGATGCTCTTGAAGGTTACCCCACCACTGGATGTTCTTGGGCCTCTATCTCTGGCTCTCCTCCAGCAGCCTCTTCCCTCTCCTCCTACTCCTTCGGCTCGTGGAGGCCGCACCACTTCTCGATGTCGGGGACGTAATGGCCGACCACGTCTTAAATGTTCTCATTACGGTTTAGATGGTCACCTTGAGGTCACGTGTTATCGCAAGCATGGTCTGCCTCCACATCAAAATGCTTCCATTGGGGTCAATTCTCACCCCTTCACCCGTGACGATATTGATGTTTTGCTCTCCCAGCTCCAGAATCTCCAAGGGATGATTAGTCGCTAACCTGGATCTGTTGCGCCGATCTGCAATGAAGGTATATCATATCTCTCTCATAGCTCCCACTGGATTGTTGACTTTGGTGATACAAACCATATTACTCCACAAAAACCATCTCAGTACTTGCAATCTGCACATCCCAAATTCATCACGGTGATCAATGGTGACACTACCCCGGTTTCTGGAGTTGTAAATCTGCCCCTCACTCCAACTCTCTCTGTCCTCGGTCCTTCATGTTCCAGGATCATCTTTTAACTTATTTTTTGTTAGCCGACTGACTCGGGAACTTGATTGTTGTGTAACTGTAACCTTCTCTCCCTCCTTTGTTGTGCAGGATCGACGGACGCAGACTATTATTGGTAAGGGGCGGCTGTCTAATTGGCTCTATTTCTTGGTTGTTCCATCTACTGTTCTCTCCTTGGTCACTTCTGTTGATTGACATCGACGTCTTGGGCATGCTGCTCTCTAGATTCTCAAGAAAGCTCTTCCCGATCTCTCCCTTCATGTGTTTACTTGTGAATCATATATCTTTGGCAAACAATATCGTGTATCTTTTATTTCTCATTGTACTCAGAGTAATGCACCTTTTTCTTTAGTGCATTCTGATATCTGTCGTTCATATAAAACTTCTAGTGTTTATGGTTATCGTTACTTTGCTATATTTATTGATGATTACTCGCACATGACCTGGATGTATTTACTTCGTGATCGTGCTGAAATCACATCTATCTTCCGTGTCTTTATTACTGAGACTCGTACTCAGTTCCCCGCGGCTATCAAACTTCTTCGCACTGATGATGCGCTTGAATATACTAGTCATATTTTTTCAGATTTGTGCACTGAGTTTGGAATTATCCATCAAACTTCATGTGCTTATACTCCCAAACAAAATAGTGTAGCCGAGCGGAACACCTTCTCAACGTCGCTCATTCACTCATGTTTCAAATGCAGGTACCCGCACTTTATTCGAACTTTGCTGTTTCTACTGCTTGTCATCTAATTAATCGCATGCCCTCATTCTCAACTTTGCGACTCTGTTTAGTCTTCCTTTTCCTTCGACACCCCCTTTCTCCATCACACATTGTGTTTTTGGATGTACCTGTTATGTCCATAATCTTGGTTCGCCGATTGACAAGTTTGTTTCTCAAGCTTCCAAATATATATTCGTTGCATACCCCCGCACTCAGAAAGGGTATATTTGCTACTCTCCCTTTGATCGCAAAATAGTTGTTTCGGCAGATGTCACCTTTATCGAGGATCAACCTTTTCACTCCTCTCCTCCAGCTCCTCTTATTCCTCTCCCCATCTACCACGTCCCACCACCCCTGTTACGTCTCCACTTCCATCACTTGTTCCAACACCAACACCAGTGCAACTCAAACCACCTCTTCGTGTCTATACCCGCCGTCCTTCCAAATTTGATGCCCTACAACAGTTACCCTCTACCAGAGATATCTCGCGGCCTACCGATCAGCAATCGACCTCTACGATTCATCCCTTGGCAAATTATGTATCTTTACATCGCCTCTTCCCACCTCTTCTCAAGTTCGTTCTTTTTTTATCCTTCATCTTTGTACCTAACTATTTCCAGGAGGCTCTCCAAAATCCGGGGTGGCGTAGTGGCGTTCCTAACTATTTTACTAAGTTTGCATTTATTTTGATGTATTTGGGTAGCCTCACCTCCGGCCAAACATATACGTTGACAGAGGATGTCCTAATCCTTGTTTTATTATAAATAGAGGTGTTAGGGGTTGATCTAGGCATTGCAGATTTTTGGAGATAGTAATCCCGGAATCCAGCGATCACTCCACAGTGTCGACGTCGTGGAACCCTAGATGACGACTCCTAGGCGCTCAAACTCCTCCCCAAGGTATTCCCCTTCCATTGCCTTCTTCTCCCCTTCCCGCAACCCCCTACAGCCCACAAACAGTCCACAATTGATTGTCCAAACCTTTGCTTCCTGCTCACGTCACTATTCGTAAATGAAATTTACTATTCCCTTCTATAGTTTTCAACAGTGATCCCCCTGCCTGACCGCCGCTTCTACATCCCGCCAGCCACCTGTTTTCCACTCCCTCCATCCGATCTCCCTCCTACCGACCTGCACCCTTCCAGGCGCCACTTCCATAGCCTCCACCCTCCTCCCCGCCCCTCTCCACCGCCAGCAACAGCCACCTCAGCCCTCGGCCAAGTCCCTTCCCCATTCCTTTCCGTGGATCCACTTCCCCCGCCACCGTTTCCTTCCTAAAATAGTCGTAGTTTCCAGATTAGTCCAGATCTGGAAATTTCACCCTCTGGTCCGTTATTTCCACCACTCTTATTTCCCTTTTACCCCAGATCCGCTCCCAAACATCAGATCCACCCATCCCTTGCTCGGATCTACTCTCACGTGGTCAGATCTATCAATTTTCGGCCCGATCTCGCCATCCACCGCCGAGGACAGCCACCGACATTATTTACACGCCGTCGGTTCCACTTTCAATCGCCGATGTACGCATCCAGCTTCGGAATCTTCGGTGCCTCGGGTAGCCCGCTACTTTGGTGAGCCTCTCGTTGTATTGGAACTTTTGATTTGACATTATTATTGATTGATTATCGTGCTTGCTTAGATTCGTGCGTGTAAAAATTTGTTGTGATCCGATTATAATTTGCAGGTGGGACCAATTCGCCGCACGCTTAGCTTTGGCCCTTCGAGCGGAGGAAAGTCATTACGTAATTGCTAAATTGAATGTTGTTCTTTGTTCTTTAATTATTTTGCGTGGTGTTAATATTCTCATTGCTCTGTATTATTCATCGTCGTCATGGACGGTTGCATTGCATTTAGGTTAAGGTTTGTGAGTCGCATTTGCATTCTGCCCCAAGTAGCCTTGGTTTAGTGAACCTCCATAGCCTACCCTACATCATCTGGGAAATCTTCGGTACTTCCTTGGGCTTGAAGTAGCACGACGTCCTGATAGTCTTGTCCTATCTCAACGAAAGTACTGTCTTGACCTTCTTCAGAATGCTGGCTATTCGGGATGCAAGTCTGCTGACATTCCTATGGATGTTAACCGCAAGCTTTGTGTTCATGGCTCTGACTCAGATCTGCTACTTCTAAACCCCTAGTATTATTGTCGTCTTGTCGGAAAACTTATATATCTTATTGTTACAAGACCTGATATATGTTTTGTCGTTAGAGTTAAAAGTCAATTTATGCATGCTCCACGAACCTCTCATCTCCAGGCAGTCGAGCGAATCTTCAGATACTTGAAGACTGCCCCTAGACAAGGGCTGGTATACAAACCATCTTCCTCTTCCTCCCTATCTTTGATTGCTTATCCAATGCTGACTATGCTAGCTCTCTAGATGATCGACACTGCACAACTTATTTTTGTACATGCTTTGGAGGACATCTCATTACCTGGCGTAGCAAGAAGCAGTCTGTTGTTGCTCGCTCATCAGTTGAATCTGAGTATTGTGCAATGACTGTTGTTGCGTCTGAGCTTACCTGGCTAGAAAGTCTCCTTCATGATTTGGGAGTCAAATTTTTCTCACCAGCTACTCTATTTTGTGACGGTCAAGCAGCAATACACATTGCTAAGAATCATGTTTTCCATGAGCGAACAAAACACATTAAGGTTGATTGTCACTTCATTCGGGAGAAGGCTTAATTGAAGAAGTTGGAATTACATCATGTTCCTGCTACCGAGCAAGTTTCTGACATTCTCACAAATGCCTTATCATGGCCGTTGTAGTATCAGTTTTTGTCCAAGCTTGGTGCCTACAATTTGTATGCTCCAGCTTGCGAGGGAGTGTTGAAGAAAATATGAAAAGACCCGGTTTAAGGCCTAGTTCTTAGCCCATCTTATGTATAGTTTAGTCTCACATCTTGTGATAGGAATCCTCTCCTCTTTCCCTTTCTTATTTAAATGTACAAATACATGTATTCCTAGTATTCCTATAAGAATGGATTAGAGAAATTAATAAAATCACACTCAAATGTAAAAATTTCTCAATATATTTGAGAAAGTAAAGTGCTTCTTTATGCAAACAGTCAAATATTGCTTGTTTTAAACTATTATATAATCCTGTCATCCCGCAGTTTTGTTCTTTTACTGTTTGGTTCAGTTGATATAGATGTAAATAGCATGGTTCAGGCTCAAAATAATTGGGATAAGGCTAATAGTGATGATGATGATAGTGTGATAGTCAGGAATATTATAGTTTTCTCATACGGTCATACCTTGAACGTTGATTCATGCAGCAAATGTGGGAAGATTATGATGTGATTTTGGGTACCTTCTTTGTTCTTCATTCATCTGCAGAGTCCAATTAGTAAGCTAACTCACTTGGATGTTGGCCATTTAATTTTATATTTTGTTTAAGGGTTTTGGTGGTCTTGATATCTCTATTATATAATAAAGAAGTTAAGCCATGAACAGTATTTTTGTCTGTCACGAACGGCGGTGTGTGTGTCACAGCAGGTTTAGGGGTTTTTTTTCTCCTTGGAACCCTACAGAAACGTAGCCTTTGATCATGACGTTGAAGAGAAAGATGTTCGGTTGGAGAAGCAGACCAAAGAAATGCGAGACGTGGGAATAGCGGGCTAGAGAAATCAACTCGAACCAAAAAATGGTTTTAGCTGTAATTTGATCTCCATTTTAGAGGTTGATGATCATACAGTAGAACTGTAATTTGATCTCCGTGGAAGGGTGTCACCACAAGGGTGAAATATAGGCAAATCTTATCCTGCATTTTTGCAAAAGGCCACTTCCAAGACTCAAACAATGACATCAAGGTCACACGACAACACCTTAACCGGTGCGCCAAGGCTCCCTGCCCACTTACATATTTAGATAAATAGAAAATATAGTTATCATTACTTTATATATAATATTTAATTATATATTACATGAATCACATTAATCTCTATTTTAAAGCTCCGGTTTTATAATATTGAGATTCATCTCAAAAATAAATTAAAATTTCTCTTTACCCTCATTTATCATTTGTTTTTCTTCCATCTGTTATTCTTGGTTTTATGGAAAATCATTTATAATTTACGTGTAATAATATGTGTTGTAGCTAGATGCATTAACATATATAAAGAAATTAAGATATAAAATATAATGAACATATGAGCAAGCTTGTCAAGGCGACAAGGCGACCAAGGCGTTAAAGGGTGTACCAAGGCGAGGCGACGCCTAGGTCGCCTAGGCGACCAAAGCGTTTAACATGCTCAGTAAAGTGTAACTCCCTTTTAAACCACAACATGCAAAATAATTGGAATGGTTATTTTCACTCTCACTCACATGGGGTAACTGAGCTAAAATCACTCTTCAACTAGTCAATAATTCTCTACATTATCAACAAAATATAAGCATTCGACAATAAATATTGAACACCTTAAATAAATTTCTAAATTTCATACAAAGCATCCACAACCACTACAATGTTAGTGGTCACAAAAATAAGCCAACTATGACATTACAAAATTATACTTAAACAATGTAAAAAATATATGCATTTGAAAAACATGAATGTGGGAAAAAAATATTTCTTTCTTCTTTGTGCAACAGTTCCAGAACTCGGCTCAGTTCTACTATTTTGGCTTGCTCTCATTTCATTCTGTGGCTGCTCTTCATCGATCTCAATTGCGACCTTCATTTTTTTATGTTTTGCCATGAAATCTCTCATTTCTTTAGAGATTTCTTCAGTAACTTTTAGATATTTTTTAAAATCTCCATACCCTCCAGTCAAATGCTCCTTTAATTTTCTAATTCCTCTTTTAGTATCTTTGTCACATAACTTGCACCTAACCAAATTTTTATCATTTAAGTCTGGCCAATACCCATACTTCCATTCAAGATCGTTTGATTTTGTTCTGTGCTTTGAATCTGTTTTTGGATCATGGGTTGAACCTAAGCTGCTTAAATTCTCAGATCCAACAACTCTCTGAACATTGGACATCTTAGCTCCTTTCAAGGACAAAAAAAAATTATCAAACTAGCATAAAATTCAGAAGAAGAAGAAGAAGAATTCAGAAGAAGAAGAAGAAGAATTCAGAAGAAGAATTCAGAAGAATTCAGAATTCAGAATTCAGAAGAAGAAGAATTCAGAATTCAGAATTCAAAATTTAGAATTCAGAATTCTGAAGAAGAATTCTGAAGAATTCTGAAGAATTCTGAAGAAGAAGAAGAAGAAGAATTCTGAAGAAGAAGAAGAAGACGGACCTTAACATGCGGGAGACGGGAAGAGCCTAGGCAAAATCAGGAGAGCAACGGGATGCGACGGCTCAGCTTCGGCCCAGAAATTACCTAGCGACGGAATCGGGATGACCTAGCGACGAAAGAAGAAGCCGGACCTTAACATGCAGAAGACGGGAAGAGCCTAGGCGAAATCGGGAGAGCGACGGGATGCGACGGCTCAACTTCGGCACAGAAATTACCTAGCGACGGAATCGGGATTACCTAGCGACGGAATCGGGAAGAAATAGGAATGCGCGGGCTGGGTTTTTGCTCCTAGGCGTCCAGAAGAAGAAGAAGAAGACGGACCTTAACATGCGGGAGACGGGAAGAGCCTAGGCGAAATCGGGAGAGCGACGGGATGCGACGGCTCAGCTTCGGCACAGAAATTACCTAGCGACGGAATCAGGATGACCTAGCGACGGAAGAAGAAGAAGAAGTCGGACCTTAACATGCGGGAGACGGGAAGAGCCTAGGCGAAATCGGAAGAGAGACGGGATGTGACGGCTCAGCTTCGGCACAGAAATTACCTAGCGACGGAATCGGGATGACCTAGCGACGGAATCGGGAAGAAATAGGGATGCGCGGGTTGGGTTTTTGCGCCTAGGCGTCCAGGCGTCGCCCTGGGCGCCTAAGCGCCTCTAGGCGGGCGCCTAACACAAGTGCTGCTAGGCGTGCATCGCATAGCGCTCTTGTGGGCGCCCGGGCGCCTAGGCGACGCCTTGATAACATTGCATATGAGTGATAGTGCACGAGTGCAGGAGAAGCCCGCCCTACTGCGACGAAGCCTGCCTGACTGCGACGAAGCCTGCCTCACTGTGGCGAAGCCCTCCCGATTGTTGTGAAGCCTGCCTGATTGTGGCAAAGCCCTCCCGACTGCGGTGAAGGCTTCCCGACCGCGGCGAAGCCCACCTGACCGTGACGGAGCCCGACTATCGAATGTTGTCACCCGCCAAATGTTGCATGTGTGAATGTTGTCGCCGGCTGAATGTTGTCGCCCGCCAAATGTTGTCGCACGTCGAATGTTGCCGTCCGCCGAATGTTGTCTCCCGTCGAATGTTGTCGCACGCCGAATGTTGCACCCGCCGAATGTTTTCGCCTACCGAATGTTCCGCTCGTCGAATGTTGCCTCCCACCGAATGTTGTCGGTCGACAAATGTTTTTTTCTGCTGAATGTTGTCACTCGTACAAATGTAGTTGCCAGATGAATGTTACCGCCCAACGAATGTTGCTACCAGATGAATGTTACCGCCCAACGAATGTTGCTACCAGATGAATGTTACCGTCTGATGAATGTTGCCGCCCAACGGATGTCGCCTCCCAAACGAATTTAGCCGCCTGCCCGACAAATGTTGTCATCTGATTAATGTTGTCACCCGACAAATGTTGCCTCCTGCAATAGAATCTGTATTGTGCCTTGATTATTACACAATAGTGGGGTGGTATCTTGAACAGGATATCCTATTTCACAAAGGGTCCGTCTAGCCCACATAATCTCAAAAACAGTACGAGACATGGCTTGATATTCCTTTTTTTGTACTAGACCTAGCAACTGTGGTTTGCTTTTTATTCTTCCAAGAGACAAGATTTCCACTTATAAAAATAGTGAACTCTGTAGTCGACTTTTCGAGTAGCTTAACAACCCGCCCAATCAGAATTATAATAAGCTTCTATATTGGAGTGTCCTCGATTCATCTACGAGTTCCCGAGGTCAGAACAAATTCTCATTGAGAGTTGGTTGGGGCTTCCATAAATTGATTAACGTTACTGCACATGCGATATCTGGGCGAGTCATGGTAAGATAGTTCCGTTTTCCAACTACTCTTTGGTATTTCTATGATAAACCAAACAATTACTTTCTACTTAGAGATTCTTTTCTCCTACTTCGAGTGGGGAGTTCATTGGATCACACTTACACATCCCTAGATCAGTTAGCAAATCGAGACCATATTTTCTCGAACAAATGAAGATTCTAGTATCATAAGTTTTTATTTATATGCCAAGGAAGTAACGTAATGAACGCAGATCCTTTGTTTGAAAGTTAGAGGCCTGCAGTAAAGGTCTGGCAAGAGGGACGAGTCTTAATTTTTTTAAGACCGAACGGTTGATCTAAACCAAGCAAACTATGCCTAAACGGATTGCCTCAATACATATAGAGGCTTCTTATGGTGGCACATCTTAGTTTGCTCCCCCTCAACAATGAACTCAGGTGGTTGTTCCATATACACCTCTTATTCTAATAATATATGAAGAAAAGCTTTCTTTATAGTCAATTGGAGCATGAGCCATTAGTGGGAGACTGCAAGAGATGAGAGTAGGCAAATGAAGGGCATTTTGATCATCAAGGAAAACGTTTCATCATAGTCCACTCCATAAGTCTGAGCATAGCCTTTAGCGACCAAACAGGCTTTCAAACGATCAAGGGAACCTTTTGGATTAATCTTGGTAGAGTTTATCAATTTGCATTAAATAACAAAGGAAGTAAGTCCCATGTTTAATTTAGTTGGAGGGCATCTAATTCATCTTGCATTATAGCAACCCAGCTAGGATAAGCTTGGGCATCAACCACAGTGGATGAAATGTTATGTTGATCAAGTGTGCATGCCACTGCATTATAAAAAGAAGATAAGCCTTGATAAAGTGACAAATCGAGTTTTGTCCCTACAAGCATGACTTCCCTTACGCACTGCAATGGTAGCTTCTTGTCCGAAGGCAGAGCATCTACGTTCGCACAAGCAGGTTCTTCTCGAGTAACTGTCACAAGACTATAGTGAGAAGAGGTAGGTTCGTGGGTGTGCTATTAGAGGAGCGACGAGAGTAATCTTGTCCCCGGAGAGGACTCAGGATGTCTTCCAGGGAAAGCACAGCAGGTACGGGATGGGGTAAAAGAATACAATCAAGAGAAAAGTCAGTTGTTGTGAACCATAAGTAATAGGGAGATAGGAGTCAGATTCAAGAATAACGTCAATAGAGATAATGTATGTATTTATGTTAGACGAGTAACATCTACGTGAATATCTAAGGAATATACACTTTATGGAGCGAGGGTCAAGTTTGGAGGTAGTGGGGCGAGCATCCTTCACATAGCATACGCTCTCAAGTACACAGAAAGATAGGGACTTACTCGAGTGAGTGCGGAATAGAGTATTGTAGGGTGTGTTCCCCTGAAGAATATGAGAGGGAAGACAATTAATAAGATACGTGGTTGTAAGGACAACATCACCTCAGAAGTGTTTTAGTACTTGCATATGATGAAGAACATGAGTAACTTCAAAGAGGTGGCGATTTTTTTTCAACAACATTTTTTCGTTCATTCGAGAAATATCATCAATACAAGTAACATAATATTTATGGCCTGATAAAGTTGGGACAGGACAAGGTCCCTAGACATCAAAATGAAAGAAATCAAACAGTGTAGCTACACGTGTATCAATATGAGGGCATAACTAACTTTATGTTTAGCAAAATAACAAGTGACGCAAATGAGATGGGAAACATTCCACAACTCAGCATACAGGCAACTCAAAATAGGGATATACAGATGACCATGACGATAATGTAGATCCAAAAACTTGTCGGAAGCAGCAGAACTAGTAAGAGGCGAGACATTATCCATGACATACACTCCACCACTCAGATTCACTCTACCAATAATACGGTTCGTCGACTATTTCGAAAATACACATCCAGGAGATGTAAATGTAGCAATACAGTTTAAGTCACGAGTGAGCTTACTAATAGACATTAAGTTGCAAGCAAATTGAGGAATATGAGTAATCGATGAAAAAGTCATGTTGGGAGTCACATCACAACTACCAAACTCAACAATGGGTACAATCAATCCATCCACAATTTTAGTAGACTTACTATGGGGTTTGTTCGAATGTATGATGCCTAAGGTATTAGTAAGATGATTTGAAGCCCCTGAATTCTCCAGCCAATGAGCAGGAGCAGTACACACATTGGTCGAATGGTCTGCAGTACTATGGGTCGCAGGCTCAATCGGGAGGGATTGAAGACGACGATATTCTTGCAATATCTCTATAATCCGCTAGCTCCCAAATCCAAAACTTGAGTCAGCAAAGTGGGCAGATCATGAAAACAAAGGAGGCTTGCCTGCCCACTCAAGGTTCCCATGGACAACCCACATGTATTTTTGATATGGCCCTGATGCCCGCGATGAGTCAATGTCTCGTGTCGGTGTCACGATCACGATCGGCGTAACCTCCCCGGACACTCCCTTTTCCACCATGAGAGGCAAGTGCCAGCAGATCATTAGAGGAAGCATGGAATGCGGATGGACTAGTGGTGGGAGTTTTCGCCTTGGTTAGACGATGGTACACACTAGTAATCTGATGAGTATTAGTGTTGGCAAGCATTTCATTTTTTTTTGTAGTGAAGATAGAATCAAGTCCATTCAATAGCCAAAGTAGTATGAGATACTCTCGCTGAGCTTGATGATCCTCGTTGGTGGAAAGAATCTCCCAAAGAGGATTGAACGAGCACTCTGTTTCAGTTCATCCATCTTTAGAAAAAGTTCACCTGGATTGGTGAGATTGTTTGCTCGAGAGAACATCATATGTATAGCATACGATTACTCCTTTAATATTGTTGCAGTTCTTAAACATTTGTTGAACTAAGGAATCTATAGAACCAAAAAAAGAACAAAAATCACACAATAGTCACTATACCAATCTCCATACTCTTTACTGCTTGCGGTATAAATTGGGAGCCTGGTAAGGTAGTGCATATGTCGTATGTCAGACAAAGACATAGTGACCCCTTTTTCCATAGTTGGAAGTTCGATGAGGTAAGGATAGTGGTTGCAAGTCTGGTATTAGGAGAAAATGTATTTTTGTAGACACCATCAGGTATGGTCACAGGGATATTAATGGTAGATGAAGATGCACTGATGTTGTTCTCTGTGATCAAGAAGGAAGAAAAAGATCTGCCCTTTGGTTAAGATAATTAAGCCACTTCGATCATAGATGATCTACAGTAGGAGGGAAGGAATAGAAATGAAGGAAACTAGTCTTCATTTAGTATCTGAGGATGCAACACTCTTGTGGTAGAATCACTAAGAGGAGCAGCACGATCAATGACATGACTTGTCGGCAGGATAAGCGCCTAAGCAACTCATCGACTATGGTACCAGTGGATGTAGAACATGTATCGACGGAAGTAGAGCCTACTTCGTCGACCCTAGCTTCGTCGAGATTAGGACTGGTTCAACGAGGATTGGCTTCATCATCGATCAGAAGATCACCGAGACATCATCTTTGACGGGGCACTGGCTTCGATAAGAAGGCTAGATGGAGAATTGATTGACGAGAGAGACGGGCATCTAGCATAGCAAGGACGACAAAAGTTGTATGGCTTCAATCGTCTGTCAGACAACCTTGAGCGGTTGTATTCACCATAAGGAGGGCTCTGATACCATGTTAAGGGTTTTTGACGCCTTCATACCCTAATAGAGGTCCAAATATGTGTGTGTATATTTATATTAATACCAGTGACGATCCATGGGGGTTTGCCGTGCAGCCGCAACAGTACCCGGGTCACGACTAACTCCGACCATGTACACCCTTACACCATAATGTGGGCGGAGGTACTATCGTGACCTCTGGAAAAGAGCGATAATAATTTTTATTTTAAATTAATGGTCAAGATTGTTTTTTTCCTTGAAGAGGATCAGTTTTGATTTAAAATGGGCGGCCAAGATGAAACAGATGGTGTGCACCATTACACCATAAGTTGATATCTTTATATATTAGTACAAGTGAGTGCACGGGGGGAATCCGTGCGCCCCCCGTGCTGCGAACTTTCGGTGGGCGGCATCTTCCGTCAAGTTTCACCCGCATCCAAGCTTATATTATATTTA
The DNA here is from genome assembly GCA_039513925.1 of Platanthera zijinensis. Taxonomy (NCBI): domain Eukaryota; kingdom Viridiplantae; phylum Streptophyta; class Magnoliopsida; order Asparagales; family Orchidaceae; genus Platanthera; species Platanthera zijinensis. The sequence continues at coordinate 133,682,761 of CM077098.1, read as the reverse complement.
CCTATATTTATTATAAAAATTTTAATATAAACTTATATTTATATTAACTTATATTTAGATAACGTAAATATAAGTTATAATATATTTACTTATATTAATTGTAAAAATTATAATTCCCTTCATATAGATAATAATTTTGGTGTTTAGAACAACTTACCGGCTAATGTAGTGGTTTTGTCTTTATTCAATATATATGGTCGGTTGTGAGTTCGATCTCATGGCAGCGTAATTTTGCTTGAAAATTGTCTTTGAAAATTTTTGCATGTACATAAATTTTCAATATATGTACGGGCAAAATCATAATTTCACATCGTATGACGACCGTGGCCTGAAAATATAGGCCTGTGTTCCCTACCATATTAGTTATAAAAGCTCTAGTAAATTTAACATGGGACTCCACAATTACACCACGTAGGTAGGCGTGTCCTTAATGCCCGGCAGGCCCAGGCAGCCTCGAGCCTCTTCTTCAAGAGGGGCATGTCCAGGCCCTGCAGGTCGGGCCTAGTCCTGGTCCTCGGAAATTATCTCAATTAAATTAAAACAAAAACAAAAAATAATTAAAACAAATTTTTTTAATTCACGCCAACCTATGCCTAAGCTGGCGTCTGGGTAACTTATAATTCTCTCCCTGGCGCTGGATTTACATTTGTTAAATTCCGCCAGGCTGGATTTACAACCTGGCTTGGCGTTGGGCCCAGGCCAGGCCTGGTGCCTGGGCTTAGCCCGGCCCGGGCACCAGGCCATGCTTATGACCGAAAATGCGGCCTTGTTAGGCCCCCTAGGACTGGCCCGATCCTTTCCAGGTTGGGCCTAGACGGGCTTTCTGGGCCCTTGATTTTTGGGCATTCATGCACATAAGTAATCGGAAGGCTGGATTTGATTTCAGCGAGATTGGATGGCTTAGATTTAGGCGGTCGTGCACTCCATTACACCACCAAAAGTGCTAAGTGGATATCTTTATATATTTCAATATATATCAGGGTTGTAGATGTCGGATATCGGGGACACGTCTGTTTAGGTTTTTCATGTCATTTTAATATGTCGGGGGATATAATGGGGATACTTCATATATCGGATTTTAATATTTAATTATTTATATGTGTAATTATTTATAAATTTAATCCTTTTTAAGTTTATATACATATTAATATATTAATAATTTGATATTTATTGAACTCCTAAATTTATCAAACTAATTTAAACATTTTATATTACACAAGTAATAACGGTACAACGCGTGAAATAAAATAAGAGTAAGCAGGATATCGGGAAGTTGTTGATGACAATTGAAGATAATGAACTTTTAGTCTATAATTCAAAGACCATGCATAATTGAAGTCGATGACATACTTGAGCAAGGAAGAAAGCCAGAGGAATGGAAAAACAACCTACACAATGAAACAATTTTGGTTTATTGTCTATTAGACCATAGACACATTAAAATAAATTGTAAAAAACAAGTCCATAAATTATCGGCCGATATATCGGCGAATATATCGGTCAATAGTATACATATCGAAAGATATATTCCAAAAGGCAAAAAATATTGTAAACATGTAGTTTTGTCCATGAAACTTTTATGTCGGCCGACATGTCGGCCATGTCGGAGGATATCCACAACCGTGATATATATATATATATATATATATATATATATATATATATATATATATATATATATATATATATATAAATAATTACCCAAACCTCCCCTGTAAACTAGCATAATTATTGAGAGCACCCATCTTATTTTCGAAATTACAAAAAACTCCCCTTAAGTTTTCATTTCATTACCAAAACCTCCCCTGGTCTTTTCATTTCATTGCATCCATGAAGAAAAATACCCCCCTGGACACTGTTCACCGAGGGGGGTGTTTTTGTGCATGAATGTTATGAAATTAAAACTTCAGGGGAGGTTTTTGTAATGAAATGAAAACATTAGGGGAAGTTTTTGTAATTTCGAAAATAAGAGGGGTGCTATCAGTAATTTAACAAAGTTAGAGGGGAGGTCCCGGTAAATGGCCCTATATAAATAGATATATATATATATATATATATATATATATATATATATAGAGAGAGAGAGAGAGAGAGAGAGAGAGAGAGAGAGAGAGAGAGAGAGAGAGAGAGAGAGAGAGAGAGAGAGAGAGAGAGAGAGAGAGAGAGAGAGAGAGAGAGAGAGAGAGAGAGAGAGAGAGAGAGAGAGAGAGAGAGAGAGAGAGAGAGAGAGAGAGAGAGAGAGAGAGAGAGAGAGAGAGAGAGAGAGAGAGAGAGACTGAAATATAGTAATATAGGATACATCATTATCATCTAACATATTTTATTGGTCACGTTAGTACTTCCTTTCTCATAACTGGTCAAGAATGTGTTTCTAATCCATGAACAATGTGTTTCCTTTCTTATAGTTTTGTCCATATATCCATGCACTTTTATGTAACGACCCGACCCATTTAGACCAAACGTCGCTACAGGGCTACAGCTCAGACACCCCAACGCCTCTCTGGCCTGTTTATCAGCACAGTGCGTTGTTGAGGCTAGGTATCGAACCGTCGACCTCCTTGATAGCCTTAAACCCCCAACCTCATCACCAACTGAGCTCAGGATGCGCTGAAATAATTATGTTATTACAGGGTCCCAATTTTGCACTCTTACGAATGCCCTAGTTCGGTTATGTATTGGCTAATCCCTAAATCCATACATGTTTTTATTGGGTTTCCAAACCCGACACGGCAAGCACAAGTAGGCACACAATATTTTTTTGTGAAAACCATAATTATGGTAAAAAACTAAGGGATAAAGTACAATCCAGAAAGCTTTCACTGATAAATTACGCACAATCAACAGTTTACAATATAATGAAATATATACAATGATACCAACAAAGTATACGGAGACGAATCAATGTGTATCTCCGATTAGACTCCTTGAACACCTATGCCCCTCTCCAAAGGTCTTCTTCCATTGGTGAATTCGTCCACTACCTTGTGTCCATGCACCTCTCCATATAAGGTTGGGTGCTCAGTCAAGCAGAGCAAGTTAGGTTAAGAAGAGTATAAGTACTCCACAACTCACCAACAATTTGAACCATCAGATCAAAACGGTCGCTAATGAATCTACCCCTAAATTGTGCCCCGTCCTCAAAGAGTTCACTCAAACCAAACCTGAATAAATGCTACTCACTTGAATGGTCCCTAATATATATTTGGCTGATATTTCAATAACTCTTGGAACAACCTTGTTGTTCTCTTGGGAATCTATGCTAAACGAAGCTTCTTTAGAATATATTTTCTAACCAAAGGCTTTTGTTTAATTTTCAGGTGGGACCAGCCACTCTTATTATGGGATTTGGTTCTTTTCAAAGCAGCTGCTAACAACTCTGAAGTAAATTTTTCATCTGTTATACAAGTAGATGTTTCAGGGGTAGATCCGTGGAATCTCTTACTCTCTTGTTTATGCTACCTTAAGAGGGTTCCAAAAACAACAAGGTGCATAGATTTCGATTGAATCATCCATTATTGCAGTTGAGGAGAATGTGACGTGTGCGCATCTGCGAGATCGAAGGGTATTTATTCAGGTGTGGTACCGGCATCGTAAGCTTGTTGGATGATCAAAATTTTGTACAATAAGTTTCATTTTAGAACTCAAAATTACTCAAAAATGATTGATTTGACTTGTATCCTTTCTGTAATTGAGATACAATGGATGCAAGAATCAGTTGTTCAACTTGCTATCTATTGCCTTGTGTTGGAGGACTATGAGGATCTACAACTAAGGTTAGTGCTCATTTACCTTTTCTTTCTACCATCTTATGTTCATCAATGTTCAACATACATTCAACTTTGTCGGCATGGTTATGTAGCTATGTTTTGCTTTTGTTAGAACACAAGATTCGGGGGAAGGAGGTGGGGCTAAAGCACACTAAAGCATGTGATATGATTGCAACTTGAGAAATATGCTCTCGCTCATACAACTCGAGAGTTGGCTCCCTTGCTCAGTACAATGTGAAAGACTCGTTAATGAGATATATGATATGTTTTAACACACACTCCGTATAAACTTTGTAGACACGCAAAATAAGAAAGATAATTAATTAATAGGGCCATTTACCGGACCTCCCCTCTAACTTTGCTAAATTACTGACAACACCCCTCTTATTTTTGAAATTACAAAAACTTCCCCTAAAGTTTTCATTTCATTACAAAAACCTTCCCTGAAGTTTTAATTTCATAACATCCATGCACAAAAACACCCCCCTGGGTGAACAGTGTCCAGGGGGGTATTTTTCTTCATGGATGCAATGAAATGAAAAGACCAGGGAAGGTTTTGGTAATGAAATGAAAACTTAAGGGGAGTTTTTTGTAATTTCGAAAATAAGAGGGGTGCTCTCACTAATTATGCTAGTTTAAAGGGGAGGTTTGGGTAATTATTTCTTAATTAATATTGTAAATGGAAAAGCTGTCTTGTATATTTTGCTTTAGGTCGTAAGTGACCTATACAATGATGGCTTTGCCCCCAAAAGGTTATTCAATACACTCGACTAAAATATGCAAATAAAATAGTTAGGGTAAATATAATAAGTATATTCTATATTCCCATGCAAGCTAGAGCACACCTGTTGCATAAACCAAGTTTGGACAAGAAGCGAAGTTATAGAGGAAGTGGCGGAGATTATGCGAGGATGTCGGCAATCTGAGATGTTGTGGAAACATGTAGTTTAACATCTTTAAGTTTGACCTAGTCTCTAATGAAGTTACAGTCAACTTCTATATGCTTAATATGATCATGAAACATTAAGTTTTCAAGAATGTGAATGTCGGCTTGTTTATCACAATATAACATCACGTGAGAGGAGAGTGGTAGACATTAAGGTTAGTTAAGGGGATCTTAAGTCAAGTTAGCTCAAAGTCGCTAAGGCTATCAAGTGGTATTTATCCTTGACTGTAGAACAGGCTACGATAAACTGCTTCTTACTCTTCCATGTAATCTATTTGCTACCCAGTTATGTGCAAAAATTGCTGGTAGATCTTCGGTCATCCTTTGATCCAATATTATTTTCATCTAAATAGGCTATAAGAGATAATTGATAATAGTTAGCATATCATATCATGGTCAGGAGTACACTTTAGATACCGAAGAATGCTCTCAATTACTTGAAGATGCAAAACTCGCTAGTGTGCATAAATTGAATCAAACGCCTACCGCTAAAGAAATATAAGGACAAGTGACCATTAAGTAAGTCAGCTTACCAACTAGTCTTTTATAATACTTCATATTATGCAACAAAGGATCTAAGCTTGAGAAACTAGAAGAGAGCTTACTATTTGTCTTCATTGGGGTATCAATCAATCTACGTCCCAGGGATCGAGTATATTGAAAAAATCCGTGCAATAATTTCTTTGAGAAAGAATAAGGGGGTCACCTTTAGATGCTACCTCCATTCCCAAGAAGTAGCTAAGAAGACTGGTCTTTTCTCTAAACGTTCTTCGCTAGGTGATTCTTGGCCTTGGATATCTCTGCAATATCGTCGTTGGTGATAATTATATCAATGTAAATTAAATTGGTCGCGGTGTCTCGTGGCGGCAATAGATAAAGGATGAGAAATTAAATGATCTTTTCCAGAAGCTATTGTCTTGGATAACCTAGCTAAATTTCACAAACTATGCATTGAGAGAATGCTTGAGTCTACAAAGATGTTTGTCGGGATGATATACACGTGACTCCCCTTGTAGTCTCATATTTAGGCAGTTATTGCATATTCATTGTTTTGGTCAAATCATCATTGAGAAAGATATTTTTTTTAATCAAGTTGATGCAGCTCAATGTCGATGAAAAACAAGAGATATTATGTCCCAAGCAATGTTTAGTTTGAACATTGGAAATGTAAGTATCATGACAATCAATGCCATGTTGTTGAGCAAATTTGTAGACCACGAGATGCACTTTGAAACAGTCACCCTTCAGTTTATGCTTAACTGTAAACACTCATCCACAGACAGCATGGGAGTGAACCTAGGACAATGGCATGAATGCTTCATTTCATAACCGCTTGACCGGTGAAAATAAGCCCCCCCCCCCCCCTCCAAACGGAGCCGAAGTCCCAAGTACGATCATCTCATAGGTCTTGTGTCTCATCCATGGATGCACCCCACTCAAAATGTCATAGTGTCTGATCAACGAAAGTTGGAATAGCATTGGCAGAGTGAGAACAAGCAAACCTATGTAATGAAGGAGAAAAACGGTGAAAGGAAACGAAACGATATTTGACAAAGAATGAGTGGTACATGATTTGCTTACTGTTGGGATTCGAAGCGGTGCTGTAGTGCAGAAAACCTGATGCTGGCACAAGTAATAATGATAGAAAACACAAAAGCACAAGAAGAACACCAGAAATAGCGTGGTTCCCCCTGAATGGGTACGTCCACGGGCGGAAATGACAGTCACAATCTCATTCAACACAAAATACACAGTGTTACAAATGGGGTTAAATTACCCCTATACAAAATGAGATAAAAAAAAGTGACTCCCGGATACCTTGCGGCAAAACGGCCGAAGAAAGAGGAAGTTCCTCACGGCCAAGCACGGCGGCAACCCAAACTCCGACGGCGTCTCTACGACGACGGTGTCTCCTCCCAAAACGGCGGCAAGGCCGACCCAAAAACGGCACAGCGGCAGCCCCCCCCCCCCTTCCCAAACGGCAGCAAGGCCGACGACAGCTCTCCTCCACGGAATAGCAAGCACACCGGCGTGGGGCGACTCCTCCAACAGCAGGAGGCGGCGAGAGCCCTTCTCCACGAACGGCCGGCGGCGAGAGAGAGAGAGAGGGCGAGGAAGTAGGGAGAGCCCGAAGGGCGCGGGGGCGGCGGCTTCCGATCAAGCCGAGAGAGAGAGGGAGAGAGAGCGCTGGAGAGGCTAGGGCATCGGGTCTGCTTCCGGAATTAAAACCTGGAATATATATGAATATATATATATAGCCAAATAATTAAACTAAATAAAACCGGTTCAGAATCCTGAAGAAGTCAGAAATTGTGAGGTTGCAACCTCCTTTTCTGAGGTTGCGACTTCTCGGCCAGAATTTGAAAATTGCAGAAATTCGCCCCGGAAAAATTTCTTTGCGCGCCCGGAGGTTTGGTACGGTGTTGGGGAGTTAATGGAGGCAAAAACCTAACAAACTCTACCTGCCGAGATAACTCCAACCAACCAAGTTGCCACCAAGAACGATGCAAATCGCATCAACTGAATCTGCTCCCGTCAAGGGCAGATAAAGTGAACTCCTTCAATCTGAGTAGTACACAAACTGGACTGACATGACTACTCCAGAAATGCTCCACCTGAAGCAAAGGTCTAACTGCTCCACCTCCAGCGGTGGTCTCCCAAAGCAAAAGAAAATATCATAGACTCCAGAAATGATGTGTGCGGGGAGAGAAATGATAAATGCAAACACATCAACAATTGAATGCAGGCAGAACTGATCTCAACATGGATAAAGAGAACCCCTATATGAGCTAATCAAGAAATGTTGATTAGACACACACACTAAGCTCATGTGACGAAGGAGTAACAATGAAAGAGCTTAGGTACTAGGGTGAAACAAAAGCATTCATACAACGGAGTAGTGATCGGAATAAATAACCCAAAGACAGGTTATAAGAAAGATAACAGGAATAACATGAACATAATGAGGGAAAGGAAAGCAAGCAACATAGGGAAACAAACGGAACAGGAAGCACGAACATATAAGCGGAAAGTAGAAGAGCAGAGAGAAGGATGACCTAGATGAGGTTGTCTCCCACATCCTCAAAACACAGGGATATGTCAGACTTCCCCTTTTCATCACCAGTGCTCTTCCCTTTATCTTTGTTCTGAAGCTTCCAACAGTCCTTGATCACGTGACCCTTCTTCTTGCAATATTTGCAGTATAAATCCGAACTGCCCTTTGACTTAGACTTGCCCCCTCTATCAGAACCAGAATGACCCCGAGAGTATAGAACGGAGTCTTCAGTAACACGAGAACCTGAAGACCGCTTCCGGATGTCATCTGAGAGTAGGGTCGCAGTCACCTCTTCCAAGTCCAAGACGTCCTTACTGTAGGTAAGGGTAGTAACCATGCTCTCATAGAGCTTTGGAAGAGAGTTAAAAAGGATCACTGCTTTGTCCTCTTCATCCACCTGAATATCCATGCTGAGACACTCTGATAACAGTCTGTTGAAACTGTTCAGGTGGTCATGAATAGAGGATCCCTCCTTCATGCTAAACTTGTACAACTGCTGCTTGAGGTAGATCCGGTTGGGGAGAGACTTTGTCATATAGGTACTCTCCAACTTTGCCCAAATGCCAGAGGCAGTCGTCTCTGAAAGAACTCCATATAGCACGTCATCATGTAAGCAAAGTTGTATGGTGGACAACGCTTTGAGATCCATGTCCTCCCACATACGATCAGAAACCTCAACATCCTTACTGGTCTTGCCCAGTAGAGCACGGTGTAAGCCTTCTTTTATAAGAAGTGCACGAAATTTGACCTGCCATAGATCAAAGTTTTGTTTCCCATCAAACTTGGCCACAGCACCAGGAATAGACGAAGCCATCGAGAACGGAACGCAGAAACTGCACGAAACACAAAACTTGAGTTGGCGAGCTCAGCAATGCACAACTAAGGGGATAGACAGCGGACCAACGGTCGTAAACTACCGCACCCAAGTGTACACTCGAGATCGGAAACAACTCGTCCTTTAAACAAAAGTGTCAGCCCGCAACCTGCCTCTGATACCACTTGTTGGGATTCGAAGCGGTGATGTAGTGCAGAAAACCTGATGCTGGCACAAGTAATAATGATAGAAAACACAAAAACACAAGAAGAACACCAGAAATAACGTGGTTCCCCCTGAATGGGTACGTCCACGGACGGAAATGACAGTCACAATCTCATTCAACACAAAATACACAGTGTTACAAATGGGGTTAAATTACCCCTATACAAAATGTGATAAAAAAAAGTGACTCTCGGATACCTTGCGGCAAAACGGCCGAAGAAAGAGGAAGTTCCTCACGGAGAGCCCGAAGGGCGCGGGGGCGGCGGCTTCCGATCTAGCCGAGAGAGAGAGGGAGAGAGAGCGCTGGAGAGGCTAGGGCATCAGGTCTGCTTCCGGAATTAAAACCTGGAATATATATGAATATATATATATAGCCAAATAATTAAACTAAATAAAACCGGTTCAGAATCCTGAAGAAGTCAGAAATTGTGAGGTTGCAACCTCCTTTTCTGAGGTTGCGACTTCTCGGCCAGAATTTGAAAACTGCAGAAATTCGCCTCGGAAAAATTTCTTTGCGCGCCCGGAGGTTTGGTACGGTGTTGGGAAGTTAATGGAGGCAAAAACCTAACACTTATCTTTGTGAAGGGCAATGAGAAGATCTTTGGGTGCAGGAGTAGGCACCACAAACGATGCTACTAAATGTCGAACTCTACGACAAATGAAGAATTTTAGATGCGGTGGGCCAAACACTGAATAAATTAGGCAGAAGAGTAATAGGTAGAAGTGTTGGAGAGGGTTGTGTAGTGAATTCGGTTAAAGTTAGAAAAAGAAGCTGTCGTGAAAGTGGAGCCAGTGTTAGGAGGGGAAAATGTTGATCCTCGAGGAATATCACATCCGCAAAAACTATGAGTTTCATGTAGAAGTAGAGCAGCATACATGTAGAAGTATCTAGCAAACATGAATTTCTCTGCTTGAGGTGCAAATTTTTCATTAGAAGAGCCTAGGTGATATACATGACAAATACACCCAAAAACTCAAAGGGTGGGAGAATATGGAAGTAGTGGGTAATAAGATGGATATAGAAGAAATAAGTTTAGAAGAAAAAAAGGAAGGTAATCCTTTAGTAATATTAGAAGAAGGGTGTATAGACAGTAATCTCGAAAAGTTCAGGAGGAATTACTAGCCCTAGTCGGAGGACTGGCCTGGGGTATCGAGGACCTGACCAAGAACAGAGACTTGAGAATGGAAGTCCGATCGGACTATCGAAGACCCAATCAAAAACAGAGACTTTGGATCACAAGTTCGATCGAGGTATTGGCTATCTGGCCAAGAACATAGACGTTGGATCAACTGCCCAATTTGGGATATTGAGGGCTCAATCAAGAACATAGACGTTGGAAGGGAGGCCTGATCGACCAGTTGATGACCCGATAACCAACGGAGACAATCAGACAATAGAACTACAGATGGAAAAAGACGTTCGACGATGATGAGGAAATTGTTCGAAAACATCGACAATGGAATACTTGATGGAGAGAAGAGTCAGCATCGATGTCGGAGGGAAAGAAGCTGATCGAATAGCTCGATCAAATTCTAAGCAATTGAGAGTAATCCTTTTCATGCTTTCCTTGGAAAATCATTCTTAGGCTAAATGTTGATATGACTCGGAGTATTGCTCGGTATTTTTTTATGGTGCCCGCGGTAAAAGCTGGTCATGTTTGCGTGCTCGGGCAGAAGATTAGCGAAATGGTCAAGTAAATTGACTATTTATTAAATAGATATATGGTGTTTTTTATTTTTCTAAATCTTCTTCAATCGGATCAATAAAGCTTCATAGGTTTGAGCGGTTGGAATGAGAATTATAAATGAATCTTTTGGATTTTCCCACTGTAGATACTATTTAGTGTTTGATTGGGAGAGCGGCGGTGGTTGGAAAAGAAGTGGTAGTGAAAGAAGGGTTGGAAAAAGTCTGTTGCAAATGGAGTTCTGTTTGAATGAACTCCCTTTGCAAAGTTTTTTAGAAAAGACTCGCGAACTGGAAGCCTGTCATCAAACTGAGAGATTGGGAGGAGACCCGCGAACTGGAAGCTTGTCGGGAGCGAACAGGGTTTGCGCCGCAGGATCGAGTGGGAGGAGAAAATAATAAACTGCGGCGGTAAGAAAAGTCGTGAGTGGAGGAGGATAAAAAACCCTAATAGCAATTTTGAGCGGTAGCATTTGCCGCCGGTAGACAATCCCAATGATTTGGAAAATGTGATGGTGTTTTTCAAAAAATGCAATAGAGCTGAAAAGCCTTTTCAAACGGGACCTTAAATAGAAATCTATCAAACACTTAGCTGCCTCCGGTGGTGTTTTTCCCACTGAAGAGGCGAAAATGGAGCTAAAACGCACAAACAAATAACATTTGACCCACATTACTCTCTATGTTTTCATTCAATGCTTCAAAATTCAAAATACTTGTCTAATGAAAGATCAAAACAGGCCATAATGGAAGCGTTGCGAGCCCACGGTCATGGAAGAGTTTCTAAATATATGACTATTTCAACTCAACCGCCGCCCTCGAATTGGGTGGCTAGTCTTTTTTTAAGCAAGTGAATGACGTGGGTGTGGACCATTAGATCTAATTTGCTCTAAAATAACCTGATTATAAACAAAGGGGACCTATTCAAAATGTATATTAAATGCACAAATAATGTGGGATTAATTATTCTCGGCCTTATCATACTCTATGCATGTATCCGGCATCAGAAAAGGAGAAAAGAACAAGAGGAAAAGTAGTATGATCAAGTGTATGTGAGAGGAAAAAAACCGCCCGAAAAATCAATGAAAACAGGGGAAATAGTGGGGCTCACGGTGCACAGATTTACTGTGCACTGCAGACCCCACAAAACAAGGGGTTTCTCATGTATTTCATTGGTGCCGTACTACTTTCTAAGTCCGAGTCATGGAAAAAATTTTAGGTGGATTACTCTCATCTAGAAATAGGTGCTCAGTTAAATACTGATCGTTGATCTGATATCCTACGGCCCATATGGTATTAAATACTGATCGTTGATCAATATTTCAATCAATCATGTTAATTCTGCAGGAAATCAACGATCAGAATTTAATCTTATATCTATTTCTAGGTGAGAATAACTCGCCTAAAAAAATATGTGGCCATCAATCATTATCCCATTTTGGGATTCAATTGAAATAATGGGAGGCTTGACTTTAGAAGAGGAAAAAAGAAGCATTGGCTCTCCTACACGTGCGGCATGATCCGCAAAAGATGGAGAAGGGATTTGATCTCCATGTCTCCTTCTCCTTGGCCGAGCCTTTGGAGCCCCTCATGCCTTCCCGAATATCATCCCCACTTTTCTAGTAATTTGGACCTCTGTTTATATTATAATAATAATGTTCCATGCCTTATTTTATATGTAGAGAGAGAGAGGGGGGAGGGGGGGGTCAGCAGCAAAAGGACTGAAGTGTGTGTGCAGTACAAAGTTAATAAGTTATAATAATAATAATATACATTCAAACTGGCGAAGAAAGTGGCACTTGTCAACCTCCTCTTATATAGAGTAGGAGAGAGAGAGGAGAGAGAGTAGGGGGGGGGGGGGGGGGGGGGACAGAAGTGAACTGTAAAGCAATTGGGCAGCAGGAGGAGCGGGGATGGAGAGGAATGAGGACGATAGACAGTGGGAAGGGAGCCCTTCCTCGGGGCTACTCTCTCTCTCTCTACTCTAACCAGGACGAAGGAAATGACAAAATACTTCCCCAACTCATTTGTCCTCACTTTCCCTGCATCTCTTTCTTATAAAAATAGAGGCGCCCATATAATATAATAATAATGGATTTAAAATTGCACATATACAATATTTATGTATTTATATAGGGTTAACTACTTTGACCTCCTTGTGAGGTTGCATTATTATAGGTTTTTTCAGTTTAAAATATGTATGAAAAATGATAAAACAGTTAAATTATTTTAGTGAAGAGTTGTGACAAAGATAAAAAATTGGAATATCGTCAAAATGATTTAACATATTTGATCATTTTGCATCTATATTTATAAAGGAGAAAGGTCGCACCTTTCAATGTAGAATCATTACAAAGGTTAAAATTGAAAATCGCTTAGGGTGTGTTCGTTTCACGGGTTTAGAGAGAAAAGGAATTGATTTTGGATATATCAAAATCATTTGGTGTGTTCGTCTCGTGTTTTTAACTGATGGAATTGAACGGAGTGGTTTTGGGAGGAAGGTTTTGGATGAAAAGTAAGGCTCCGTTTTTTTCGGTTCATGTTGTTGTAACCGCTTGACCAGTGAAAATAAGTCCCCCCAAACGGAGCCTAAGTTTGATGTTTGTTTGGGGCTTTTATGGATTGACTTTTGCGCAAAATTCATAGGTATTGAAACTTTAAAAATCAGCTTAACCTTAGAAAATACCTATTTTGATGGGTTTTGATACATGTGTGATCATTTTAATCACCTTCCCGATCATCTCCTTCGTTGTTATGCCGCTCTGTCGATGCGATCTTCGTTTATGTGAATAGGATCTTCGGTTCCAGCAATCTCTAGAGGTCCGAAGGGGAGGCTTCAAGAAGTGACCGTACGTCTACAGCGATCGTCGGGCTCCAACGATCTTTCGAACAATTGTGAAAAATAGCGAACAATGGACCGAAGAGGATGACTTCTGCGGAAGCTTTGCCGCTCTGTCAAAGACTGGCGGCCGCTGGAATGAGCCTCGCAGACTCCCATCTTCTCCGTCTCCATCTCTCGTCAACATCTCTCTCGTCATCTGTCAGCCCTGCTGAACAGTAGATTTTCCGTCCCTAAAAAATTTCAATTTTGAATTCTTTCTATCTCAAAATCTTCTTCAAACGAACAAAAAAATTTGTTTTTTTGCTCATTTCTAAAACCCATGAATTGTGCAAACTATAATTGTGCAAACTCTCATAGAAGATCCCGGTTGGTGAAGTGGCCGAAGATGTATACTAAGGCTTAGTTTGGAAGGACTTATTTTCACCGATCAAGCGGTTACGACCGCATGAACCGGTACTTAATTATGACCCGATTCATGTAGTTGTAACCGCTTGACCGGTGAAAATAAGTCCCTCCAAACGGAGCCTAAGTTGATTTTGTTAACATCGGTCACAATACATGCATTCTATGACGGTGACATTTTTGTTCAAACTCGTCATAGCAAAAAAAAAGCTATCTCAAACAAACCCATAGTTTATCATTTATATAATCTTTCTGCACTGTGTTAGAGAGAGAGAGAGAGAGAGAGAGAGAGAGAGAGAGAGAGAGAGAGAGAGAGAGAGAGAGAGAGAGAGAGAGAGAGAGAGAGAGAGAGAGAGAGAGAGAGAGAGAGAGAGAGAGAGAGAGAGAGAGAGAGAGAGAGAGAGAGAGAGAGAGAGAGAGAGAGAGAGAGAGAGAGAGAGAGAGAGAGAGAGAGAGATTTGAACTGGGCTTGGGAAATTGGATTGGCTACCAACTACTTTGTTTGATCCTCTGTTAGCTTATGGGGTGATAAATAATAAATATTTATTGGTACTAAAATATTCACTGTAGAAATTAATATATTTATGGAGAGCATCAATGTATCAATGTATGCTATATTAGCTTTGCTTTAAATTAATTGATAACCTAAGTTATTAAAATATAAAGTAGAAAGTACAAATTAAATACTGTAGCTGACTGCAAAATTCATCAGCATTTCAAATCAACTTATGAGCATCAAAGCACACAGACGTTACTTGGCATGCACATTATAAAGTGCTGCAACGTGCATGGTTTTTTTATGTGGAATTAAAGCAACTCACTTTCCCTCCCCTCCTCTCTGTCTCTCTATATGTATATGCATGTATGAGCAGTCTCTTAGAGGGACCCTCGACCCGGCACCAGTGTTCGTGTGGCTTGCCTTTTTCAGTGTGCAGCGTCGTCGTCGAACATTAGACCCTAGTCGCACTCGATGACATCGTACATGATCGTCTCTGTGCACTATAGAAGGTGAGTAGGCGTGAGTACTGTCGCACGTGACATGAGGTTCTCGTGCTAGATTTCTCGTATCACATTGAAATTTCATTTAAATGTCAATAAATCTTATTAAAAAAAATTCAATAAGTTTAGGGATTTGATGGCCGATGCATACTTGGCTGTTAGAGACCACGGATATTTGACCCGCGGTAGGGATGATCGACGACTGGGACGTCGATTGCCAATTGGGAATAATTGTGTGCGGGTAAATGGGGCTTGGCAGACGATGATTCGAGATCGCTGATCCTAGTAGGAATGCGTGTCTATACCATCAGCACCACGGGAAGGGGAAAAGGTAACTTTGGACTGCGCTGACGAGCATGAACAATGGCCACACACAGTCCACCCAAAGTGTGTGTGTATGAACGATTGCTCTTGGTTGCGAGCGGGCTTCGCTCGTTTGTAAAAGCTTTGGGTGGACGTGTGTGGAAAGAACAAACATAGAAAAAGTAAGACAGCATTCACTTAGTTGGGTACTTCTGGGAGAAGCCAGAAGAGTGGTGTATAAGCGGAGTTCTCGGCAAGGGGTGTGTGGCAAGAGCGACGTGACCCCTTACAAAGAGAAAAGTAAAATGAGGGAAAGCTGGGAAGTGGAAAAGTGTAAGAAAGGTGAATAGGCAAGACAAAGGGAGCCTAAGGCTATATTTGGTTCGGCTGTGGTGGGTGCATTCGGTTGGTCGAAATGTCACTTTGGAATGGCAGGGGGTGAGATGGGGGTTGAAACGGAGCAGATCGAGGCCGTTTTCTCCTTGTTGCGGGTCCAACGGAGCAAACGCCGCCGACGGTTGTTTGTTTACCCGCCGTCTAGCTATGTTCGCTCCAAACGGAGGCAGCGAAACACCAAACCAAACGAAGCCTACGTTTGAATCATCTGCTCATAGCACCCACCGCCATGCCAAACAGACCCATCAAGTCTTCATCCACAGTAAATTGTTTATATTAATTTTGAAACAGATCATCAAATCTAGAGTTGTAACGTATGGATGTTTATAAAGAAATCATTTAATAAAACAATAGTTGTTTATATCTGTTGACATATATTATCACCGCTTATTAAATTCACAAATTAATATTATTTTCACCAAAGGACAAATATTTGACTGAGTTCTATTCAAATATATATACTATTTAACAACTAGATTATTTTATATATTATGCTCGCTTAATATAAATTATAAGTTAAGTTTTTCGTCTATAAATATTTGATTAATATTCTAATAATTTTATAATCTAGATTCTAGGACGACAATCCAGTCATTTATTTTATATATTATGCTCGCTTAATATAAGTTATAAGTTAAAATTTTCGTCTATAAATATTTGATTAATATTCTAGTAATTTTACTAGATTCTAGGACGACACTCTAGTCATTCATTTATTTGATTATTGTACATGGGATTAAATTAGGCTCTCTTAGCTCGTGGAGCGATCGAGCGCGTAAACAGTAACAGGGTAAGTAGTGAAATGCACAAGATATTTTGAATGTGAAAATTCCATAAATTGGGTAAAAAAATCACGAGACCGGTTCGGTGTCAATCAAACTTCACTATCAACGATGGTTTACAAGATGTCAGAGAAATCAAGAGTCATGGACTGCTCCTTATTACAGCTTGGGGATGAGAGAAAACACAGGTGCGCTCGGAGGGTGACAGACCACCACTCGCTAAGGTCAAAATCGATCACTTGTTGTTGGCGGAGAACGCTCTCAGACATTGCCCGGACGCAGTGCGTTGCAGCGGTTTGCGTAGGAGATTTGCTAAGGAGGGCTCGCAGAACTCCTTGCGCATAGGAGAATTTTTTGAGCTGCCGGCAGAATGTCTTGCTCTCTAGACGCTCGTAGGAGGATTTTGGCACAACTCTGGCTTGTGGGAGGAGAAGACTGAGAGAAGGAAGTTATGAATGAGAGGGGTCTGTGGTCTTATTTATAGGCCCAAGGTGTGGTTACGGTGGTTACGTGGTAATCCATAGACCGTAACCACTGGAAACACTAATTGCAGAACGTACTTTTCTATAGTTTCTGGTGTATATTATTTTATAATTTCGCTATTCACAGGCCATCACCAACTTTGCTATTTGCACCCATCACTATCGGAGGTTATGTCGGTGGCTACGCGAGTGGTTACCAGTGTATCGGACGGCGGTGATCGTCGGAGGACGATCGAACGGTGGTGTATAACAGGAGGCCGACCGGGGAGAAACCAGGCCGGGGAGGGCCTGCCGGGCGGCCTCCGGCCTTGAGGAGCCCGGCAGCAGCACGGATCGGTCACGCCGATTGGGTTGTGCGCGTGATGGGATCTCGTGTGCGTATCGTGCACGGATCGAGCGCACCAATTGTGAGTACGGTGGTTACCTTCATGATCTCCACCAAATTAGTAGGTGTCATGGGACACCGATTAATTGCACATCGGTTCTCCTATAAATTATACATGGCCCATCAACTGTTATTTTATTGTAGATAGAAATGTTACGAACACCGTTCATGACATAACGTCGGGACAAGATTAAAATTAGAGACGTATTTATAATGTCCATATCTTCTGAAGATAAAAGTTGTTAGGAAAACATTATTATATTAAAATTGAAGGATATTGAAATTAAAGATTGATTTAGGCTTCACTTGAGGGAACTTAATTTTACCGGTCAAGCGGTTACGATCGCTTGAACCAGACCTTAAAAATTAAGATCTGATTTATCCGACCGTAACCGCTTGACCGGTGAAATTAAGTCCCCCAAACTGAGCATATTAATATATTCTAATAATCTAACTTAATTTCAGTAACAAAAAAATAGATATAAGAAAAACGCTAACGATAATCTGTTTGGCACGGTGGAGGACGTGAACGTGATTGTTATGAATCGTCGTTTGTCAACGACTGATCTCGATGACCTAATTAAGGAAGTTCATACTTTTACAACTGACTCCATATGATCAAGTGATCAACGGCTAGTCTAGCCTCTAGCCGAAAAAGAAAGGCAACCCAAAATATATTTCACTAATCTCAGATGATCAAATCAAAATCTGCCCAGGATCCGACTCTCAAAATTAGCATATCATCTCAGATTTAGGCTTCGTTTGGGGGGGACTTATTTTCAGCGGTCAAGCGGTTACGACCGCATGTACCGGGCCTTAATTAAGATGTGGTACATGTGATCGTAACCGCTTGACCGCTGAAAATAAGTCCCCCCAAACGGAGCCTTAAAAAGATGCATATCCCATGAATGAAAGGCCCCTAGGAGAGTTCCCAATGGAGAGCGGTCGTGCCGCTTATGTTTAGGACAGGTGCCCTAACACACCTAGGTAGCTCCCTTTTAGATTTGAAATTATTTGGGTTTGATTTAATTTTTTTGTCATTTAACAACTATATCGCCTGCTGCATTGCCTTCACGAAAGATATAGAGATGATATTGCGATTGAAATTCAAGAATTTTCTGTCCAATAGAATATGTGGACCAGCAAAAAGATTGATCGGATATGGATGAGCAAAGGAGTGAGGAGTCAATGTAGAGACCCATTGTAAATCATTTCATGGCATTACAATACTTAATATCCCTTCTTAAAGCCGAAATTCAGCCTGCAAAAAGGAGATGGCCTAGAGATGAAAAAAGGAGGCCCAAACCAGCTCCCCACAAAAATTACAAATGTTGAAAGCTCCACGGGCGAATGTGAGATCCTAGGAAGCATCAGAGTGCAGAAATAAAAAGTTTCTGATAGGTTTGATCATCATTGAATGCATGTTTGGCAAGACAACGATCATATATGATCACCGCCAAGAAAAGAAAACTAGTTTTGATTATAAAACTGGATGAAAAAAAGGTGATTGTTATTAGCACTGCAGTTTTGGCTAGTCGCACCACGTTTTTTCTTAATTTCTCGTGTCTTTTGGAAATACGTTTTGTACATAATTTTTTAGGAAAAGTGTTCAACACGAAAGTTGTAGATCTCGACGAGACATACAACTTTTGTGTTGAACATTTTTCCTAAAAAAGCATGTACAAGGCGTATTTCTAAAAGGCGTGAAATCTGAGTGCATTTCCAAAGTACTTCTAATACATGCATTTTTAGGAAAAGTGTTCAACACGAAAGAACACTTTTTCTAAAAATGCATGTACAAATCATATTTCCAAAAGGCGCATGAAATAAGGAGATAACGTAGTGCGACTAGCCAAAGTAGTTATAATGCTAATAACAATCACCTAAAAAAAATTAGAAAAGATCGTACATTCCCGAACGACAGTTCATAATCACGGAACCACCACACTCATGACCGCCACCATTGTGCCAAACGGTGTCTAATCCTTCAAAATATGATAATTTTGTCCCGTGCCTATAACCCTAAACCCGCCCGCCATGCCAAATGTTGAACTTTAAGGCTTCAATTCGTTCTAGCGGCCGTGAATGCGGTTGTCATGAACCATCCTCGTTCGTGAACGTCTCACCTTACCTAAAAAAATCATGCATTTTATGCTCAAAACTAATTTATTTCGCTGGCCGAGCAAATAAGCTGCGCCAAAGGAAGCTTAAAGTTTTGCTCACATGCAAGACGGCAGGAGTGGAAGTACAATACGTTCGAATGGGGAAGCCATTAATGAAAGCTGTAAAGCACTGTTCCGAAATGCCTTCAAACAGATGCGCATATTGCATATTGATCCACCTATCATTGTAAATTTGCCACTTTTGAGCGTCCTCCTTCCTCCAATGCCCAGCAGCAGCAGCAAACAGAATTTATGAAAAATTTTGGAGAAATGTGGGGATTAATTGCTTCAGTTAATTGCTCAGAAAATGACTGCTGATATATCATTTAATTTTTTTTTAAAAAAGGAATTTAATTTGGTGGAAAAATCATATTTTTTGATCAACTCAAAAAGGATCGCCGTGTGGGCACAATTTTACAAGCATGTCCGACCGTACATTAAGCACATCTTCTTTTCAGCATGTTTTTTGACGCGCTATTATACGGCTGTATTCCATCTCGTAGGGTAGGGTGCGAGATATGCACCTAAATATGTCTTTGTGATCAGGCTGGCAATGGAAGAAGACAGGAAGGAATTTAAAAGTGGGGGGGTTTATTTTCAGAATGTGGGGGGGAAGGAATGAATAAATGCGTCTGTTTGCAGCGCAGGCAGAGGCTAGATGAAGCTAAATCTTCTGCTGCTTATTGTTTTCTTTATGGTGGATGGGTTGCTTTCAAGGGGTGTGTGTAGGGGAAGCTAGGGTTACATATGTAGCGTCGGGGATCTTTGGTTTGCCACGTGGTCGCATTTATGAATCATTGGCTCATCTTTGCTTCCAAATTAAAGTTTTTTTTTTTCTTGTTAGCAAAATTAGAAGGTGTTTTGTGAAATTATTAGGAAAAAGGTGGTCTTTTTAACATGTAAGAAAGATAGGATGGTGAATGGTAGCATGTGTACTTTTGTCTCTTATTTTTAGGGTCTCTGTTTTTTTTTCTTCTCTTTCAATTCATTTAGGAGTACAAGAAGGACAGAAGATTTCATTATTAAGTTAGAGTGATCAAAATATTTTCTGTAGTGCGTTTTTAAATATCTTGAATCGATAGTTCAAAACGACGGAGGTATTGATAAAGATGTGACATGGAGAATCTAAGCGGGTTGGTTGAAGTGGGGAGGCGCATCATGGATCTTATGTGATCGTAAAGAGCCACTAAAACTTAAGGGCAAGTTTTGTCGTATTGCAATTAGACCCGCGATGCTCTATGATTCTGAGTGTAGGGCACTGAATTGTGTACATGAGCAAAAAATGGGAGTTGCGGAGATGAGAATGCTTAGGTGGATGTGTGGACACACGAGAGTGGATAAGATTAGGAATGAAAGTATCAGGGATAAGACAGAAGTAGCACCAATTGTAGAGAAGATGCGAGAAGCTCGTCTAAGATGGTTTGGACACGTACAAAGGAGACCATTAGAGGCACCTGTTAGGCATTATGAGAGTCTAGTCACTAGGCATGTTAAACGAGAGAATGGTAGACCAATAATGATTTTGAATAAAACTGTAAGGAAAGACATGTTGTACTTAGGCATTAGTGAGATTATGACAAAAGATATGACACAATGGCGACAAATGATCCCTATAGCCGACCCCACTATAGTGGGATAAAGACTTGAATGTTGTTGTTGTAATTGTTATGGCCAAACATATTTTGGATAGATGCAAACCAATTTTTAAAATAAAAACTCTTAAACAATTATTTTAAATGTTACGGAAAAACTCATAGGGGCGAACCATTTTCCCATCATGCCGACAGGAGCGAGCCATGCGCGACGATAACGCCACCGCCACCGACACTAACACCTCTCTCTTCACCGCCGCCAATGCCGACGCCACTGTTGCAGCTGACGCCGCCGCCAACGCCGACCGCAAGCCATACGCGACGACAACTACCACACATCCTCACTTCTGACCATTGCGCCAGCTCCAAATTTATTTGTGTCGAACATTCTCGCTCATCTTCGACTCCTTTAATATGAAGCAAGCCGTAGGTTTAAACCTTTATTTTGTATTTCTCATCTTCATCATTTCTTTTTATATTTCTCCAGTGAAAAAAAAATATCGAAAAGTTGCACTCTTCACTAAAAGAGAATTTATACGATGAATTTGAAACTTTTGTAATACGTTAAATTTTACAATACTGATGTTAAACTATTTGTTCATATTTTGCTAGAGAATTTAGAAAGATTTTATATTGATTTGCACGTAACAATTTGATTTACACATATAAATTTTTGGTTTGCCTGTAAAATTGATTTGCACCTATCCAAAATTAATTTGTCCATAACAATTACCTTTTTTAACGTGTGTGTGTTTAACATGCATTCTGAAGGTGCTCATAGAGTTCTGAATATAGTATCGTGGAAGGTTATTTGTTCACAAGCGACCACGAAAGAAGGAGACTATGACTCCTTTTGGGGGGACTTATTTTCACCGATCATGTGGTCGTAATCACTTGACCGGTGAAAATAAGTCCCCCCAAACGGAGCCTATATTATTATCTGACGAGATGATTTGTTACAATGTGGAACATATTTAAGAGTGTATGAAAATGCATCCTCTCAAATCAAGTGTACTTTGTGCAAGATTGGGGGGAATACAAAGGTATTCAACCCCCCCCCCCCCATCACACACACACACATTATAATTGAGTCATATTTATAGGCAAAGCCAAAGATGAGTGGGGGAAGGTACATTGCTGCTTGAAGGTACACCCCACCCCAAGGCGAGGTCCTTTGAGCACCTCGAGTTGTCCTCTAACATTTGTCGAGGTGAACTCCTAAGCCCATCGAAGTGACGGTCTGCTAAGCCCGCCGAGGTGAATTGTTGTGCCCGTTGAGGTGACCTGCTGAGACTGCCATGGCGAAATGCTAGTCCCACAAAGATGACCTGCTGAGCTTGTTGAGGTGGGAAAATTTTTTGACACGTCAAACGTACCGGAATGTTGTGTGTCATATAAATAACCTCAAAGGAATCGGGCCCACCTTCATTTCGCCTCCCCAGCTCAAATTTTTTCAAATTTCAAAATAACGCTCCAGCTCTCACCCTTACGACTCCCCGACCTAAACCCCCGGCGACGATCGTAACGCTCCAGGAAAACCCCCAGATAATCCCAGCGGCGAACATCGCAACGCTCCAGGAACTCAGTGAACTCGGCGAACAGGGCGATCACCTTTTGGCATTCTCCCCTTCTTCCTAAACGACGACTGCAATCATCCTTCTTCCTAACGACGATGAGTATTCTGGAGTGTGGGGTTTATGTTTCTTCAAATTTTTTCCCCTTTGCTATTTGTTTACATAAACATTATACTGTCGAAGAAGCCTAGGGTTTATGCAACAAATTTTTTTTTGTTCGTGATTTTTATATCCGACCGGATATCCTTTACTTTTAGGGTTGTAAATAGGAATCATCCTGTCGGATTATTTTCATTGGACATTAGATATTCAACTATTTTTTTAGATTTAGATAACTGCTATCCGACCGGAGAGCTATTTTTTTAGGGTTCAGATAGCTGCTATCCGACCGGATATTCTTTAATTTAGGCTTCTGAATGGGTAAATCAAAATTTCAGGGTTTTTCTTATTTTTTTCTTTGCTCTTATTTATTTTCTTACTGGAATAGATGGATGGTACGTATCTGAACACTAGGTGTGTTATTTCGACCTTCAAGAAATATGCAGAGCCCCTTCTATAAGTGCTTTCAGAGCACTCTTTAGACCTGCTAAGGGAAGTTGGTCTGCTACAATTATTCTCAATGTCAGATGTTCCTCAAAACATCTCAATCCTGTACAAGCTCTTGAGACTCTATAGGCCTGATAAGGCAGCATTTATTCTTGATCAATACTACATTAAATTTACTGTCAATGAAGTAGCGCTCATTTTAGGGCTACCCAATAGGGGAGACGACTTTCATTTTCATAGAATCTCATTCTCTGAGATGAAATAAAACGACATAGTCGCTGAGTTGAACCAGCTAGCTAATGAAGCAGATTCTGAAGAAGTGGAGGAGAGAAGGGTGGATGCCCTTGTTAAATATGTTGTAGCTAAAAATTTTTCCCCGCCGAAGTCCCTAGGAATTCCTGAATGTCTTCAACAAATTGGTGGATTGGAGGACTTCAGGAGATATAATTGGGTCAAGGCTATCCACGGATTTCTCAATGCACAGCTTACCCCTACATAAATTGAGCTGCAAAAGGGAAGAACCTTCAAGCTTGCGTTTGATAATCCTTTTGGTCGAACAGCCTTCGGATTCCTTACATGCCCTTCTCCTTCCTTATCATCAACAACCGAACCTTTTCTCATCGTTTCATCCCTCTCAACCATTTCTCCTGTCGTCCGTCCTAACTCAGTCATAACCTTTATTATATGCTCATTCGCAGCGTTACAATTCTCAATATTTCTTGTCAACCCGTATGTGAAACGCATTAGATGACTTCTAAACACTACATTTGAATCCAACACATTTGTGCATGGTGTTTTTGAAAAGTACAAATCATGTTTGGCCGTGCGAGTGAACCTTTTGATCATGTACTTAGGGTTAATATGCTTCAAATTTTTCGAAATATACACCTTCAGGATATGTTGACATAGCATCTCCTTTGTTTCAAATCCCTTACAAGAACAATCTGCATCGAATGTTGTTGGATTAAGTTTGGCAATCCACTTTTTATCATGTTCTGTCCCATCACAATGCCTAGTGACAAATATAACCTAATTATCAGTGTTTTTGATCTCTGTTATGATGCTCACACTGATTGCACTTTCAATATATATTTTTTCAAAGATGGAGAACATCTTTCTTATGTATGTTTTAGAAGCTTGTTTGACATGCAAACAGTTTTAAAATTTTAGAGTAATGCTACCTTCCTTTCATCTGAAGTCCCTTCTTATTCCGATCGTCGCCAAGATGAAATTAGTTTTTCCATCCCATTAAAGCAATCAACTAACGAACTGGTGGCTTTTGAACATCCATGTAAACCGTTATTGGCAGACTCACTTCTTTGGGTGGATAATATGCACAGGTCTAAGATATCCTTATTAAAGGTTGTGGACCACTTACTTCTAATTTTGTGTAGATCCTCCAGCCACTTCTTGTTCTCCAAATGTCCCTTTAAAATCATTGTGTTCCAATGAGCATCGAACTCACCCTCTGTATCACATTTGCTCATGCAATAGTAAAATAAGGATCGTACACTCTTGTAATGGTTGAAGGTTGGCACCTTAGACGAGGCTTTTTTGGAAATATGCCACTGACAAAGCCGATGACGACTACTGCTGAAAACTCTAGCAATCGCAACCTCCATGACTTGATCTTGATCTGTGAATATGGTGGTGGTTGCTTCCCGCCAACAAATCTCAGGAACATCTCAAATACCCAGTAAAAAGATTCAATTGTTTCCGCGGCTATAAAGGCCCCACCAATTAATACATTTTGCCAATGATGATTCACCGCGATGAAAAGAGCACAAGCTAAGTTATATTTGTTGAGCTGATAGGTTGTATCAAAAATAATCGCATCGCCAAAACTGTCGTAGTCAACTTTACTATGACCGTCCATCCAAAAAAACTTGTAAGCATGTTGAACTCTTCGGTTTGGACATCAAAAGAAAACAAACTATCTTCCATTTGTCTTTCCTTGAATAATTTCAACAAGCTATTCGAGTCGCCTGCTTCTATAAGAGCGGATCTTTCTCGCTGAACATAGTTGTACGCATCGCTTTTTGAAAAACCAACATTTTCAAAACCACCCACCTCACCAGCAATAAACCTGTACGCATCAGACGTCCTTATGCTTACTCCAGTCAAATTCTTCAAAAGACTGTCTTGATCATCGGATACTTTCCTGTTAGACCGCAACAAATGAATATCCTTTTCCAAAATCAAAGGATGATTGTGCTATTCTACAAATTTGATTACTTTCCAATTCTTTCCCTCTACATCTGCGGCGAACTGTATGCATGTTTTACATCTAGTACGAGTATCTAGTTTGTGATATTTCTTTGAACATTCAGCACCTTGCACGGTTGGAATGGATCGCTTCAAACCAGCTTTGCAACATGAGTACTCTCTAATCTTTATAATTCGAGTATGTGTCCAATACCAAATATGTTGTTTACGAACGCTAAAACTAGCATGGTGAGCATAATCGCAATACAACTTGTATGCATCTACCTTAGAATGTACTGTCACTACTAGAAAAATGGCTTTTAGTCACGGTTTTTTTTGCCACGGGGAAAAACCGTGGCTAATACTGAAGTATTAGCCACGGTTCCTATTCCGTGGCTAATAAGCTAGTATTAGCCACGGATGACTAATCCGTGGCAAATAACCCGACTTTTTGTCACGGTTTGTCTGTTTCGTGACTAATAATCTAGTATTAGCCATGGAAGCCTAATCCGTGACAAAAAATTTGGTTTTTTTTAGTCCCACACCGGCAATAAAAAGCTCGATTTGGGGTTTATATAGGTCATTCAAAATTATTGTTTGAAATGAAATCGGCGTGGCGACGGCGGCCGGGCGCCGGCGGCGGCTGGGCGGCGGCGGCGGCCGGGAGGCGGCGGCGGCCGGGCGGCGGCGGCAGCGGTCGGGCAGCGGCGGCGGTGGTCGGGCGGCGGCGGCGGCGGCCGGGCGGCGACAGCGGCGGCGGCCGGGCGGCGGCGGCAGGGCGGCGGCGGCGGCGGCGGCGGCCGGCTGGCGGCGGCGGCGGAGGGCGGCCAAATATTTTTTATGTTAGGTTTATTACATGTCCTTTAGCCACGATAATTGAACCGTGACAAATGAGGAACTTTTAGCCACGACAATTGAACCGTGGCTAATAACTTTTTAGCCACGGATTCAGCGTGGCTAATACTATTAGCCACGCTCGCATTGCCCACGCCCATTTGCCGTGGGTAGGCCGTGGCTAATAGTTATTAGCCACGGTTTTGGACTTTTAGCCACGGAAATCTGTCGTGGCTAAAAGTCTATTTTTTAATAGTGTGTTGTGAAAACGACAGCGGAGCTTGCCTAAAGAAAAAAATCAGAAAATAACACATGAATATACGGTTTTCTGTCTACATGAAATCCAAGGAAGAATTGACTATATCCGGTCGGACGTTGCTACAACGTTACATATTCTTTATTAAATCCGACTGGAAGACACTCAGGTTACACACAAAAAACTGACTATATACGGTCGGACGTAGCTACAACGTTGCATATTATCTAATAAATCCGATCGAAAGACACTTAGATTACACACACAAAAACGAAAGAAATTACCTACTGCGGGAGCTCTTCAGAAATTACCTGCTCCTCAGGTTGCGGGAGCTCTTCAGAAATTAAATGCTCCTCCACTTACGGGAGTCGGGTTCAGAAATATCAGGACTTGAAAACATGATTCTCTGAAGAGCTCGGGTTTACAAGTTTGAGCTCGCCGAATTCGTGGTCGGGTAGGAACTGCGTCAAGGTCCTGAAAAGTGAAGGAGGGTCTAGGTTGAGAAGTCGCCGATGCGTGTGGCTGGGTTTGCAGGCCAAGAGGCTTGCGTCGAGGAGCTAGAAGGTTACCGGGAATAACCGTGTTGCGGACTAACTCGATGCCCCGGTCGGGCCGGACTAACTTGGACCGTCTTAGCTCACGGAGCAGTCGAGCGCGCACACAGTCAATAAAGATGAGCGGTAGACACAAGTCTTGATGACGTGAAAAAACCTCTGAAATTGGTAAAAAACCACGTGACCGGGTCGGTGTCGGTCAAACTCTACTAGCTCTTGGTGATTACAATGCACTGGGTGAATCGGGGCGACAAGCCGCTCCCGTTACAACTTGAGGGGAGAGAGAAAGACTGTAGCTTGCTCCGGGCAACAGGCTGCTCCGCGGAAGCAACTTAGACGAGGGAATACGTAGGGTGCTTCTGGCACGTGCGCTCGGGGCGGCGCGCGCTTGCTGGCCTTGACTGTCTTCTTTGCTCGGCTTCCTCGCGGTCTTGGGCGTCCCTTTGCTGATAGCGCTCTAGTGGGGTGCTTATAGCCGCCGGTAGCCGCTGGTGGCCGCTGGTGGATACTGGTGGCCGCCGGTGGCTGGCGGTGGTTCACGGCGAGCAGAGGCCGACTCGGTGGAGGAGGCGGGAGGGCTCTCACTTGAGGACGAGGAAGAAGAACCGGAGAAGAGAAAGAGATGAGAAATGAGGAGCCCCTGTGGGTCCTATTATAGCCTCCATGGGAGGATCATGGCGGGCCCCACCACTAAAGTGGTTGGGTAGTGGGTGGTTACCCCTTTGATCGGACGGCGAGGAGGGTCTCCCCTTGATCGGACGGCGAGGAGGGTCTCCCCTTGATCGGACGGCGAGGAGGGTCTCCCCTTGATCGGACGGCGGGGAGGCCTCTCATGACAGCGAGCCGCCATAACGGCGGCGGTGGTCGGGCGGCCAGCGGCGGGGGCGACCGGCCGGGTGGCTCATGGGGTGGCACGCCAGCGGGCCGGCCGCGGTAAGGGCGGTCGTGGCCGGCCGTGGCCAGGGAGGCAATGGTCGACCACGGCTGGGGCGGCCATGACCGGCCACGGCATTGCCGCGGCGAGGCCGGCCGCGGCTAGGGAGGCCGCGCCCGGCCATAGCCGGGGCGGCCGTGGCCGGCCACGGCAAGGCTGGCCACAGCCTTGTCGCTGCAAAGCTGGTCGTGGCCGGCCGCGGGCAGCCGACCGGGCTTGCCTGCGGCCTGGCCGGCCACGGCCGGCGGCGGCAAGGCCGGTCGGGGTCGGCCGTGGCCTTGGAGGCCATGGTCGGCCACGGCCGGGGCGGCCGTGACCGGCCATGGCAAGGTCGGCCACGTCCTTGCCGCGGCGAGGCCGGCCGCGGCTAGGGAGGCCGCGTCCGGCCATAGCCGGGGCGGCCGTGGCCGGTCGTGGCCAGGCCGGCCGCGGCCCGGCCGCCCCCAGCTAGGCCGGTCGGGCTTGGCCGCGGCCTGGCCGGCCATGGTCGGCGGCGGCTAGGCCGGTCGTGGCCGGCCGTGGTCTTGTTTGCGGCTTGCACGGCCGCCCCGATGGCGGGGGCCGGCTGCGGCGGAGGTCAGGGGGCCGGCCGTCGACGGTGGCTAAGCCGCCGTCGGCGACGGTTCTCATGAGGGGAGGGAGCGGGTCCCGCCCCCATAACTCCTATCATTACGAGAGATTATGGGGGGTGGAGATCATGGGGGCTCTTTTTCTCCTATAAATTATGGTGGAACTCATCAAACCGAAAGGGAGGGAAATGTGAAATTTTGCATTGGAAGCGAAATACAGGTGGACCCGATTTCATATGACCTATTTATATGACGTTCGACATTCCGATACGTTTGACGTATCAAAAAAAGTTTCCGTTGAGGTGAGCTCGCAAAACTACCGAGCTTGTCTGTCATCTCCACTAATTTACAAAATAATAAGTATATCTTGTAATAAAATATAAAAATATATAAAGCATTTTATTATCATTTTTTTCTGTAATACAAAACATATGAAAACCTAAAAACATTCTTGCAATAAGAACTCCCAAGTACAAAACATTTATTCCCCCTCCTTTTTTTTTAAATTTCATTTAAAGTATATAAATATATAATTAGTATATTCATTATTTCGGTCCCAATAAGTATGTAATAAGTATTTCAAATCTGCTCCTCCTCTGCCAAATCTATATATCCTCGTATACGTTGCGAAGATGCCCTTTTTCCCCCCTTCCCTATAAGAACTCCCCTCGTCTCTCTCTCCCTCTCTCGCTCTCTGTTTCTCCATTTTCAAACAAATCCTTCGTGTTTCGAGACTGCTAGGGACCGAAGCTGAGATTCCTTTTAGGAGGAATTGATCGAGGACGGCTATGGAGAATAAGCCCCGGCTGAAAGACCGCCTCGCCCGCATTTTCTGGCCGCCGTCGCTCCTCCGGGCCTCCGCAGCGGTAAGCAGCCGGAGCCACTCTGCCGCCATTAGCAGTCGCAGCCTTTCCGCCGCTGCAAGCACTCGGAGCTTCTCTCTTGCTGGGGATATTGCTCAGGAACCCCTGTTCATCCCCCGCCTCCGCCGGAGTGAAGCAGAGGAGGTGAATCTCTCGCTCCTTCGCCGCTCCTTCTCGCTTGATCGCCGATCCCGCCGGAACTTCGTCGGATGCGGTGGATGCCGGCCCCACTCCGCTGCGCCGCCTCCGGCGCAGCGGAAAGTGAGTAAAGTCAGAGAAAGCAGAGGTTTCTACGACTCGGTGGACAGGGGAGAAGGAGATGGAAGAACTTGCCCGCCTGCTTCCCCTTCCTCTCACTCTCCCGAGAATGCTCAGCTGTACTATTATTGCTTTAAAGAAGAAAAGCCGGAGACGAAGAGGAAAAAGAAGAAGAAGATGGTGAAACAAAAACAGAGGACTCGTTCAAATCGCCACGAGCTCAGTATTTCTTCTTCCTTTGACGAGGAGGGATTTGGCTTGTTCAGCAGCGAGGAAGCAGAGACTTTCTTCTCTACAAAGAGCTTCTCCTCCGATTCCTCCGAGTTCTACAGCCGCCCCTCATCCAAAACCAGGAAAACTGCCAAAAAAACAGAGCAGATCAATAGAAAGAAAAAACTGCAGGAAAAATCCATTTCTTCTTCGCACCGGCGGCAACCTAGAAGACGAGCTGCGAGGAGCAGAGATGATTTCGGCAATGGATTTCAGCCTCTGGTTTCTGTTTCTTTCTCTGAAGAAGATGAAGTGGAGAAGAGGCAGAGCCGCCATGAAGGCTTCCCTGTTTTGAAAAAATCCAGTGATCCTTACAGTGACTTCAGGAGTTCAATGGCGGAGATGATAGTGGAAAGGCAAATATTTGGAACTCGAGAACTCGATCGTCTTCTTCATTCTTACCTCTCTCTCAACTCCCTCGAGAATCACCCCGCCATTCTCAGAGCTTTCTCCGATATATCCCAAGTTCTGTTCAGCTATTGAGAATAATTCCCATGGCTATAATAACACTAAAGATGGGTTTTTTTTTTCTTCTTCTTCTTCAGCTTCGGTCTCTTTTGATCTCTCTCGGATAGAGAGGGTGATTGGGAGAACACGGTTGAAGAATGTATGGAGTATGCTTGATGCTTCCAGTTTGAATCTGTCACTGCTCTGATTGTGTTATTTTTTATGTTTATCACAATGTGATTTTTAATTTTTATGCTATTTATGGTAAAAATAGGATTAGGTGTTGTGCTGTGCTGTTTGTCTCCTTTAAAGTCAGGCATTTTGACGACGACGAAGATATGTGCTGGTTTTGTTCCTTTTCTCTGTGTTCATGAAGCAATCAGGAGAGAGAGAGAGAGAGGAGAGAGAGAGATCTCCCTGATCCCTCCCCTGCTTTATCTAGAGAGAGAGAGAGAGAGATCTTTCTCTCCCTCCCCTGCTTTATCTTCTTCTCTTGTCAAGCTTCGGCATGCTTAGCTAAGCGGGATTCGATCCTGCGCCATGACTGAATTGGCTTTCTTTAATGACAACGATGACTATTAAGGCTTCATTTGGTGCTCTGATTTTGCCGGGCGTTTGGAGCAAGCGTTGCCGGACAACGGGTAAACAAACGGGCTCTGACGGCGCGTCTGAACCCGCCGCACCGTGAAGAATGCAGCAAAAAGCTCCGTCTGGTGCAGCTCCTCCTCCCCTCCAGTTCGAACCCGTGCTCTGGACCTGCCGGCTCGTTCCCTCCCACCGAATCAAACAAAGCCTAACTATTAAAATTATATATTATGAGTTTACAACAATTAAATAACTATATTTTATGATGATGACAAATAAATTTGCCAATTGATATTTGATATACACATTTTTATTGGATATACTGTATACGTAGCTTTTTGATATACACAACCACTAAATCGCTATTTGTACATCATATTGTTATTGGTAGCTCAAAAATAAATAAAATTCATTTAGATTTCTAAATTTAAATTACACATTCATGTATTAAATATTTCGTTAATATAAAACCTAACTCAAAATTTATTTTAAATATCAATTACACATGTTTTATTAAATTAAAGGAGATGGAAAAATGACCTCCAACGAGCTATCTCCGGTATTTCGGGAAAATGAGAAGAAAGGCTGTTTCGGGAAATGTTATGATTTAATGCCACCTCACCAATCCGTGGGATGAGTTAATTCCAAACCCGGGGAAGCTTGTTTTGGGAAGACTATGTTTAGAAAGCTATTGAGGCCAATTAAATTCTGAAATCCTTGTTTTAGGAAGATCAATTTGTGGCCGGGTATCTCATTCCAAATATTAGGATTTCTCTCCTATTTAGATGGGTGAGTTATTGTGGGTCTTTTTGCTTCCTAAATTTGGATCTAACTCCCAAATTAGAGGAGGCCAACTGCCATTATTAATAGAGGGGGGCAGCCTTTTGATCAGCACAGGAAAAATAATTGAGCAAAAGAATCTTTGAGATTCATTCGTGAGGGAGAAGGGGTGTTGTCAGGCGGCTGCAGTTGAGGTGCGTCAAGGGCCGTGCCACCACCGATTCAGGCGGAGTCAACTTCAGGCGGAGCATCTTCAGGTCGGGCTTCATCCCGGCGGCCGGCTTCGCAGAGCAGGCTCGACAGCGTCTCAGGCAGCGGCGGCGGGACTCGGTCCCGGTGGCGGAGCAGCTGCGAGACAGAGGGTGGTGTGGCGGCGGCATCGGCTCGGCGATTCAAGCGCACGGCGACGGCGGGACTCGGTCCCGGTGGCAGCGGCGGCGTACGTCTGTCCAGCGGCGACAGAAGGCGGGATCGGCCAAGCAACGGCAGCGGCGGCAGCAGGGAGCTCAGGCGGCAGTAGCGGTATCGTTTTGGTGCAGGCGAGATATCGCCCAGCGATATCGCCGGCGACAACTCCGGCGACAGCTCCAGTTTTTTCTGAATTTTTTCCTGTTTGATATTGTAATTTGTAACCTCATCTTTATTAGTGGAATTTGTCCGGCGCTCTCTCCCCGTGGAGTAGGAGTCCCATACTCCGAACCACGTAATCTTTTGTGTCGTCTGTGTATGCTAGAATCTCGTTCCGTATTTTTATTTTGCGCGATATTGGTTCTTGCTCATCTGTAAAATTTCGTTGCGCTACCGCGGCTAAACTCGATCCGATTTCATAACAATTGGTATCAGAGGGAGGTTCCGCGGAGGTGATCGATTGCAGTTTCGTTTTAGGTTTGGGTCAACGGTAGGTGACGACCATCGGTCCGCTCCCTATCTTCCCAGATCTGATCCGTGAACTTAATCGGATTACCTAGTAGCTTTGCGAGCAAGACAATGTCGGCAAAATTCGAGATTTCTAGGTACGACGGCAAAATTGATTTTGGCCTTTGGCAGAAGCGCATAAAGGTCGTTCTCGTCCAGCAAGGTCTTCACAAGGCTCTTCTCGGCAAGGAGAAGTCCGGGAAGAAGGACGATGAGTGGGAGGAGCTCGATTTGAAGGCCATCAGCACGATTCAGCTGTGTCTGGCCGATGAGGTGATGTACAACGTGGTGGATGCTGAGACGACGGCGGACTTGTGGAAGAAGCTCAAGGAGCTATATATGTCCAAGTCGCTGACGAATAAGCTGTATGTGAAGAAGCAGCTATACAGCCTGAGAATGTCGGAGGGCTCGCAACTGCTAGATCACATGAACGTGTTCAACAGGCTCGTCTCCCAGTTGCGGAGTATGGACGTTAAGGTTGAGGAGGAAGACCAGGCTCTGCTCCTGTTGTCTTCATTGCCGAGGTCCTTCGATCATCTGGTCACCACTATCCTCTACGGGAAGGATACCCTGAAGATGGAAGAAGTGATGACGACGCTGCTCTCCAACGAAACGAGGAGCAAGTCGGGCCCTAGGGCCGACGAGGGCTTATTCGTGAAGAGCAAGGACACATTGAGTGGTAGATCGAAAGGGAAAGGCAAGTGGGAAGACCGACCTAGGGTGAAGTCCGTAGGCAGGAACACGTGTCACTACTGCAAAGAGGAAGGGCACTGGAAGGACAAGTGTCCGAAGCTGAAGGAGCAGGCGCATGAGCCAGATTTGGCTGCGGTGGCATCTGAGGATGAGAGCGATGCCGACGCTCTTCATGCTGCACCCAGCACTGAGACCACAGGCTCCTGGATCTTGGATACAGGATGCACGTTCCACATGTGCCCGAACAGAGAGTGGTTCTCCAGCTTTAGGCAATGTGAGGGTGGTCGAGTTCGGATGGGGAATGTTTCAGAGTGCGAGATATCGGGAGTTGGTAACATCAGGATCCGGATGTTTGACGGAGTGGTTAGGACCCTCATCGACGTTCGGTATGTGCCCGATTTGAGAAAGAGTTTGATTTCGTTAGGCACTCTGGAGGCTGCCGGGTATTCTTATACCGGTAGAGGCGGACATTTGGAGGTCAGGAGAGGCGCGCAGACAGTCTTGAAAGGAGAGCGTTTCGGGTCGCTCTATCGACTGATTGGCGCCACGACTGCAAGGAGAGATGCGGAAGAGAGAGGACCTTGGCGGAGTGTCATCTCAGGAGAGCCCAGTCACCTCAAAGGGAGCCATCCGGCTCAAGGGCCCTACCAGGAAACTCATGGTCACTCAGGAGAAGGTGGAGTCGCACATTGAGAGGTTGAGTGCGAGTCGTCTTGCAAAAGACTCGGTCTATCGGGCAGGGCGAAGCACGTCGGGGTGCGCCACCGGGAGTTGAGGGAGTTCGGTAGAGGTAGAGGCAGGAAGTTGCCAGAGATATCCTGGAGGGATATCAGTACGGACTTGCGAGGAAGTCCAGTGACTGGAGTCAAGTTCAAGAGCGGTCTTAACTTGACTCATTCTGATGCGCGTTGATCGCGGTCAGGCCCCAGGGAGAGGGGGCTCGTAGTCGCCGGTAGTGGAGATTTAGGTGGGAGTTGGTGTTACGTTCGTCGAGGTGGAGTTTGGTCGGGTGAGGTGACAAGGTGGAGATTGTTATGATTTAATGCCACCTCACCAATCCGTGGGATGAGTTAATTCCAAACCCGGGGAAGCTTGTTTTGGGAAGACTATGTTTAGAAAGCTATTGAGGCCAATTAAATTCTGAAATCCTTGTTTTAGGAAGATCAATTTGTGGCCGGGTATCTCATTCCAAATATTAGGATTTCTCTCCTATTTAGATGGGTGAGTTATTGTGGGTCTTTTTGCTTCCTAAATTTGGATCTAACTCCCAAATTAGAGGAGGCCAACTGCCATTATTAATAGAGGGGGGCAGCCTTTTGATCAGCACAGGAAAAATAATTGAGCAAAAGAATCTTTGAGATTCATTCGTGAGGGAGAAGGGGTGTTGTCAGGCGGCTGCAGTTGAGGTGCGTCAAGGGCCGTGCCACCACCGATTCAGGCGGAGTCAACTTCAGGCGGAGCATCTTCAGGTCGGGCTTCATCCCGGCGGCCGGCTTCGCAGAGCAGGCTCGACAGCGTCTCAGGCAGCGGCGGCGGGACTCGGTCCCGGTGGCGGAGCAGCTGCGAGACAGAGGGTGGTGGCGGCGGCATCGGCTCGGCGATTCAAGCGCACGGCGACGGCGGGACTCGGTCCCGGTGGCAGCGGCGGCGTACGTCTGTCCAGCGGCGACAGAAGGCGGGATCGGCCAAGCAACGGCAGCGGCGGCAGCAGGGAGCTCAGGCGGCAGTAGCGGTATCGTTTTTGGTGCAGGCGAGATATCGCCCAGCGATATCGCCGGCGACAACTCCGGCGACAGCTCCAGTTTTTTCTGAATTTTTTCCTGTTTGATATTGTAATTTGTAACCTCATCTTTATTAGTGGAATTTGTCCGGCGCGCTCTCCCCGTGGAGTAGGAGTCCCATACTCCGAACCACGTAATCTTTTGTGTCGTCTGTGTATGCTAGAATCTCGTTCCGTATTTTTATTTTGCGCGATATTGGTTCTTGCTCATCCGTAAAATTTCGTTGCGCTACCGCGGCTAAACTCGATCCGATTTCATAACAGGGAAAAATAAAAGGCGGGCTTAGTTTATAATGGGTTAGGGTATAAATATGACCTGCAAATAGCTAATTTAAATGTACCTATATCAATCACCTTAAATTTATATCAGCTCCAAATATATATTATATATTATAATTTGTTATGAAAAGCATATATTTGGCGACCAGGCACCCGTATGGCCATTGGCCAATGACCATAAGTCGTCGCCACGTGTATCAATATTCTCTTTTATGTAATTTTATTTTTTTTGAAACTTGATAATATATTCTATTAGAATTAGATTCAAAAACTTACTTAAATTTTAAATATATAATATACTGATATTCAATTTCTTATTTTAATTTTACAGGAATTTATTTCATGTTTTTCTAAATGCTTATTTTCATTTCAGAAAATTCATTTACAAATATTTATACTATTATTTATATATTAAAATTTAAAAAATAATTTTATTACGTAAGTAAATTTTCTAACAATATCTATCTTGAGCTAACCATCCTCATCACATTTATATAAAATTAATTGTGAAATATCAAATTGATGGGCTTGATAATTTAATTTTCTAATATTTAACTATTAAATTGCATGGTTTGAAATGTGTTTTTTTTTTTAAGATTTTAGGATATATTTCTATCAAACTCAAAATTGATTTGGAATTGGCATCTCCAAATTGTTTGATATATAATTATTATATAATTAAAATGAATAAAAAATATATAAATCTTCTTAAAATATGATTTACCGTGATTCAATTAAGGTCTTTTTTTCCGGTCAAACAGTTACGCCGCATGAGCCGGACCTTAAAATAAGGTTCGGCTCATGAGACGTAACTGCTTGACCGGAAAAAATAAGTCCCTCCAAACGGAACCTAAGTTAGATCTAGGGTATGTTTGGATGGGAGGTGATAGTTTGAGATGAATATAAAACAGTGTTCTTAGAATGAAAATCCCTCCCTATATTTAAAATCAGAAATAAAGCGATGTTTTGGCCGGGTGATGGGTGAGATTCCAAATAGAGGCTATTCAAATTCTTAAAAAATAACATTTGAGAATTATAAATAAAACATGAATTCACAGGAGTATCCTCTTGACAAATAATATAACATATTTTTGTTATATTTAATATGTTAGTGTATATTTGGTCAAATTAACGTGTTCGGAGGCATAACGGGCCGTGTCGGGTACACGGTTAACCCGTACCCGTAGAAACTCCTTGGGTTCCTCTATTTATACCCACCTAGGGGCAACGGGTAGGGGATTCCACTTAGATCCCCATCCGGATGCTTCGAGCAACTTCCACATAATAATCATAAGTAACCTAACAAATTAAGAAAAATGAATAGATTTTTTTACTTTGAAAATGAATTTGTGTCACTTTTGGGTGTTAATCTAGAAATTACGGTGGTGCGCCGCGGAGCCGTGGTTGGGCGGCTGGATCCACCGTTGGATTGCTGCCGTGGTTTCGGAGGCCTACACTCAAAGTGAATTTTTTGAATAAAGGATCATAAAATGTCAATTTTGCCCTAGGATATCCGTGGGGCCAAACAAGTCCTAGGATAGTGAATTTTTTTAATAAAGGATCTTAAATGTCATTTTTGCCCTTTTGAAGTCCAGCCACAGGCCCACAATTTTACACCCACGACCAGTCTGCCAAAAAGTCTCCGCCGAATTCAAACAGAAAAGGCTAGAATGTAAACAGAATCACATATTGACGAATTTGCCCCTGTGATAATTTAAATTAGTGTAAAAGCATGCAGTGTGGTTAAATTGAAGCAGAAAAGCTTGGAATAATATTAAAATATTAGGATCGACGCCACTTTTGTACGTACCATTATTAAATTCCTTGCTACACTATTCAAGACTAAAACATGCTTTGGAGAAGCTATGCCAAAGCGGCTCTGCAAAAGGCAGAAAAAAAGGTGATTTTTTATCTTATACATATATAAATATATATATATATATGCACATTATTTTTGACTATGTGCACAACAAATTCTTAAAATAAAGAGTAATGTTACGTGCACATTATTTTTGACTATGTGCACACCAAACTCTTCAAACAAACAATACCATTACTTTTTTCCAATCCCACCCCATATTAAACCTAAGCGCACACCCCTCTCCTATTTTCTCCGGAAAGACGAAACCCTACCCTCGCCTCAGCTTCTGCCTCGCTTCACATGACATACAAGTAGAGTTGGATGGGATACTCCAAAAATACAATACATCATCGGATATTCAAAAAAATGAATTGGAAAGAAAACTACAGGAGCTATTGGATCCTACAACAAGCCAAACTATAGAACATTTGATTCCGGATCGCTCAAAGGGGCGACCCAAAGAAAGCTTGAACAAGCAAAATGATCATGCAGATATTAATATTCAATTTTAAGTAACTTGCAAATATTTTATTTATTTAAGACAACTAATATTCATATAATTATGTCCGTGCATTGCAAATTTTAGTTATATCGGTGAAAATGATTTGAGATTTTTGTTTTTAATTTTTTTGGTTTGAAATGTAAATGGGAAAAAAAATTTTGTATTTGAAGTAATAAAAAAACTCAATTTTTTTTGATGTTTATTTAACAATTTGACATATAAATAAAATTTATGATGTTTATTTGACATTTTGATCTGAAAATAAAATTTATATTATGCACATATTAATAATTTGCACATAGCCAAAAATATTGTGCAGGTAACAACGCTCTATTTATAATCATATAAACAACAATAATAATTAGAAAATAAAATGAAATATAGTGAGAATACAGAATAGGATTGGGCTGATGTGGTGCCGTACGGCCCAATGTTTTTTTTTGACTTTTTGCTAATAAGCAACTGTCATACATACTTTCTGGAGGTGCATGCATGCATGCATGCTGCCTTTAATTAATGCACCGAAGGCTCATTGTGCCTCCTCATCTTATTTATAAGCACAGAGGTTTATATTTAAAATTAAATTAAAATATATAAATTAAATTAAATATTATTAAGTAAATTCACTTAGAAATATTTTTTAAACTTTTGTAACAAGTGTAAAATTTGATGCACGAAATTCAGCTTCCAAGCTCTATTGCATGTCCCGCACTTCGCTCTACTTGACACTTTGCTAGACATAACACCTCAAGCTCTGTTTTTCAGTGCTGCCCCAGCACTCCGCGCTCCAATGCGCCCCACTTCGCCTTACATAATGCGCTTCACTCTCAAGAGCTAGCACCCGCGTGCTCCACATTCTCTTGAGCACCCCCACACTATACTCCATAGAACGAGCCCCGCTATATAGTCTTAATATTGGTACGATCCGCTACTACGTTGTCACCGCGGATAGCGCAATGAAAATTAAGCCGAGCAATAACAATAATGCAAAATAAACAATACGAGAAACCAATCACACACAGACGACACAAAGATTTACGTGATTCGGAGATAAACGACTCCTACATCCACGGGGAGAGCACCGGAGAACGATCCACTATAGTAATAAGGAGCAATGTTTACAACAATATCATAGAACCTGAGCGGTCAAAGATGAATTTGCCGACGATCTCCGGCGATCACGAGCCACGAGCCAAAACACCCCCCAAGCAGCCGGCCCTCCCTTACCAGAGTGGACGGAGAAGAAGGAATTCTCGGTTGTAGACTTCGGCCAGCTCTTGTTGAATTTTGTGAAGTGGAAGTGGTTGGTGTTCGGGCAGACCGCGGTCTGACCGCGCGGACTGATGATGCAGTCTAGCAGTCTGGCATTTGGCGGCCTGTAGTTGTTCTGAAAGGAAGCCGTGTTGTTAGGTGTGGTGTCCGCCGGCTTCAGCGCCTAGCTCATCCCATAGAGCCTCCCGCGGATTGCGCGGACTAGTTGGTTGCAGTCTGGCAATTGGTTGCGGCTTGTATGAGTTCTGGTTGGGGAGCTGTTGTTGAGTGTTGGCGGACTGGTGCTTTGTTCGCCAAGCTCGGGCCATGTGTTTGGCGGTTTGCTTACTTGGTCACACGTGACAAGTCCAGGGTGTTGTTGTCCGCTGTTGACCGGGCGGTATGCCTGTTGGTCGTGGACATTGTGAGCTGGTTTAGTGTCTGTGGTATCCGCAGAGTTCGCTTGGCTGATCGGGAGAGCTATACCTGGGTCGTTGACTTGTGTGTGCGGGCTGGTGCTGTGTCCGCATATTTCGTGCGGACTGTTGCTGTGAAGTGATGTTGCTGTGTCTGCATGCTTTGCTTCATGCATACTGGTGCGGTGTCCGCCAGGTTGCGGACTGGCTCTCTTCGTTATGCCTGGTTTGGCTGGTGTCCGACCATGTTCTTGCGGACTGGGCGGACTGATGGAGTTAGTTGCGGGTAAGGGGCGGTTAGCCTATCTCATGGGGCGGTGACCACACTCCTCTCTGTGCCTATAAATAGGACCCTCCGTCACATCAACTGTAACTGAGTGAACAGTAAGTTGAGCGTGGATTAAAAACTGCGGCCTCAGTTTGTCAGTCCGCGCGGTTTGAAGTTAACCGATTGTTGTTGTTGCAGGTTGTGCGGCTAACTCAGGAAATTAAGTCAGTTTTTTGGTGTTGACTTCGGTCAGGTTTCTGCTTAGCTTGTGGTTTCAATCAGCGGATTCAGCAGGTCTCTTCTGCAGCTATTCGGTCTTCTCTAGCTTCTGTTCAATAACGGTGTCTATCAGTCTGGGCAACATGTTCGTCAGTTCAGTTCTTGTTCGCGGACTCTGCCAGCAAGGCGACTGCGGTTAGGCGGCTTGTAGAGAGCGACAAGTTGTGCCGCGAATAATGGTTTATCTGCCCTACCTTGCGGTCTCTGCGGATTCCTTAGTTCAGTTCGGCATTACAGCGGTTTGTGCGGTCTCGGCAGCTTCGGCGGACTCGCGGTCTCGGCGGTCTCTGTCCCTATCCGCCCGGATTATCACTTGTGTTTTTCTTGCTTCTTGTTTGTACTTGGCGAAATCATGTCTCGACATGTATACCTCGCACTATAAGAAGATAATAAATATATGATCTGTTTGCTCCTTGAATTGTTTCTGGTTGTTTGAGCTTGCTTTCCCAGTTTTCGCTTGATCAATGTGTGATCTTGATAGCTCTGAGAATATTAATTTGGCGTTAGAATATCTTGTTGATCATCTTGAGATAATTCAACATGGTATTAGAGGGAGATTTAGTTGCTTGAGCAGTGATCAACGTGTGTTGTGCTCTGTGCTTCGGAAAGCTTGACCAGAGTTGTTGTAATGGAAGGAAGTTATGCAAGAGGTCTGGGTATTGAACTCTTGACGCCAACTAACTATAAGAAGTAGAAGTCGTGCATGAAGAGTTATCTTATGGGCGCGGAGCTATGGGAGTTCGTCGGTGGTGAAGACAGGCAGGAAGTTACTGCTGCTTTTGAAACTGCTGAGCAGGTGAGTGTCTAGAGGAAAACTAATGCAAAGGCTGAGTTTACCCTCAAGAGGGCTGTTTCACTAGAGCTGTTTGATCACATCATTGGATGTGAGTTTGCTGTAGAAATTTGGACTTCCCTTGATGGGTTGTTCAACAGGAAGAACGTAGCTAGGCTACAGTTCCTAGAGAATGAGTTGGCAAGGACAACTCATGGATACCTGTCCATCTCTAAGTTCTTATTGAAGATGAAGAGCTTGTGTGCTGAGTTATCAGCGTTTGATCCTGATGAGCCTATCTCTGAGGCTAAATTGAAAAGGCACATCATCCGCGGCTTGTGGAAGGAGTATGTGGCCTTTGTAAATTCTGTTCAAGGCTGGGTAACTCAGCCATCTCTGCTGGAACTTGAAAACTTGTTTGCTTCGCAGGAAAGCTTGGCCAGACAGATGGCTGGTGTTACTATCTCTAAAGAAGGTAGTGATGCTCTATTCATAGGCAAGAAGAAGAAGAGATGGGAAGGGAAGAAGAAGAAGACCGCGGTTGAAGATGAGCCTTCAACCTCTAATCAGTAAGATAGGAGCGCTGCTCCTAAGAAGTATTGGAAGAAGAATTTGAAGTGCTACAGGTGTCATCAGCCAGGTCACTTCAAGCGTGACTGCAAGGTCAAGCTGTAGCCTAGGCATGCTGCAAGCAAGGAGGAAGCTTGCTCTAGTACTGAGGAAGCTGGCTGGGGTGGAGCTTTCATGACGGGCACTTGTGTCCGTGCTTTGTCCACCATCGAATTTGAAGACGACTGGATCGTGGAATCCGGGTATGGTCGTCACCTCACCGGAGACAAGTCAAAGTTGTCCTCGCTACAAGCTTACTCAGGTAACAGAGTTATTATTATTGTTGATAATACTGTTCATGTAGTAGAGGAGGGGGTTGTGTCCTTGGGTAGTGATAAGGGGCCACTCACGTTAAGGAGTGTGTATCATGTACCAGACATGAAGAATAACCTCTTCTTTGTGACCAATGTGGTAGATGCAGGTTATCACGTTCTGTTTGGGACAATAGAAGTGAAGTTTTTTCGCAACGTATCAGCAATAAAGACTTATGCTGCTCACATTGAGAGGAGAGTAAAGGACTTGTTTGTTCTTGCAACAAGCTCCTAGGTTGATCGGATGAGGGCCAACGATAGTGCTGCTATTTGG
The DNA here is from genome assembly GCA_039513925.1 of Platanthera zijinensis. Taxonomy (NCBI): domain Eukaryota; kingdom Viridiplantae; phylum Streptophyta; class Magnoliopsida; order Asparagales; family Orchidaceae; genus Platanthera; species Platanthera zijinensis. The sequence goes on along the minus strand of CM077098.1, from coordinate 133,641,043 downwards.
CATGAGAGGCTGGGGCATGTAGGGATGGATAAGCCGAAAGCTATGACAAGCAGGAGCCTTGTGAAAGGCTTGCCTAAGCTATCATCCTTTGGAGCTGGTCACGTTTGCGCAGGGTGTTAGTACGGTAAGGCTCATCGCCTTCCATTTGATAAGTCACAAACAAAGAGCAAGAAACCATTGGAGTGTATCCATGGTGACTTGATGGGGCCAACTACAACTGTCAGTCTTGGAGGGAGCAGATACATGCTTGTTTTGATTGATGAATACTTAAGATATACTTGAGTATATTTTTTGAAGGAGAAGTCAGTTGCTTTCCAATTGTTTGTGGAGTTCAAGGAGCTGGTGGAGGGTCGGCTTTGTCTGCGGATCAAAAAGTTTAGATCAGACAACGGTGGTGAGTTTATCTCTTCCGAGTTCTCTAACTTATGCAGGAAGCAAGGCATCCAGAGGGAGCTTACTTGTGCTCATACTCCACAACAAAATGGATTAGCGGAGAGGAAGATCCGTCACTTGACGGAAACTTGCAAGTGTTGGCTTCATGCAAAGGGCATTCCCAGTTCTTTTTGGGCGGAAGGAATGACTTGCGCAACCATGGTCATCAATCGGATTCCTCTGAGCCCGATCAACATGAAGTCTCCTCATGAAATGGTGTTCAAGGAAAAGTCAAGCGTGAAATACCTTCGGGTGTTTGGATCAACTTGATATGTACATATCTCGGATACTTCAAGGACGAAGCTTGATGCAAAGGCAAGGAAGCTTGTCTTTGTAGGCTACGATGAGCGGAAGAAGGGATGGAAGTACATGGATCCTACGATGAAGAAGTTTGTTGTATCAAGAGACATGGTCTTTGATGAACTGACGTCGTATGGAGGAAGCTCGGTTGAGTTACCAGAAAGCAAGATTGATGAAGTGCAGGAGGTGGCTACTGAAGTTCTTAAAGAGGAGCTTGTTGTTTCACCAGCAGCTCATATTGCTTCAAGCTCTGGGGCAGAGGATTCTGGTTCAGGAAGCAGGGGGAGCATTGCTCAAAGTTTTCCCGGAGATGGAGCTGAGCTTGAAGAAGCAGCGGAGGTGGTGAGCAAGGAGCAACCCCTTCGGAGATCAAAGAGGACTATCAAGCCACCAGCTAGATATTGTGAAGGGAATACAATGAGTTTTGTCTCCTATTTCTTTGCATGCCCTCTGGATGAACGAGAGCCTTCAAGTTTAAATGAGCCCACTGGAGTCAAAGAGTGGGAAGATGCCATGAGAGAGGAGATAGCTGCTCTCAAGAAGAATGAAACATGGGACCTTGTGCTCAGGGTTGATGGCATCACACCTGTAACTTGCAAGTGGGTGTTTAAGTTGAAGAAGAATGTTGATGGGAGCATCGAAAGATACAAGGCTCGTCTTGTTGCTCGAAAATTCTCGCAATAGTATGGAGAAGACTATGAGGAGACATTTAGTCCGGTTGTGAAGATGACTTCTGTTCGGGTGGTGATCGCATTGACTGCTTGCCAAGGGTTGAAGATGTGGCAACTTGACGTGAAGAACACATTTCTTTACGGGGAGATTGACAAGGACATCTTCATGGATCAACCACTTGGTTTTGTCTCTGAAAATCATCCGGACTATGTCTGCAAGCTCAGGAATGCTCTCTACGGGTTGAAGCAGGCTCCAAGAGCTTGGTATGGGAAGATAGCAGAATACCTCCAATTCTGCGGCTATCTTGCTTCCAACTCGGATTCAAGCATGTTTATCAAGAAGAAGGGGGAGCTTCTGGTCTTAGTCCTGCTATATGTTGATGATATGATCATCACATGAAACTCTGAGGAGGAGGTAGCTAGGCTCAGGACAGAGCTAGCTACCGCTTCGAGATGAAAGATTTGGGGGAGATTCATCACTTTCTCAGTCTCGAAGTAGAGAGGAAGGAGAGTGGGATTCTTGTTTCCCAAAAAGGTTATGTGGATCGGATTGTGAAACGATTCAGCATGGAAGGGGGAAAGAGTTTCTCTACTCCTCTGAATCCCGGGTTGAAGCGTATTCTGAAGTATGTGATGACGACTTCTGATATGGGACTCCTTTATAGGAGGGACACGAGCTTCTCTTTGTTAGGATACACGGATGCTAACTATGGTGGTGACTCGGATGATCGAAGGTCGACATCGGGTTATGTATTCACCTGTGGATCAGCCGGTATCTCTTGGTGTAGCAAGAAGCAGGATTCGGTGTCCGTCTCTACTATGGAAGCTGAATACAAGGCTTCGGCCTTGGCAGCTCGGGAAGCCATTTGGCTAAGGAGACTAGTAGAGGACGTCCATAAGGAAGTGGAAAGTCCTACTCTGCTCCTAGGTGACAATGAGAGTGCTCTCAAGATGGTAAACAGTCCAGTATGTCACGCCAGGACCAAGCATATTGAGATCGACCACCATTTTATACGGGAAAAGGTGTTGGAGGGATCTCTTGTGGTCGGGCATATTCAGAGTGAGGATAATCTTGCTGACATCTTCACGAAGCCATTATCAAAGGGACCTTTTCAACAGCTGCGAGGGCTGCTGGGTTTGATCACCACTTCCCACTTCAAGGGGGAGTGTTGAATTTTATGAAGTGGAAGTGGTGAGTGTTCGGGCAGACCGCGCGGTCTGGGCGGTTTGACCGCGCGGACTGATGATGCAGTTTGGCAGTCTGGCGTTTGGCGGCCTGTAGTTGTTCTGAAAGGAAGCTGTACGGTTAGGTGTGGTGTCTGCCGGTTTAAGCGCCTAGCTCATCGCATGGAGCCTCCCGCGGATTGTGCGGACTGGTTGGTTGCAGTCCGGCAATTGGTTGCGGCTTGTGCGAGTTCTGGTTGGGGAGCTGCTATTTAGTGTTGGCAGACTGGTGCTTTGTTCGCCAAGCTCGGGCCATATGTTCGGCGGTTTACTGACTTGGTCACACGTGACAAGTCCAGGGTGTTGTTATCCGCAGTGTCCGTTGTTGACCGGGCGGTATGCCTGTTGGTCGTGGACATTGTGAACTGGTTTGGTGTTTGTGATATCTATAGAGTCCGCTTGGCTGACCGGGCAATCTATGCCTGGGTCGTGGACTTGTGTGTGCGGGATGGTGTCGTGTCCGCATATTGCGTGCGGACTGTTGTTGTGAAGTGATGTTGCTATGTCTGCATGCTTTGCTTCATGCGGACTGGTGCGGTGTCTGCCAGGTTGCAGACTGGCTCTCTTCCTTGTGCCTGGTTTGGCTGGTGTCCGCCATGTCCTTACGGACTAGGCGGACTGATGGAGTTAGTTGCGGGTAAGGGGCGATTAGCCTATCTCATGGGGCGGTGACCACACTCCTCTCCGTGCCTATAAATAAAACTCTCCGTCACATCAACAGTAACTGAGTGAACAGTAAGTTGAGCGTGGATTAAAAACTGCGGCCTTAGTTTGTCAGTCCGCGCAGTTTGAAGTTAACTGATTGTTGTTGTTGTAGGTTGTGCAGCTAACTCAGGAAAGCCAAGTTTCTGGTGTTGACTTCGGTCAGGTTTCTGCTTACTTGCGATTTCAATCAGCGGATTCAGCAGGTCGCTTCTGCGGCTATTTGGTCTTCTCCAGCTTCTGTTCAATAACGGTGTCCGCCAGTCCGGGCGGCCTGTTCGTCAGTTCAGTTCTTGTTCGCGGACTCTGGCAGCAAGGCGACTGCGGTTAGGCGGCTTGCAGAGAGCGACAAGTTATGCAGCGAATAATGGTTTGTCCGCGCGACCTTGCGGTCTCTACGGACTCCTTACTTCAGTTCGGCATTGCAGCGGTTTGTGCGGTCTCGGTAGCTTCGGCGGACTCGCGGTCTCGGCGGTCTCTGTCCCTATTCGCCCGGATTGTCACTTTTGTTTTTCTTGCTTTCTGTTTGTACTTGGCGAAATCATGTCTCATCATGTATAACTCGCACTGTAAAAAGATAGTAAATATATGATCTGCTTGCTCCTTGAATTGCTTCTGGTTGTTTGAGCTTGCTTTCCCAATTTTCGCTTGATCAAGGTGTGATATTGATAGCTCAGAGAATATTAATTTGGTGTTAGACTATCTTGTTGATCATCTTGAGATAATTCAATAGCTCTGGACAGGTTGAAGCGGAATGCGAAGCCGGCTCTGGCCTCTCTCGACGGGAAGAACAGTGAGTCCCTGTGGCCAGTGGCGGAGCCAGGATTTTATCTCAGGGGGGGTGGCAGAAATTAATATTTAAAAATGTATCACAAAAAAAAATATTAATGCATAATAAAAATTAACATTCACTTACAATCAATCATAATTGCCCTCAACGTGTTTTCATTTCTTGAAATCGCTGAATAATTGACTCATTTTCAACTAATTTGAATTTGTCTCTCTTAATGTAGGTCAATAAGCTATTATTAAACCATTCATCACTCATTCGGTTGTGTAAACGTGACTTGATAATCTTCATTTTGGAGAATGCTCTTTCCAGTGTAACTGTTACAACTGGCAATAATAATGTCAATTTAATCAACCTGAATACTTGAGGATGTCATATCCAATTTGAACTTAACAAATTGTTTCGCTAGATTGCTAACTCCCGTAAGATTCAAAAATTCAGCTTGGGATGATGCATCTAAAATGTAAGTTTCAAGCTGATTTTGAAGAGTTATAAGCTGCATTTGAGAGAAGTCTGATGGATAGAATTTAGCAAGACACGTCAACTTCTGTATATTAAACGTTGCAAATTTTTCACTTGGGTCTAAACAAATCATACAAATCAGTAGCTCTGTGTTGACTTCATTAAACCGATGGTTTAATTCATTCAGTTGCATATCAATAACTACATAAAAGACTTAAACACGATAATGATGTAGATTAGCTCTTTCTTCTACCTTTTGTTTTGATCTTCCCAAAACTTTAAAATTTTCCTCCATTTTTATTACTTCTATCTTATGAATCTCACAAAATAATGTAACTTTTTTTATCAAATCTAACCATTCATCATCTCTAAATTTTTGCAGACGTTTTTTAGAAACATTGACTAAGTGCATAGCATTTACTATATTCTGATCCCTCTTTTGTAATGCTTGTGATAATTCATTCGTCATTCTTAAAATATGTTTCATTAGATGCAGATTGAATGTGAATTCATAAGTTTGAACAAAAGTTAAAATAGCAAATGTCTCTGATCTTTTCTTGAAATCTGATACATCTAATCTTATGTCATCTAGCACATCAACAACTGAAGAAAACATAAGTATCAGACTCACTAAAGAAGTATAATGTGATCCCAACGAGTATCTCCGGCTCTTTTGATACTTGTTTCTTGATTTAAACCTTGACCAGTATGAATTTCTCCATTATCTAGCGCTACAGTAATTCTATCAATCTCCTTCTCTCTAAGTTTATCTCGTCTTTAGCATGAAGCTCCAATAATATTAGAAATACTGCTAACAAGAGTAAAGAGCATAGAAATGTGACAGTCATTATTTGTTATAGCTACAAGTGCTAGTTGTAATTGATGAGCAAATCAATGTACATAATACGCAGATTCATTTTCCCTTAATATTAAACTTTTAAGACCTCTAAATTCCCCTTGCATATTACTTGTTTCATCATATCCTTGTCCACGTAGTCATGAAAGTGTCAAACCATGAGTAGAGAATAACATATTTATTGCTGCCTTTAAGGATAAAATTATTGTATCAGTAACATGAATGATAGCAAAAAACACTCAATAATACTTCCGGTCTTGTCCATATAACGAAAAACAACCGCCATTTATTATTTAATTGATATGTCAAGAGATTCATCAACTAATATTGAAAATAAGTCATCACCAATTTCTAAAACTATGGTCTCTCTAATCTCACAAGCAATAACACTTACTATATCTTTCTGAATCTGAGGTGATGTTAATTTATTATTTTCTAGAGCATTTTTTAAGGTTACTTTTGCAATATCTTCATAGTGCTCTCCCAACCATTCTAAAAGCTCAAGAAAATTTCTCTGATTATTAGATGTCGTGGATTTATCATGACTTAGAAAAGATCGATAGTCCTTGGTTCAACAAAAAGCTAATAACATCAATTGATGTTGTTAAACGGGCATGATACTCTGCTTTAACAATATCTGTTTGCTTAGATAATGCAACTTAAATTTGAGTATTTTGACTTATAAGATCCTGACATTTCTACAAAGCTATGCTATGTGCACTAACATGAGAGTTTACATGCATTTGCAATTTTTCACTATTTTTCGATGAGACCTTCCCATAGTGACAAATGTGTGTTCACTTTCTTGATCCCCGTGTTCAATTTTAAACAAATAACAACACAGACAAAATGCAGCATCTTTTGCTATACTGTACTCTAACCAATTGCTATGCAAGTTAAACCAATCTGGAACAAAACGTCTTGGATCTTTACCAAAATAAGTAAACTTAAAATTATGATTTCTTGGTTGGCACAGGCCTTTTAACCAATAAGCCCTTCGAACTTGATCTCTTATATTCACATGATAATCAGAAATCACTGGTCTTAATCCAGGATCTGAAATTAACTTATCCAAATTAAATTGTTCACGATTTCTTTTAAGATGTTTGAATTGACTTGATTCACTAACAATTACACACTCTTTCTCCTCTGAAACATCAACACATGAATTTGGAATAACTTCTCTACATTGAACATCAAAATTAGGTTGTTCATATGATTTTAATTTCTTTTAAAATACTTTTTTTATTCTTAAATATAAAAATTATATCGAAAAAACAAGCACTATTAAAGAGTATAAGACTATAAGAGATTAAAAGACAATATTTTACATAGGTGTCTTGTGTCCATACCTGATGGTTGATGCCCAATGTCACAAACTCCCAAAGTATCTGATGTCTTGTGATTGTGAATGAACCAACTTTTTCTCAGATTTTACAGTGAGGCTCCTGAACCCCTAGTTTCAGTTAAAAATAGTGGTGTGATTTGAATAGATCAATACGAGAACAGATATTCAATTCTAAATGAATGAACTTCAAATATTAAATAACACAGAGTATCCGAAGAAAAAACAGGATGAATCGACAAAACAGCTAAGAATTAATTAATGATTCACGATAACAAATCACTGAAATCAGCTGGAGGAATTATACATTTCAGAAGGAGAAAAACGCACGCCGATAAAATATCATGAGCTCAACGGGAGTAGAAAGGAAACCCTAATTAAATTGACAGACTTTAGACAACAGTTTTCTGTCTAAAGTATTATATTTTTAAAAAAAAAACAAAATTTTTTTTAATACTTTTGGCAGCGGTTTTTATAAAAAACCGCTGTCTAAAGTACTATAATTTAGACAACGGTAAAAAAATGTAATACTTTAGACAGTAGCTTTTATAAAAAACCGCTGGCTAAAGCGTATTATAATTTTTTTTATTTAAAATGACATTTTTTAATTTAAAACGAAAAAAAAATATTTAATACTTTAGACAGCGATTTTTATAAAAAACCGATGTCTAAAGTATTATAAATTTTTTTTATTTAAAACATCATTTTCTTTTAATTTAAAACGGCAAAAAAAATAAAAATTTTAATACTTTATATTATAAAAACCGTTGTCTAAAGTATTATAATTTTTTTTTATTTAAAACGCGTCTTTTGAAAGTAGACCTACTATATGACATTTTTAAGAAAAGTGTTCAACATGAAAGTTGTAGATCTCGTCGAGTCTCTGCGCAACGGAAATTAATCCAAGCAATAACAATAACGCAAAATAAACAATATGAGAAACCAAGCACACATAGAAGACACAAAGATTTACGTGATTCGGAGATAAGCGACTCCTACATCCACGGAGAGATCACCGGAGAACAATCCACTATAATAATAAGGAGCAATGTTTACAACAATATCATAGAACCTGAGCGGTCAAAGATGAACTTGCCGGCAATCTCCAGCGATCACGAGCCACCAGCCAAAACACCCCCCAAGCAGCCGGCCCTCCCTTACCAGACTGGACGGAGAAGAAGGAATCCTCAGCTGTAGACGTCGGCCGGCTCTGGACGGGAAAAAGCGGGATGTGAAGCCGGCTCTGGCCTCTCTCGACGGGAAGATAGTGAGTCCCTGTGTCGACTCTCTCTCGGACGGGAAGAATAAGAAGCCCTATTCTGGCTCTCTCTCGGACGGGAAGAACAAGAATCCTTGTGTCGGCTCTCTCTCGGACGGGAAGAACAGGAAATCGCTGCAGTCAGCTCTGCCAAGATTTAACCCTAATCTCTCTCTCCAGATAATCTGATCATAAGATATTTATATATCCAAATGAACCGCCTGGTTCAGGCCATGAAGGAGTGGCAAAGAATCAACAGGTACCCACCCTACACTCTATAGAATGTCTTCCGTCTCCTGTGTGCCCCCCACATTCTGCTTTACAGCACGTGTCCAATTCTCCAGTGCATGCACCCATGGTCCGCTAATTGCAATGCATGCCCCAGTTGTGTCCCCCCAATTTTTGCTCTCTAGTGCATGCCACACACATATCTCTGAGATGCACACCTACAAATAGTCCCCCCCCCCCCAAAAAAATGTCCCCAACTTGCACAACAAATGAGAAGACTCATTGCTAATATTGTAAAGTGACATTGACCTGTCACATTCACTAAAATGTTTGCGTTCTCTGGTAATATTACTAATGAATTCTTCCTAAACTGGTCAAGAGAATATAATAATAACTAGCCAATTTTTTCTTCAATTTTTTTTTATTTTTTTTGTTGTAAAAGAGAAAAAGTTACGAGGAGAAGATGAGAATAAATAATATTGTGAATGCTCCTCTAGTTGGAGTCACAAATCTATTTCTTCCTCCTTTCTTAACAATTAGATTTTTACAGTTACATTGATAACAATCCTGAAAACGGATTATTTAAAACATGTTCAATGAATAACGAAAATGGTAGGACAACTATTGTTGGTTAGGGCACCCATCTTCAAAATTAAAGAAACATGCAAAAAAATATATCTACATCACCTTCATATTCCTACCACTTTCAAAACAATTCGATAGTTTAATGCGTGGAGATGGTATGGTGAATGGTGATGCCCCATTTAGGCTCCGTTTGACATGGTGGTGATGGTCGTAAACACATGGGTTAAACCGTCATTTGTTAAGAATCACCTTATAAGTTTCATCTGTTTGAACATAAAAGTGACCACCACCACCGTGCCCGGAGCCTTAGGCCCTGTCCGGTACGATGATGATGATCGTGAACATGGTGATTACGCCTAACCTTCACTTTTATATATGTTCTAAACTAATTTTCTTTTCTTGATAACGGTCTTAACGGTTGTCATGCCAAACTTAAAGTACGGTGTCATTTTTGTTCAATCTCATAGGAGCAAAAACACCATGGTCGAAGTATTAAAAGAATTGAGGAATCCGCTATATTATATGTGCATGGGTTATTTTCCTTTGCCAAGATCCTGATCGCAGGATTGTAAGACCGTAGTATTTGGGTTGAGAAGCAGTGATCCTGATTTCAAGGGGCCTTGTCGTCCCTCAATAATTAATGTACTCACTTTAACCCTCTACCACTAAGCTTTGGAATATATACACTCAAAGTTTTTTTTTTCTCTAAAAAAAGCTTGAGTATATATATAACATTTTTTAGCATATTTTGACACTAATTTCCAGTGTAACATTAAAATAATAAGAAATCAAATTTTAAAACAGTCATAATTGTAAAGCTTAAATACATAATAATTCGGCCATATTCAAAAATAGTGCTATTTGAAGTGTATTCTCAAATACGGGGATAACAACTGTAGCATCATAACCATGAAACAAACCTATAAGGAACTAAGATCTACCGGCCTTAATTAGGTTGATTGCTTCTTGGTCTATTAGTAAGAATATGATGAAGGGCTACTCCATAAACATTAAAAAATTAAAAACAAATAGAATACTCTTCTCAAAGGGGGATTTGCATAATTGTGTGTGTGTATAATACACTCGAGATTTTTTTCCCTTAAAAAAGCTCGAGTGTCGCAACTTTATTACCGTCGTGTATGGAATCAATTCCGCTTTGCCTGTTATTCCGCGCAAGAAAAAAACGCGCCTAATAACTTAAATCCTAAACCCTAAAACCCTAAACCCTAAAACTCTTAAATCCTAAACCCTAAAAACCCTAAACCCTAAAAACCTTAAACCCTAAACCCTAAAATCCTAAACCCTAAACCCTAAATCCTAAACATATTCTTACTAATAGACCAGGAAGAAATCAACCTAATTAAGGCTGGTAGATCTTAGTTCTTTACAGGTTTGTTTCATGGTTATGAATGTAACAGTTGTTATCCCTATATTTGAGAATCCACTCCAAATAACACTATTTTTTAATATGGTTGAATGATTATGTATTTAAGCACATTGCTCTTAAAATAAAGGGAGATTTTACGTGCACACCACTTTTGGCTGTGTGCATACCAAACTCTTAAAGTAAACAATACCATTACTTTTCTCCAATCACACTTATATTTAACCTAAGTGCACACCCCGCTCCTATTTTCTCCCAAAAGTCGAAACCCTACCCTCGCCTCAGCTTTAGCCTCGCTTCACACGACATACAAGTAAAGTTGGATGTGATACTCCAAAAATACAATATATAATCGACTATTCAAAAAACTGAATTGAAACGAAAACTATAGGAGCTATTGGATCTACAATAAACCAAACTATAGAACCTTCGGTTCCGGTTCACTTAAAGGGGCGACCAAAAGGAAGGTTGAACAAGCAAAATGACTGTGCGGGTAAAAATATTTAATTTTAAGTAACTTGCAAATATTTTATTTATTTAAGACAACTAATATTCATATTTTTATGTTCGTACATGTCTACATGAACTTAAAAAATGATTTGTGATTTTTGTTTTTTGTTTTGTTTGTTTTTTGTTGCTTTGAAATGTAAAAGAGAAAAAATCTTTTGTATTTGAAGTAAAATAAACTCAAACTTTATATTGGTATTTATTTAACAATTTGACATGCAAATAAAATTTATGGTATTTACTTGACATTTTTGTCTGCAAATAAAATTTTTGGTGTGCACATAGCCAAAAGTGATGTGCATGTAACAGTGCCCTTATAAATTTGAGCATTTATAAATATGAGTTATGATGTCTACTACTCCAAAATGTTATTTAAACTCTTTAATTTGAATATATATATATATATATATATATATATATATATATATATATATAATAAGGAAATCTCTAATGACTCATGGTGTAACATTTAAATTCCAAAATGCCCTCATAAAAACAGTTTTTGTAAGTTAACTTTGGGGTATTTTGGTCTTTTGGTCGGATCAAACTTAATTAATACGCATTTCATCGCTCAGTGCACTGCTCATCCCCCCTCAAAATCCTGATACCTCCGTCATTCGCAAGACCGTTGCACTCCATTGCCGCAACATCTCCTCCACTTTTTGCTCTGATCCCGTACACCTCCGTCATTCGCAAGCTCATCGCAGTCGTGCGCCGTCGCAAGCCCTACATCGTCGCTGATCCTGTACACCTCCGTCATTCGCAAGCCCGTCGTAGTCGTGCGTCGTCGCAAGCCCTACATCGTCGCTGCTTCGACCATCATCGTTGCCCTCCTGCACGCAACCTCTGCTCCTCCGGTTCTTCTTCTCTGGTAAAGCCGCTTTATCCCTACCTCGTCGCTGCCCTCCTGCTCCGGTTCTTCTTCTCCGTTACAGATTTTGGTTTATTGCTTTGCTGCTTCTCCGTTCCTTCTCAGATGATTCAAATGTTAATTTTGCTTTTTAATTTTGCTTCAGATTTCTTCAGATTTTATCCCTACCTCATCGCTGTTGTAATATCTCATTTCCAACTAGACCCCTAAGAGTGGTTTTGTCATGACTAGGTCATGACAAAACCCTAGGAAGCTCAAGAAAATCAAGTGAGCTTAGGCATGAAGGTGAAAATCACCATGGTCTGCAAATAATAGAATTCTAAACAATAGTTTAGGATGACCATAGGGCTTCACCATGACTCCATGATCCAACAACAACATCCCTAACCCATTAGAGGGTCCATTAGAGCCATAAGGATCCATTGGGATCAACCCAAAATGGTCAAATTGACCTAAGATCACCATAGGCCTAAATTGGACAAGGTGCCCTAACTAAGGACAATTGACCTCTAATGTGCCCAACCAACCCTACTCAAGTCTTCCTAGACCGTAGGAGAGTCCAATGAGTCACTAATAACATATTGGAGTCAACCCAAAAGGTCAAATTGACCTAGGTCAACTCTACTCAAGTGCTAGGTCAAGTTGGCTCAAATGGGCTAACTCAAGCTCAAACCCAAATCCACTTGGGCTAACCTCATTTTTATTATCCATATGGGTTAGTGGGGTGACATTAGGCTTAAATAATCATCAAATTCGGTCATAGTGACTAGGAGAGAGAAAACTCAATTTCCCTTTGATGGAGGAGAGAGAAAGTGGAGAGAGTGAAGGGCGCATTCATGGCGAGGGAGGCCAAGGGCCTCTCCAAACACTAGGTTCATCTTCCCTCCATCAATTGGAGAAGATCAAAGGGATTTCCAGGCTATTCAGAGGCTGGATTCAGTGGGCTAAAGCCTTGGCCAAAATTTACCATTAAGGTCATTAATGGTCACTTCAAGCTAGGCCCTTCCCCTCCCCCATTTGATGATCTTAAAAGCTTCCCCAAGGTCAGAGGAGAAGTTTCCACGTACTCTTCCCCTAAAGAAACCGTGCACTTTGGTAGTGTTGTTGTAGAGCACCGAAAAGCTCCACCACCGGCCATGGCACACCGCCACCAAACCCATCGGCAAGCACGGTTAAAGGTCCTTCTCTACTCCTCTCTTCGTGGGCTCGATCTATAGATCGTTTAGGAGAGAAATTGGGCTCAATTGAGCCTGATTGGGTGAGCAAAATTTCTGAAATTTCATGAATTTTACACCTTGTGAGTTCGCCGAAAACCGCCCCTCCGGCGGCCGTGCCGCCACCCAGCGATAGCCCCCACTCAATGAAGGTGGTGGCGGTGGTGGCCGGCCAGGGAGGTGGTCGGGTGGCCGGGAAATGGTCTTAGAATAAGCTCCAGGTTCGGCCAATCATGGCCCTTGGCTGGAGGAAGAAGATGACCAGGAGCCACTGGATATGCTTTAAGATTCGTGCTGGATCTGGATTTATTTAATTCCTATTTTATAAAGTTTTGTCATGTTTACTGGGTTATTTTAAATTAAATATTAAAAATACCTAGGACACCCTACAGAAAATTTGGCCAACATGAAAATTGTATCCCTTGAAGTCTAGTTTACTTTAAAATTTATTTCAACTAATTTGGGTAAGTTTTTTGATCACAACACTCATTTTGGTGAGATCTATACCTAGGCTAAACCAGAGATTATTTTGAGTGCCCCATCAATCCAGCCATCCAAATAACTTGAAAATTTTGGATGGGGGTCACCCTTACCTATATCTAGGACATATCCAAAAATGGGAATTTTTGGAAAACATTTTCCTAAAGTTTTTGTAGAAATTTAATAATCCATGTATGAATTATTTAAGAGGCATAATGACCTCCAAACCCTCCCAAATTTTGGTGAGTGGTCCTTAGGGTCATCATAAGGCTTTGTATAAATTTTCATCTCATTTGGAGATGATTTAGTTTGGAAATAAGCAAACCCTAAGTTGGACCAACAAGGGGTAATTAGGTCGAAGTGCCCCTTGTGGGTTTTAGGTGGCCAAATCACCTCAACAGAGGTTGAAACTTGGGTCACTGATTTGTTATGATATTTAACTCCCTCACATGAAGTATGGGATAGATTAGGGTAGATTTGCCATATGAACCAAATTCAAACCCTAAGGTTGAACTTTGGGAATTTGTGAAGGACATGGGGTGTTATGTCCTTGGATGGACTAGCTTGTTGATTAGTCCATGTGTTCCTAGGGAGGTGAAATGCCCTAGGAAGGTATTTGGTGGACCTTGGACACATGCACCCCACTTAAACCACTTAGTAAGTTTTTAGGTCTATACACCTTAGAAAATATTTAATGGGTCATATGACTTTGGATCTTTATGATATTTTGGTAGGGGTAATGTTATAGTACTATTAACATCTGGAATTTATGATATGGTGTTTAGATAACAGTAGCTCATCCTTGTAGCTATAACCTTCATCTTGCTCTTTTTTATGATATTGATGTAACTATGGTTTAAATGTCTTAGAATGATTTGAAACTCTAAAAAAGCTAATCAAATATCATTTAGGTGCACTAGTAAATTAATTGGAATAGTTGAACATTTCTTCTTAATACATCATGTGAAAAGTAAACTAGTGCACATTACTTTGATAAATAGAAGATAAATACTATAGCTTTCTGGAAAATTGTGTTACTTAGCCAGAGAACCTTTTAGGGCATATAAAAGCTTGTAAAATTATTTCATGTTATTTAGTTGAGATTACAATGATGTTTCTTCACAAACTGCACCATGATGGATTTTATTGAGACATTTTTCAATATGGTTTACTGACCTTGAAATTGCATGAAATTTAGTCAGTAAGGTTTTATGATCATAATAAAGCTCTGTTAATTGTTGTATAATTTTTGGACTAGTATTTATGGTACTTCCTTCATTACCCCTAATTCTTTGAATTACCTTGACTTAATTATTTAGAGACTAATTCCTTTATGAAATTCTATAAAATTTGAAATTCACTAATATCTTGCAGTCCTATAGTGTTCAAAATTTTTGTTTGGGTGAAATCGTGCGTGAAGGATTCGCACGAGCTGGTCATTCCACCAGATTGACCGGAGGAAAACGCACGACCAAAACAAACCGTGCGCTAAGTAAACGCACGACCGTGCGTTTTCCTCAGATCAGAATTCAGACAAGGGGAAAACAGACCACCTGCAAGCAAGGAAAGAAAGGCAATGGAGGACCCTCCAGCAATACAGAAATGAAAAGAAAGCTACTGGAACAAGCCCTGGGGAGCCGACGAGCTTACCCCCAACCAACAAGTGCGCAATTGCACACGCAAGGGCAAGAAATGTAAGACCCCCCTCCCAGAACACAACACACGGCACGAGAGGGGTCTTATGCCCAGAACAGCCGCCTTGCGGTAGCACTAACACTCGGGCTAGCATGTACCACAAGACGCCTATCCTGCCGGCCATTACCAATATCATACATTGTCAACCCAACCAAGTATAACATAGAAGTCAAATCCACACCAAGAAGTTAGTCCATAAAACAATCAACAGTAGAGAAGCTTCAACAAGCTTATAACATCAGAGTACGTAAATAGTTTTCCCAAAACGGGTACAAAAAAAGCCTCTCACACTCACATCAGTAACCGACGGTAGCGACAGTACTGTCCCCTCAGGCCCTGTCGTCCTGGCCTGGTTGTCCGGCTGCATACCCTGCTGCTCCACCTGTGGGGTTTCCTCCTAAAAAGGAAGACGTAACAACCGTTAGTTGTAAATACTAAGTGGCTTCACATCCGCTCCCCCAGCGACTCCTCGGCACCGGGCGGAGAAAGGAACGGGGTATAATATAAATGAAACTTAGGTACAAGCAGGTGATATATCTCAATGTGAATTAGGCAGTGTAATAAATAAGCAACAACTTATTCTAGCAGTTCTATCATCTATAGCAGCATGAGAGCATAGTATTTTAACAGAATGTAACTCAACTTATATGAATGCACATACAAACATATAAGTTGAGGATCATTCAGCAGTAAGTAACTCATCGTATAAGAGTGCTCATACAAACTTATACGATGAGGATCTTGTGTATGCAATGGAGTGTAATGACATGTATGCAATGCAATGACTCACCCATGAACACGCACATGCACTTGCTATGTCGACACAGACTTGAAGTTCACACTTTTCGAGCAGGTAGCTAACCTCTCAGGAATCAACCGTCGTGGTCGGACGGTGATAGTGGAGCGGGCATCTCTACTACTAGGCTGGTCTCCACACTACCTAGCCTAGGCCTTCGTACGCCTCAACTCTAAGAACACAATAGCGAAGCTCACATGCGTACTACGGCTCAGCGAGTGTCTCGGGTAGATTTGCATCGAGAGCCTAGCCCCGAACTGGCCTATGTGTGACACAGAAGGAGCCTCGGAAAAGAGCACGAGGACCAAGCCCAACCGTTCACTTGGCACGGAAGGAGCCTCGGGATGTGAACACCGAGGACCAAGCCCAACCGCCCAAGGTCTAGCTATCAACTCCCATCGGTGTGACGATTGGCGAGCCCGTAGACCTGCCACACTATCCTTAACCCAGAATTACGACACCGTGTGTCGACTCACACCGCTTGCAATTCCACCACACCATGGCATGGAAGGAGCCTCGGAGAAAGCACGAGGACCAAGCCCAACCTTCCAATCGGCACGGAAGGAGCCTCGGGGCGTGAACACCGAGGACCAAGACCAACCGTCCATTCATGACTCTTCTCACGGCACCAACAACATTTAGTTTACCAAGCCAATCACTCGTGAGCACATGAGTTACTCATCTGATTATCACAACACATGATCATATCAATCAACACCGACCGAATACACAAGTTCTAGGATTCTCGTGATTAGACCACTAATTATCATTTGCTCGCTATCCCCCACAAAGTCACTTCATTCAATCTCATGTCATTTCACCATTAGCTTAAGTGGGGCTTATCCAATAGTTTCACCATGCGTTGAATTATCACAACCATCCATATTATGATTTACCTACGACTTAACGTCGGATTGTTACCAAGCCTCTTCCTCCGATCAACTCCAATTATAAAACTAATCCAGGAATTTCAGGTGCAGAACACCTGCAGTACAGCAACTTCAACCGAAGATTCCCGTGGCTACAAGAATCTGGTAAGTGCGTGTAACCCCTCGATGGAAAGATCTTTCCATGGGCTACAACTTTCATGTTCAGTATGCAACCCAGATCAGACCGTATCCCACCTGAAATCGGCTCCAAAGCCTGCTGCGTACAGAATATAATTTCTGTGTGCTTAGCTTACAGCCCGTACTTCGATCAGGCATTCCTGTGACTACAGACATCACCCAAAGGCGTGTAACCACTCGTTGGAAAGGTAATTTCAAGGGCTAAAACTTTCATGTTTAGTTGAAAGCCCAGATCTGACCTTTACTTACCTAAAAATAGCCAAGAAGGTCGCTGCATGCAGAACACAGATTTCTGCACGCATCTTGAAGCGGAATGAACGGCATCGGTTCATCTTCCTCCTCAAGCCGGTCTTCCCAAATCGCAACCAAAAGTTCCTCCACCCTTATTCACCCTCTTAAGACCATTCCTTTTCACGAATCCACCCCCATCATCACTTTGAAGAAGGGGAGGTTGAAGATGACTAAACATTAGAACACAAGTTCTAGAAAGGCCCTCCTAGAAATCTTCTTCTCACACATCAAGACTCATTTGAGTCGATGTCTCGCCTAAGAATAACTATAGATCTAGCACCAAGGGAGAGGGGAGGAAGCTCACTTCATTTCTAGTGGTTCCGCCATTTCTGGCCATGGATCTTGTCATCCATCTCGTTGGCATTGTTTTTCCCTTGACGGCGGTGGCGTTTCCTCGCGGGGTTGGTTGTCTCCAGCAAAATCTACCTCCTCCAGAAGTTCCTCTTCAGAAAATAGGTTTTGTAAGAGAATGAGACGGCTAGGGTTCACTTTTCTCTTATATACAGAAGTGACACGGGTAGGGACACGGCCGTGTCCTTACCCGTGTCCTGCTCGGGTGAAACGGCGTCGACGGTTCGAGTGTCGCTTGGACACCAACACGGGTAGGGAAACGCCCGTGTCCACTACCCGTGTCACATGACACGGTCGTGTTCATGCACGTGTTCTCACCCGTGTCCTGCCCCGGATGACACGGCCGACTTTTGAAGATGTGCACACGGGTAGAGATACACCCGTGTCTCTACCCGTGTCCTGCTCAGGCCACACTTTCTTGAGAATCACTCGACTCCTATCGAGAACGCGACACCTCTCGAAAACTCGACGTACACGGGTAGGGACACGCCCGTGTCCCTACCCGTGTCCTACACAGGACACACTTTCTCGAGAACCACTCAACACCTCTCGAGAACTTGACTCCTCTCGAAAACTCGACGCACACGGGTAGGGACACGCCCGTGTCCCCACCCGTGTCCTACACAGGACACACTTTCTCGAGAACCACTCGACACCTCTCGAGAACTTGACTCCTCTCGAGAACTCGACGCACACGGGTAAGGACACTCCCGTTTCCCCACCCGTGTCCTACACAGGACACACTTTCTTGAGAACCACTCGACACCTCTCGAGAACTTGACTCCTTTCGAGAACTCGACGCACACGGGTAGGGACACTCCCGTGTCCCCACCCGTGTCCTACACAGGCCCAACCTCTCTTTTCCCCACGAGTGCGTGCCTGATCGCCTGCACTCTCTGAGCCTAAATTAGTTCTCCTGATTCAAAAGCGCGCACGAGGGGCCTAGTGTAAATCGGGACGTTACAAGAAAAGTGCACAAAGAAAGAATGGCATAAAGGATGAGATAAACAGCGAAAACATCCAATAAATGAAGTGTCAAGGCATGAAAACCAGCCCAGATGAGCCCGCAAAACCTAGTATAAACGGGACTCATCACACCCCCAGACTTAACCATTTCCGCGTCCCGAGCAAATAAGATCCCCGCAGACCAGAAAACAGTACTAGCTAACATAGCAAATATGATCTGGAGTACCATGCGAAGTCGCATGCCCACGGTCATAAAAATTCAGTAAAGAAAATTTCTAAGCATACAAACTAATTTATAATTTTCAGCCTGCGTAAAAAATAGATTATATAACTACTCAAAAAGAGAATCACGGTGAATCCTTCAGTCACTCATAGGGAGAAAATAAATCAGCCGCTAAGAAGAGTATTGCCAAAGATCTGGATTCAGGACAACCCCCAAAGGAATCCACCAACATCGGTGGCCATAAGCTTGCCCTTCCGCACTCTCTCCACGATACTAGTTCGGCTTAAGCGCAAGTCAGTAGGACTTTAGGAAAAGTTGGGGCTTGGGTTTTGGTGAGGTAAGCAAGGATAAAAAGGGAGGCTAAGCACAAAAACCCAAATGAGCCAGCACAATAAAGATCAAATCCGCTATCCGCCAAACAAACGGGTATGCCACACCCCCAAACTTAACTTTTAACAAATGGGTGGACGCACCGCCTACTCCACATACAATCACATTTTCAAAAAGATTTTCAATCACACTTTTTCTTCTTCTTTTCAACTATATTTTTTTTTCTTTTCAAATTTTTTATTTTTCAAAATCTCAGCCAATATATCATGAACGCATTTCCACATTTTCACAGATAATAACACCGCATCACAACCCAACATGAAAATATAAAATACTAAGCTCAACTTGGGTGTGCGACTAGGATAGGCTATGGGGCTTTGGTGAAATCATGGAGGAGCTGAATCAAAGGGAAGGGTAGACACAATGGGACTAGCGAATAGATGACGATAGGAACGGTACAAAGTTTAACCTGGCCAAAAAGATGGCCTACATCATGCTCGCGCTTAGCTAACCATGTACCCATGCTTCGAGAGTAGCCTGGGGCAAGTTCTTAGCCAACGAGAGAGACTACCCCGTCTCTCGACTCGAGCAATACAAATCTAACGACCGTCTAAACACATCCCTAACCTACCGTCGGATTCACTGTGAGAAGCGAACTAAAACAAGCCGGAAATGGTATAACTGAAATTTTATTATCAGAAAAAGGTATCTATTACAAAGGTATGGTCTCCCTTATATAGAATGGAGGAGAAAAGAGAGAATACAAATAAGAGATGTGAGACTAAAACTATACAAAAAAATCTGGGCGGCTAGAACAACAGACCGGAACAAGCCGCGCGGTTAGACAGATGGGCTAACCGCTCGGCCACTGCCAAAGAGAGAGACAAGCTGCCATGTGAGACCGTTAGACCGCCCGGTCAATAACCCGCCAAGCCAGACCGACAGACCGCCCGGTCTCAAACTCCAACACTCCCCCTCAAGCTGAAGCATATATGTCGATCATGCCCAGCTTGTCATATATATGAAGAAACGAGGCGGATACTGGCTTGGTGAAGATGTCAGCCAGCTCTTTTTCAGAAGTGACGAAGGGAGTGCAAATCTGTTCCTTCAGAATCTCTTCACGAATGAAATGACAGTCGACCTCAATGTGCTTGGTTCTCTCATGGAAGACTGGATTTTTGGAGATGTATATAGCAGCCTTGTTGTCACAGAATATAGGTAGAGGATGGTTGTAGACCTCTCCTAAATCCAACATGAGAGCCCGTAGCCACTTTAGCTCGCAAGTGGTCGATGCCATACTCCGATACTCAGCTTCAGCACTGGACCTGGAGACAACAGATTGCTTCTTGCTCTTCCAGCTTACCAGATTGCCCCCAACAAAGGTACAGAAACCGGAGGTAGACTTGCGGTCCCCTTTGTCATCAGCGTAACTCGCATCTGAGTAAGCTTCAACCCTCAGATGATCATTCTTCTGAAAGAGCAATCCTTTCCCAGGGGCTGCTTTGACGTACTCCAAGATCCGCAAGGCGGACTGCAGATGGCACTCCCTGGGAGCTTGCATGAATTGACTCACCTTGCCCACAGCATAGGAAATGTCGGGCCTAGTCACGATGAGGTATATGAGCTTACCAACTAGACGCCTGTACCGCGAAGCATCTGAAAGAAGAGGCGAACCATCTGTCCAGGTTTTGTCTTCTCCAACAGCCATGGGACATCGGGCAGGTTTGGCCCCAGTCAATCCTGCTTCCTTTAAAATATCAAGAGCATACTTACGCTGAGAGAGGACTAAAGAGTTGGGCTTCTGAGAGATTTCGATCCCCAAAAAGTACTTCGGAGAACCCATATCTTTCGTGACTAGATGTTGGCGAAGATGCCGCTTTGTCAAGGCTACCCCTTCCTGGTCATCACCAGTGAGAAGAATATCATCCACATATACTGCAAGAACCACCAGTCCCGAAGAGGTTTTGCGAATAAATAGAGAGTGATCAGCAGCGTTGCGAGCAAAACCAACGGCCGCCACGATGCCGCTGAACTTGTCAAACCAAGCTCGAGGGCTCTGCTTGAGGCCATAGATTGCCTTCTGTAGCCGGCATACTCGTGTCTCCCCCTGAGCAACATACCCTGGAGGTTGCTCCATGTAGACGGCCTCCTGAAGATCACCATAAAGGAAGGCATTCTTGATATCCAGCTGGGAAAGTGGCCAGTCTTTGTTGACCGCCACAGAGAGAAGGACCCGTATAGTGCTGAGACGAGCCACGGGAGAGAAGGTGTCAAAGTAATCAACCCCATAGGTTTGAGTAAAGCCCTTAGCCACCAGGCGAGCTTTGTAACGGTTCACAGTGCCATCTGGGCCAAACTTGACTACAAAGACCCAGCGACAGCCAACAACATCTGTATCAAGGGGAGGAGGGACAAGAGTCCAGGTACCCCGCTCTGTGAGGGTCGCCATTTCCTCATCCATGGCCAACTTCCAGTGAGGAATGACAAGGGCCTCCTGGTAGGAATGAGGTGTGGTAGTAGCAGAGATAGCCAGTGCAAAGGCCCTGCGAGAAGGAGTAAGACGATCATATGAAACAACAGCAGCAAGGGGGTGTAGGGTACACGTCCGCACCCCTTTGCGAAGAGCTACAGGAAGATCCAGGTCGGCGGGCTCCTCGGCATCCAGAGCATCCGTGGTAGAGAGAGCTGGCCCGAGAGGAGAGAGCGACGGCAGCGGAGATGAGGGAGATGGAGGCGGAGAGAGAGGCGGAGGGAGAGGAGTGGGTGGAGACGGAGGAGGAGCGGATATCGCAGTAGGAGACGAGGGAACGAACGGAATAATATGAGAATCAGAGGTGGGGGGAAGAGAAGAGGAGGCATCCGAGAAGTAGGAGGCATTCTCGAAGAAGGTAACGTCAGCGGAGACGAACTGCTTACGAAGAACAGGATCAAAGCAGCAGTAGCCTTTCTGAGTGGCCGAGTACCCCAGAAAGACACATTTGGTGGAGCGAGGAGAGAGCTTATCACGGGTTACAGACGGGACATGCACAAAAGCAGTGCACCCAAAGATTCGGAGAGGGAGAGGAAAAGGCTCATTGCCTGGATAAAGGATGGAAAAAGGGGTTTTGCCCTTGAGAACGGAGGAGGGAATGCGATTGATGAGATAGCAGGCAAGAAGAACAGCATAGCCCCAATATGAGCGAGGGACAGGCATTTGAGTCATTAATATGCGAGCAACATCGAGGAGGTGACGGTTTTTGCGTTCCGCCACCCCATTTTGTTGGGATGTATAGACACAACTTGTCTGATGAATAACGTCATGTTGCACACAGAAAGAGGTAAAAGCATGACTTAAGTACTCTTTTGCATTATCAGAGCGAAAAGTTTTAACACTAACACCAAACTGATTTTTGATTAAATGATAAAAGGAGGTCCATACATTAAAAAGTTCAGAGCGATCTCGTAAGAGATACACCCAAGTACATCTAGAAAAATCATCAATAAAGGTTACAAAATAAGAACTACCCCGATCAATAGTAAGGGTAGGAGCAGGTCCCCAGATATCGGAGTGGACTAGATCAAACGGACGGGTAGAGCCCCGACCTTGCTTCGGCGGGAAGGAGGAACGATGATGCTTGCCAAGTTGACATGCTTCGCAGTGGAGAGGAGTAGTGGAGGGAGAGAGGTGGGGCAGAAACTGATGTAGAAGCCGTGGTGGAGGATGACCGAGACGGAGATGCCACTGGAGAAGATCCGTACAAGAAGAAGAGAAGGCGGACAAAGCGGAAACGTTGTCGAGGAAGTAGAGGCCGCCGCTCTCAGTCCCAGTAGCAATCGTCCGCTGGGAGCTCGGATCCTGAAAAGAGCAAGAAGATGGAGTAAACGTTACAGAACATTGAAGCTGCTTGCACAAAGAAGTAACCGACAACAGATTGCACGGAAACTTGGGCACATAGAGAGTGTCCCCTAGCCGAAGGGACGGAGTAACATGAACCACTCCCGACCCATGAACCGGGGAGGGAGAACCGTCTGCAATGAGGACCGGGGGCAACCGATCATGATGTTCGAGGAGAGAGAAGCACTGAGGATTGCCCGTCATATGATTAGTAGCACCGGAGTCGATAAGCCATTTACCTTGAGTGACTACATGGGCACTACCTGATAATGTGACCACGGAAGCAGACGGCTTGGAAGAAGAGGCGGAAGAGTCACCCGAGGGGCGAAGATGGGGATGCTTTGTCCAGCAGCGGTCAAGAGTGTGTCCGGTGCGGCCGCAGTAAGAGCAGAGATAGCGGGAAGAAGGACGTCCGCCAGACTGATGACTGCGGCTACCAGATCCACTCTGCTGAGTTTGATGAGCATAGTTATCCGGAGGAGAAGGAGCGGGCAGAAGCGGGCGCTGAAGGAGAGAGGTGACAGCGGCGATGCGAGCAGCGGTGGCATCTAAAGTAGGAGATTCTGCCTCACCCAGAATTTGTTGGCGGATCATGTCATAAGTGTCAGGAAGACGGAGCAGATAACACACAACCAGAAGCTCCTGGAAGTGCTTGTGTTGTTGAGCCAGATCCGCAGAAAAGGGGCGATTCTGAAGAATCTCAGCCCCAAGAGCTTGAACTTGTTGGTAGGCAGCAGCAGGAGACAAGGTAGGCCGGGCAAAGAGGTCTGCATACAACGTATAGATGTGGGACGTCTGAGCCCCTTTGGAATACAAAGCAGCAAGATGAAGCCAAGCGGCCTTCACCGTCTCATCATGACGGATGACGGGAAGGCACTCATCGGATAGACTATTAGCGAGCCAAGTACGCACAAGAGCGTCACTCGCATCCCAGTCATCAAAGAGAGGTGAAGTGGTAGGAGGAGGGTCATCAACGAGATGGTGGCGTTTGCGTTGCGAGCGAAGGAGAAAGGTGAAAGAGACGCTCCAATCCGGGTAGTTGGAGCCGACAAGCTTGGAAACGGTGCCAAGGTTCCCGGAAGGAGTAGGAGGTAGAGGTGGAGCCGGATTGGCTACAGGGGTGGCGGCAGGAGTGGTGGCAGTTGAAGCATCAGAAAGAGCCATAAGAGCAAACAACAGGAAGCCGCGCGGTTAGAAAACAGGCCGCGCGGATAGGCAGAAGAGGAACTGCAGCGGTCAGGATGTCAAACACCAGCGGCCAGAAAGACCACGACCAAGCCGCAGTATCAAGCAAAGGGGAAGAAGTCGAGCGGCAAGCAGACAGTCCGCTCGAACAGAAGCACAAGAGAGGGCAAGGCACACGACGATAGGTCGCGGCGAACAAGGCGACAGATCGCAGTGAATAAGGCAACAGGTCGTGCACACAGAGGGCAACGACAAGGAGACCGCACGGACAGGGCGCAAGCCGGAGAAGCAAGCCGCGCGGACAGAGAGAAGCACAGAATCAGGAGGAAAGGATCGATTCCTCTGATACCATGTGAGAAGCGAACTAAAACAAGCCGGAAATGGTATAACTGAAATTTTATTATCAGAAAAAGGTATCTATTACAAAGGTATGGCCTCCCTTATATAGAATGGAGGAGAGAAAAGAGAATACAAATAAGAGATGTGGGACTAAAACTATACAAAAAAATCTGGGCGGCTAGAACAACAGACCGGAACAAGCTGTGCGGTTAGACAGATGGGCTAACCGATCGGCCACTGCCAGAGAGAGAGACAAGCCGCCATATGAGACCGTTAGACCGCCCGGTCAATAACCCGTCAAGCCAGACCGACAGACCGCCCGGTCTCTAACTCCAACATTCACCAAAAATTTCTGAGTAGCATAAAAAGAATTTACGCAGCTAGAAAAAATATAAACTAACAGTATGCAGAAAATTTAAGCTTACTATAATTTCTACAAGAGACGAAAGCACTAGACTAGGAACACAGCAAGGCCAACATTTTACTCCGTCAAATAATCTTGTATTAGCGCGGTAATCTTCCTGAATCTAAAGAAAGATGCTAGTTTGGCTCGCAGCACGCAAAAAGTAAGAACGCGCTCAAGTGGGTGCATGGGTGCGCAAAGCAATGACTACGTAATCAAAATTAACAACTACTGGCAAGCAAGTGAAGTGCGAGGGCAACGTGTAACAACTACAGGCTCTCCCCCAGACTTAATCTAACAACACAGCAACGATGATGAAAATATAATCTAAGAGGTGAGGGGAAGAGGTTACTCAATGCTCAGAGATGAGCATACCAGAAGTTAGGCGTTCAAACTCGATTAACCAGCCAACGGCCCAAGAAATCATAACCTGCAAGAATAAGCAATCTCCAACCACGCAAGAGAATATGCAACGCAAAAGAGAGAATAACAAGAACGCAAGCAAGACAAGGCAATAACCTTATACACAATATAGAAGCAGCAAAATTGGGTTGTCTCCCATAAGCCCTTTTCTTTACCGTCCTTAAGGTGGACCAAATACCTGTATTAGTAGTTATATATCATTGTTCAGTCACCAACGCAACACAAGCAATTAAGTCAAAATCCAAACAGCAGTTAACAAAAACAGAAATAAAAATAGCAAGATAAATGAGACGGCCCCGGAGGTCTGCCACCTTTCAGCTGAACGCTGATTTGTGGTAAACCTCACCCGACACGCGAGATGAGGAGGAGAGGAAGGCTTTAGGGCCCAAAGAAGACAAGTCTTCTTTACCCCTACTCTCCTCCTTCCCACGCCGGAGGGCAAAACGTTGCGCCTTGCGCAAGAGTAACTCCCTTCTTCGCAATTCCACCGTAGGAGAGCGCCAAGGCGGCAATTTCACGCTCGTAGCTTTAGTGTTCACATCATCAACTACAGTTGGGGGCATCCTTTTTTCACCCGCAGAGGGTGGCAGATCGGCCCATGATACCTGTTTAATAGTTTTCCAAGATTTACTTGGTTCAATAACAGTTCTCAAAGTAATCTTTTGCACGCTCTCACTAGCCGCACACGATCTTACGTCCTTCTTATCTTCATCTCCTTCTGCACCTGGTATCTCAGCACTTGATTCATCCACAACAAACTTCAGTCGTTCCTTCCCTAGTGTTGTCATATCGTGCTCGTTAAGCAGCTCATCACCCCTTAACATGACTAGATAAATCATTAGATAACAAGACATTAACCGTGCTTAGATTTTCAGATTTACAAGGGGCTAGAACAGGAAGCGATTGCGGAGATCGCAATTCATTTGGAGAGGTTAAGGTAATCCCGGAAGCATTAAAAACAGCGTCGCCTCGCTGGCTTTCAGAAATGGAACCCCCAAAATGGGTTTTGAGGTGTTTTCCTCCGATCCCAATACCTGAAAGTCAGTGACCACAACAGTCCCGTGAAGTTTTACCTTAACATCTTTGATTTTGCCTTCAGTTTTAACAACTGATCCATCGGCCAGCACAAGCGACTTCTGGTT
Organism: Platanthera zijinensis; assembly: GCA_039513925.1. NCBI lineage: Eukaryota > Viridiplantae > Streptophyta > Magnoliopsida > Asparagales > Orchidaceae > Platanthera > Platanthera zijinensis. Next base: position 133,614,649 of record CM077098.1, on the reverse strand, counting down.
ATTATTCTCGACATTCAAATTCAGCTTCGCAACATCTCGCAGGGCTAAATGTTGCATGTCGATCCAGAATCGCATACGCCCACCGTCTCTATTTCATTTATCACACAATTGACGGCCAATTCCTCGCTACTACACTCACCCACCTCAACATCGCTCTTCCCTAGGTCATGAGGATTTTTCTCCGTGTCACTCGGGAGAGGGCCACGAGTGCGTTCAGAGAGCACATGGTCAAGTTGCCCAAGTTGTGTCTCTAAATTCCTCATGGAGGCGGGTTGAGTGGCCATGTTTGTCTGGGCCATTTCAACGAATTTCTCCATCATTTCTTCTAACGCGCTTTTACGCGCTCCCTGCATGTTTTGATTATAACCCGCCTGTGGTGGTCGTGGTTGGCTGCCAGAGGCTTGCGCATCAAACTGATGCTGGACTCCTTGCCATCTTTGACCAGGAGCATTAGTATTCCACGAGAAGTTCGGGTGACTTCTCGCGTTCGGGTTATAAACATTATTATAAGGGGCAGCTCTATTTTGATTACTAATAAAATTAACACTTTCTTCAAAAGCCATACCTGCCGTGTCATTAGTAAACTCCCCCATAGTGCACTCATAAGCGTGGTGCCCGGTGCTTCCACATCCTTGGCACGCAATGTTCAACACAGGAGCTGAGGGAGGGGAGGACCTTGTCATCAACGATTTTCCTTCCAAAGAAGGATGACATTGTTCCGCTTGGTGCACCACCGCGTTCACATCGAAAAAGTTCCTTGCCCCTCTTGGGGCATTCCTTCCGGCGGTCCAATAGGTGTTGTGGGAGGCCGTATCATTTAGAAGCCTCAGCGCGTCCTCGGGAGCCAAATTCATTATTGTCCCTCCTGCAGCAGCATCGATCATCGCCCGGAAATTTGGTTCGATGGCGAAATAGAATATCTCGACCAAACTCCAGGGCTCACAGCCGTGTTGCGGACAGCGGCGCTGCAAATCAGTAAACCTCTCCCAAGCCTCAGAGAGGGTCTCTTGATCTTGCTGGCGGAACATGGCAATATCCCTGCGTGCATTAACAATTTTGTCAATAGGGTGGAATTTTGCCAAAAATAAGGAAGACAAGGCTTCCCAAGTTGGAGCTAATCCTGGGGCAATAGTATGCAACCACGTATTGGCTCTGTCCCGCAATGAGAAAGGAAATAGTTTTAACTTTACCACTTCATCAGCAATTCCCACATAACGGAAGGTTTTGCAGACTTCAGAAAACTCGGCAAGATGTAGCTGAGGATCCTCGCTCGGCAACCCCGAATATTGTGTGTTGTTTCTAATCATGTAGAGGAATGTCGGCTTAATTTCGAAATGGTGGTTGGCGATGGCTGGTCCAAACCCAGGGTAAACACTCCCCGCCGTAGGGGTAGTGAAATCCCTCATTGTCCTAACTCGAGGTTGGACCACCTCGTTTGCATCGGCCACCCTATCATCTGGGCCATTTCCTCCACGGACCGGATTGTCCATTCTCACTTCTACAGCAGCAGCGCGCAACCGAGTTCTCCTAGCTCGTGCAGTCTCAGCTTCAACTCTTAAATCTTCAACTCTTTCGGCTGGGTCCTGATCTGTCATAAACTCACAAAATAAAAAAAAAGATAAAAATCGCACTAAAGCACCTACAAAATTTTCACCAAAAACAAAACCACAAGCAACGATTGCACTCCCCAGCAACGGCGCCAAAAATTTGATGCACGTACGGCAAGTGTAACGATCGCTGTCAAGTAATAATAATGGGGAATAGCTTCCCCGAGTATCGATTTCTCGCGGAGCGCAATAAGGGAGCAAGGGTTTTAGTACTTTGGAGAAATGCGTGCAAGTGCAAAGTGAGAAAGGTGGGTTTTGATTTGGGTTTCCTAAATTAAACAACCTACAATTACTGCGGGTCGCCTTCACCGCTTCGCTCTGGTGAATCACTCCGGAGAGTGATAGCGGAGTGTGAGAACTGGTGAGGGTCAAAAACACCTCTTCACAACGCACACTTCTAGCAAATGCTAGAATGGCCAAATCACCTACTCTAGCAAGGATGATGAGCCTAACAATGCAAAGCGAGTTCACAAAACACCTAAGCACAAGCATCAAGCATTCTAGAACCACAAATGCAAATCATACTACAATATTCAACAAGTGTTTAGCAAAGAGAAAACATAATAGGAAGGAGGAGAGATTATAACCAAGACAAGAAGCTTTCCAAGATTCTTGGCCGGAAATAAGGGGTGTCAACCCTTGTCCGTGCTCGGTCTTCGGAAAGGAGTCCAGGATCCAAGAGGAGCTGTCACTTCCTCCGTCGAGCCCGTCCTTGTATTGCTGTGGTTGCTGAGGCGGAATGGAGCTTGGGTGGCTGCAGCAAGTAGCTCAAATTGGAGCTTCGAACGTAGCAACGCCAATGGCGGTGGAGGATGAAGCTTTTGCAAGCTCTTCGAAGTGGAATGTGTGGCCGGATATTCCCTCCAAGGAAGAGAGAGAGGAAGGGGGCTGGAGAGTGATTTTCCCGCTCAATGGAGCCAAAAAGGCGGGCTGGTTCGTCCATCCCCGAAAATGGCAAAGGCTGCCACTTAAATAGAAAATTGTCAGAAAATTGGTCTTGCACGGTTCGACGCACGACCGTGCGATATTATAATAAAGCACACGCATGCGAAGAAGAAGCGTTGACCCGTGCGTTTCCTTCGCGCACGGGCGATCTGCCCGTGCGTGAAGCAATTCGCACGGGTAACCACAGAACGAAGAACTGCATGCAAAAACAGTGGAACCGTGCGTTTTACTCGCGCACGGGCGATTCCGCCCGTGCGTGAAGGAAAACACACGATTAACCACAGAACGAAAAAGGGCAGGAAAACACCAGAAAGCTACAGAAAAACTGTGTGTTTCCTTCGCGCACGGTTTGGGTGAAACCGTGCGTGAAGGATTCGCACGAGCTAGTCGTTCCACCAGATTGACCGGAGGAAAACGCACGACCAAAACAAACTGTGCGCTAAGTAAACGCACGACCGTGCGTTTTCCTCAAATCAGAATTCATACAAGGGGAAAATAGACCACCTGCAAGCAAGGAAAGAAAGGCAATGGAGGACCCTCCAGCAATACAAATGAAAAGAAAGCTACTGGAACAAGCCCTGGGGAGCCCACGAGCTTACCCCCAACCAACAAGTGCGCAATTGCGCACGCAAGGGCAAGAAAAGTGCACAAAGCAAGAATGGCATAAAGGATGAGATAAACACTGAAAACATCCAATAAATGAAGTGTCAAGGCATGAAAACCAGCCCAGATGAGCTCGCAAAACCCAGTATAAACGGGACTCATCAGTCATGGAAATACTCTATTTGTCTACGTCAAGAATTCTTGAGGCTTGTCGAAGCTGTGGAATGCATTGCCTGATCGTTCCCACCGCCAAAAGGGGAAAGAGCATGAGTTTTCCTCAGTGTTAGGATTTTCAGAGCCCGGTGAGTTGGCGAACCGGCTGTTCAGTATTTCTTCGTTTGTGGAAGAGAAACGCTTGTTACGGTGCGACATTTCTTAGGATTCTGGGAGGATTACCGAGACACCTTCGGATTGCGGTCGAAAGAGGAAGGCCACTGCAGCCTCTCGTGGTGGCAAGGTACGGTGCTTTGTTCGGTTTCTCAAGGTAAGACTACTCCTTCTGATGGTAGAGACGGGCCTACTTCCAAGGTACGTGTGCTTGGATGTTCTGCCACCCGGGCTCCTCCTACGGAGGCGACTGCTCTAAGGTTGTCTTCTTCTTTGAAGGCGATGAATGAATTGGTAAGTGAGTTTAATTATTTCCGGTTCTCCTTCATTGTTGCGTTTGTACTGATCTTTCCTCCGTCTTTTTCTTGTAGATTGAGGCCCAGGCTCAGATTGTCTTCACTTGCAATGATCATTACGTGAGCTTGAAGGATGAGTATCTGGCTCTTCAGGAGAAGTTTCAGTCGGCGACAAGCTCGCTTGCTACTTTGAGAGACGATCATGATCGAGACATTTCTCGATTTCGCCGGATTGGATCTGAGCTGAAGGCAGAATTGGAAGAGACTCGAGTGTCTTTGGAGGTGGAAAAATCTCTGGTGGACAGAACTGCACAAATGCTGAAGCGTGCCCAAGATGAGACTTCTTTTTTAGAGACAGAGCTTTGTGCAGCAAAGACCCAAGTGGAGGTGTTATCTTTTGATAGCCGTGTGTCAGAGTTGAAGGTTGTCGTACTTGCAGAGTACATGGATTCCCTTGATTATATGTGGTATCATTGTTTGATTATCAAGGAAGTTCGTGATGAGATCTGGAGCAAGGAGGTGGAGACTCGGATGGAAGACGTTCGAGAGCTAGCGCTTAGGCGTGGAGTTTTGAAGGCTTTTTGTCTTGCTGGTAGGAGTTTGGGATGTGACATATCCGACTTTAGTTTTGATGATATCCTTGGCGACGAGAGCTCTGATTTCGACGCGGTTGATGTGTAGCGGCTTTATATTCCTGTATTAGTGTGTCTGCATTTTTTCTTTTTCTAGTTTGATGTCTTGTACGTTGTCTTTATTGTTTGACGCTTCTGATTGTCGTGTTTGCGCATGTACTTGTATGTTGTTGTGAGGATAGCGTTCTCCTTCTTCTTTTTGCCCGAGTGTTGTTTGATTCACAGGCTTGCTTTGTGCGAGATGTAATTGCGAGTTAGTTGCCATGTGACTGGTTTGTGACCTAGTTTGCACTAGGATCACTCGCGACTTAGTTTGCACGAATATCGCTCGCGGCTTAGTTCGCACGAGAATCGCTCGCGGCTTAGTTTGCACGAGGATCGCTCGCGACTTAGTCATGAGGGGGGTAGGTCCTGACGATGTCATGACATAGAAAGACAAGTTCGGTGAACAACTTATGTATTCAAACCGCATGCACAGTCTTACCATTTTGCACGAGGATCGCTCGCGGCTTAATTTGCACGAGAATCGCTCGCGCCTTAGTTGTGAGAGGGGCAGACCCTGACGATGTTATGACGTAGAAAGACAAGTTCGGTGAATAGCTTTTGTTTTCAAACCACATACACAGTCTTACCGTTTTGCACAAGGATTGCTCGCGGTTTTAATTTGCACGAGGATCACTCACTGCTTTAATTTGCACGATGATCACTCGCGGCTTTAATTTACACGAGGATTGCTCGCGGATTTAATGTGCACGAGGATCGCTCGCAGATTTAATTTGCACGGATCGCTCGAGATTTTAATTCGCACGAGGATCGCTCGTGGCTTTAATTCGCACGAGGATCGCTCGCGTCTTTAATTCGCACGAGGATCCCTCGCGGCTTTAATTCTCACGAGGATCCCTCGCAGCTTTAATTCGCACGAGGATCACTCGCGGATTTAATTCACACGAGGATCATTCGCGACATTAATTCACATGAGGATCAATCACGGCTTTAATTTGGAATTAATGAGGCTCTGCTGAAAGGAAACACAATTCCATATAAAAAATAGTTTACACAAATTCAAGCTTGCGGTTTCTACAATAGTTAGTCGGGGAACAATAATTGTGTGAAAAATTGTGAGTAAAAGGTTATGATTTAGGGAAAAGGCGGTGGGAGCGGGTCTGAAAGACGTCCAAGAGTGATTGTTGAAGTATCGCGGTGTGATCAGAGTCGGCCTGAATGACAAGGAACTGCACATCATAGGTTGCTTGCTCGGGCTCTTTTCCAAGAGTGACGGGGGAGGATGAGGGTGCTTATGACTGATATTGAAGTGCCCCGGGATGCGCGCGCTAACAGATTCCAGCTTGAGGCAGCCAACGGTTAGTTTGAGCTGAAGTAGTGTTGATAGAAACAATATGTTCACTACAATCCCTTCGTCTACCAAGACTTGGTTTAGCTTGGTTGTCGATTTGCCGATGCCGATGGTTATGCTTCTCGTGTTTTGAATAGGAGGTTGCTTTTCTTTTGATAGGAATTGATTGACTACCCCCAGGCTGGCGAGTCGCTGAATTTCTTCCTTCAGTTGATTGCATCTGTCGGTGTTGTGGTCTGGTCCTTGGTGGTATTGACAGTATTTCGATGAATTTCCTCGACCTCGAGCGATCGACCTGGGCTTATGCAGTGCTGGGTGATTGCGAATTTCTTGTTAAATCTCGTGTTGAGGGGCATTTAGTGGCGGAAATTCCTGACGTTTGCGTGACTCCTTTATTTGGCATGTACTCGTGCATCAGTTGCAATTCTTTTTAGGCTCCCGATACGGTTTGCTTTCTTGTTTCCTCTTCCGAGGTCTGTGATCCATCACATTTTTGACGTCTCCATTATATTGTGGATCACCGAGGTAGTGGTCATGCATGCCTCAAGTTAGTGTTGTCGGAGTGGGGGAGCAACTAGAGCTTGAGAATTCCTTTTCTATGGCATACTCCTTGTACGGGGGCGACTTGGTTGTGGGCGGATAGTTCTCCTAGCAACGGTGAGTCAGTTTGCGCGAATGGCGGTGTGGGGGATGGCTTTACTTCTTGACAAATGGCGAGCATCATGGCTTGGAGTTTGTTTATTTGTATGACGTGTTTGGCGAATATGCCTTCGAGCTTGCCCGCGGCTGCTACTTGATCAATCTTATCTGTGCGGGAGGGGGCTGATTCAATGCGCCCCTCGGGGACCTGTCCTTCCATGGTTCGGGCTTTTCTTGCCATTAAAACTGTTCCTTGAATACTGTCAGGTCGAAAGATCTATCTTTTAGAGGATGTTGGGAATCACATTTCCCACAAACGACACCAAATTGTTGCGGTCTAACTCGACGTCCCGGTCAGACCGGAATAAACTGGACCGCCTTAACTCTCAGAACGATCGAGCGCACACACAGTCAATGAAGTAGATCGATCGTGCACACAAAGTTTTGACGTGGAAAAATCCCCCAACCAGGTAAAAAATCACGTGACCGGATCTATGCCGGTCAAAGCCCACTATTTCCTGACTGTTACAACTTGTTTGTGGAATCGAGCGTGACAGACCACCTCTCGTTACAATTTTGGGGTGAGAGAACGCTTAGTTCACGGAGGACGACAGGTCGTTGCTCCGGGAGTTTGTTAAAAATTGGACCTTGCGATAGTGGGCTTCGCTGAGCGTCCCGCTGATTCTGAACGTGGGAGCGGAGCACTTGAACTTACGGTTGCAGAGGTCACTTGGAAACTAAGAGATTCGGCTTGGTCGGGTTGCTTGAATGTGGCTCGTACGTGCTCAGGTGCGGTTTCAGTGCGGCTCGGGTATTGCTCGTAGGAGGAATTTAGCAGAGTTTCGACCCGAGGAAGAAAAAGACTCGGAGAAAAAAGGTGAGAAATGAGGAGACCTAAGACCCCTTTTATAGACTTTAGGGGGTGGTTATTGTTGAAGCCGAGAAATTTCCCAACCTCAGAAATCGGACTAGGCAACCTGAAGTTACTGGTCGGCCGGTCGAGAAGATGATCTCTGGTCAGGAAACAGGAACGAATTGCGCAAAGAGGACCCCAGGTTGCTACGGCGGGAAGGTCCCACCACGTACCCAGTTGCTTAGGAGAAGCAACCCCTTCTCAACCAGATTGGCCGAGCTAGGTACGAAGGAGGCGAGCTTGAGCAATAACGAGTCAAGGGCAGTTGCTGGAACTCGCAAGGGCTCAGACCGAGATTTGCTTGTCCTCTCTTTCGTACCCCTGGGGTCCTATTTATAGGGAAAACCAAAGAAAGGGGGGTCTTACTTATACCCCCACCCTGGCGAGTTGGTGATTTCCCCGGGGAGCTCGCCTGGAAGAGGCGAGTATCTGGTCATAGTCGCCACCTGGCGAGTTGGCCTGGGGAGCTCGCCATACTTGCCCGAACCTTCCGCGGCCCGGGGTGCTGGTCTGGATCCCCACCTTGTCTTGTTGCCTTTGACTTTTGATGACCTGGCGGTAGTAGGGCCCTCCCTCGTCGAATATGGGTTGTACACAATCCCCGCTCTTTTTGGGCGACATAGGAGCCCGGAAAGATTCATCCAACACCTATTCGGCGAGCATCCCTGCCGGGTATATGGTCAGCTCGCATCGTCGTCTGCTGGTAGAGTAGTCTATAAATAGGGGGGCTTCGTTTTTTTAGACGGTCCCTGGAGCTCGCCGAAGATGTCGGACGCTGAGCAGTTGTTGAAGGACAATCTCGCCGCCCTGTCTGGCCTCCTCGGCATAGCTAGGTCGAAAAGACCGCGCGAGGATGACCCTACTGCCTTGCCCCCGCCGAAGAAGAAGAAGGCGAAAAAGATCAAGCAACCCGCCACTACGGTGGTCAGCTCGCCTCCACTGCCGCATCAGGTCGCCGCGGCGACTGAAAATCCCGTAGTGTCGTCCAGCACCCAGAGGGTGTTGAACGACCTAGGGCTCGACGACCTCCCTGGGTCGACCCGGGGCAGCCCGCTGGAGAACCCGGGAGTGACCGAGGAGCTCGCGTCCGTGAATGAGTCCGCGGCGTCTCAGGCCGAGGTCGTCACCGTGACAGGTCGCTACCTCGAACTCTTCCCTGCTGGGTTGTCGCTGCTCCTTTGCTGACTTCTTTTCTTATGCAGATTCTCCGATTGCCGCGGACGCGGCACTTGATGTCGTCCCCCTCAGCTCGGCGCCCTTACTCGCCCTGGCGGCCGACAGGCCGTCCAAGACCGCCTACACGGTCAGGATAGGCCTCGGCTCGGGGAAGGCGCCTGGGGCGGCATTGGTGAAGGGCCCCCCGCCTGCGAGTAAGGAGCTGCCGGCGAAAACCACTCCTGCTGGGTCATCTGGGGCGGCGCGCGAGGTTCCTCCGGCGAGTACGGCGGCTGGTGTTGTTGCGAGCGGCGGGAAGATACTCCCGGTGAGCGCTCCATTGCCGCCGCCGCCGCCCGCGGTCGCCACTCCTGGCCAGACGCCGAGCACCGCTTGCCCCCTCCGCCGCCTCTGTCTGCTCTGCCGAAGTCGGACCATCCGCGACCTCCTCCGCCTCCTGCGCCGAGGGCTCCGCACCACTCTGCGAGCTCATCTCAAGCTCTGCCGCCGGTGAAGAAGCCGGAGAGGCCGCGGCCACCCTACTTTCCTCCGCGGGTTGAAGACCCTGACTACGTCGGCCGAGGGTCTGGAGAGCGCGGGCAGGGCAGGCCTGCCGACCTTCCGAGCAGCTCTTCGGGGAGGCGAGATACCTCCGGGCGACCTCCTTCGCCGTGCCGATCCCGATCTCCTCGCCGTGGTGAGCCTCCTACTACTTTGACTACCGCTCTGCTTTTTCTGTCCTGATGACCTTCCTGCCTTGTCAGATCGCCCGGCGACCTCTGGGGCGGCTTTCATCGACGCTCTCGGGCTGTCCGGGAGCGAGTATCGCCAGGCCGTCATTCGCGCCCACATGGAGCTGGAGAGCAAGTTCGACCAGCTCGCTATCTGCGATCCTCACCGACGCATCTCGGCTCTGGAGGCGAGGATGGCCAAGGTCGAAGGGCTCCAGTCGACCTTGGAAAACTATGAAGCTCGCTTTCACGTGGTCAAAGAAAATGACCGCCAGCTGCAGTTGAACAACCACCGTCTGCAGCTGGTGCTTGACGAGCTGGCCGGCATCCGGGCGAGCATGGGGTCTGCTGGACGTCTGGCGAGGATGGAGGAGCAGCTCAGGCTTGGCGACGATGCGACAGCGCTGGCGACGGAGCATTACCGGCGTGCACGCGAGATCGGCTGGGCTGGGCGACATCCGCACCCTCCCGAGCGGCCGAGGGCGCCATAGTTTTTCTTTGTTTTTCGAATGTAACTCGCCTTGCGCGACTTGTACTTCCGGACCTATTTTTAATTTGATTAATTCATGTGTGCGAATATTCTCGCCTCTGTGTGCGCGCTTTATTTCTTGATGTGCCGAGCTTTAGTTCACCTGATAATGTCGCAGGTTTATCTTCATCGTGCGAGCTCGTTAGGTACTCGCCGGGACGACTGACCCCCCCCCCCCCCCCCGGGCTTGTCATATCTATAAATAGGAGGGGTAGGTGGGTCATAAAGCGTATTATTGTAGCGACCTTCTTTCCTCCTGACGAGTATCTGGACAACCAACTCGTCGTTCTCATTGCTTACGGATCTCGCCAACATGGTCGGCGACGACGCCAGCGCTCGCCGACAGGCCCACGCAATTAACTTCGTAGACGCGGCTTTCAAGAAGTCCATAACCACCGAGAAGGAACTGGCGACCTTCAAGGAACGCTTCCTGCCTGATGAGTACTCGGCGAGACTCCCCACTCACAGCGAGCGCCTCAATACCCATATTGAGGGTTCGCTGGAAATGTCGCTGCGTCACTTCGACGCAGGCCTGCGGCTACCCTTCTGGCCGGAGTTCTGCGAGATCCTGCGCTACTTCGGGATCGTCCCCGCGCAGATCAATCCTAACGGCGTAGCGATCATCATGGGGTTCCTATGCTTCCTTCGGGAAGAGAGGATCGCCTTCGACCTCTCCGTCTTCCGCCGTATCTTCGCCTTTGCGGCGACCTCGGAGGGAGTCATCTTTTTTAGCAGCCACGTCTGCACCCTGGTCGGGACCGCGAATAAGGTCCATCGCTGGAGCGAGCAGCTGATGGTCGTCCATGTCGACTTCGGCGGTATTCTCGGCAGGCCGCACCAACCAGCCGACGTCGCCTTCCTTCCTCCCATCCTCGAAGGAGCTCGCGAGCAGCTCTTCGAATACTTTCGCGGTCGGTGTTTTGACGTCATCTTCTGGCGACTAAACGTCAACGTGCTTGAGACAGTCCACCCTAATGAAAGTAAGCCGAGCTCGAAATGCGCCCTAGTTACTCGCTCGCCCTTTTGCCGCTGAAGCTAACTTTGTCGCGCGTTTTGCAGTTTCCAACGAGCTTCCGGAGAAGCTGCTTCCTTTGGCGAAGGAAGTCGCCGCCACGCAGTCGGATGCTCGCCCTCCTGCGGACGTTGGGGAGAAGAAGAAGGCGGTCAAGGGAAAGTCGCGGGCCAGCTCGCAGGGCCCTGCGAGGAAGAGGGCGAAGACCTCGTCGCCACGATCCGTCGATCGCCGGTCGCCGACGGGCGCCCAGTCGCCCCACTTCTACCCCAACTATAGCCTCGGGCAGGGGGTGGTGGACGCCTACGGTTGCCCGCTCGTGATCTGGTCGGCGGGGGATAACTCGGTGTCGCTGAGCACCAACCTCCCGTCCTGGTCGACTGACTGGGAGGACAAGGGGGAGGCATTCGCCGTCCTCCACGCCATCTATGGTCGGGTCGACGCGGAGTCCGTCCTGGAGCTGACCCCGTCGGAGCTCGCCCACCAGTCGGCCTGTGCGCTCGCTCGGTCTGCCGAGCTGGGTCACTACTCGGCGAGGAAGCTGTTGGAGACGACCGATGCCCTCAAGGTCGTCTCCAAGAATGCCATCGACCTCGGCATGCAGTCAGTCCGCTGGAAGGACTTCGAGGTGAGCTGTCCTTGGATGAGTTTGCTCGATTTGCTTCGTTGATAGATCCTGACGTCGATCATTTCACAGGCTGCCAAGATAGAAGCGGCGAAGAAACTCTCCGAGTGCGAGGAGAAGCTCGCCGTCTCCCAGGCCGAGCTGGAGGCGGCCCAAACTCGCGCAGCGGTGATGGAGACGAGGTTGGTCGCTGCTGAAGGATGGCTGAGCTCCTCAACCCCGCTACCCGAGGACCCGGTGCGAGTGGTGAAGCAATCACGCGTCCTCTGGGAGGAGAGATCCTCTGTTCGCCGCGAGATTGCGCGGGCGGCGGGGAACGTCATACTCGCGCGCCTCAGGCTCGGGGGCCAGCTCATCGAGGGGGAGAAGCCACTCACTGTCGACGAGCTCATTCCCGAGCTGCTCGCCGAGGGGACTGTCCCGCCGCATAGCGCGTCGTCGCCGACCAGCTCCAGTGATTCTGACAGCAGCGGAAGCGGCAGCGGCAGCGGAAGCAGCAGCGGCAGCGGAAGCAGCAGCGGCGAGAGCGCAGAGAGCGACGACTTTGCAGATATCGGCGATATAGGGGATGATGAATATCGGCCTGATACTGGCGACGACGAGTCCTAGTTGCTCGCCGATATTCTTTTTGTATTGTAAACCAAATTTTTGACTTAATGATTTATACAAGGTTTTGGTTTTTCTTTCTGACTGGATGTTACTCGCTTAGGCTCATAGGCTCGGAGAGGAACGCTCGCTGGGTCGCAGGGGGATGGTCCCGACATCGACCATCCGCTCGTCGGGACCTACTCGCCCCTGCACCCGTATACTTGTGAACCTGCTGAGATAACCGCGCGGGTGGCGTGTGGGACATACTTGCATGCCCCCCGGGGCTTGCTTACTCGCGCGGTTCCAGCTCGCTTCCCCGCATGGGATCAGCTCGCCTACTCGCACGAGATCAGCTCGCCTGCTCGCGCGAGGTCTGCTCGTCTGCTCGCGCGTGACGAAAATTGAACCGGGCTTAGTCGTCGAACATAGCCTGCGGGCCCCTCATTCTCGTCATCGAGGAGATCGGCCGATTCCCGAGGAGAGGAGCTCGTGGGGATATCGGGCTTACGACGCTGCTCAACTCGAGGTCTTGGGTTACAATCGAGGAGATCGGCCGATTCCTGAGGAGAGGAGCTCGTGGGGATACCAGGCTTACGACGCTGCTCAACTCGAGGTCTTGGATTACAATCGAGGAGATCGGCCGATTCCCGAGGAGAGGAGCTCGTGGGGATACCGGGCTTACGACGCTGCTCAACTCGAGGTCTTGGGTTACAATCGAGGAGATCGGCCGATTCCCGAGGAGAGGAGCTCGTGGGGATACCGGGCTTACGACGCTGCTCAACTCGAGGTCTTGGATTACAATCGAGGAGATCGGCCGATTCCCGAGGAGAGGAGCTCGTGGGGATACCGGGCTTACGACGCTGCTCAACTCGAGGTCTTGGGTTACAATCGAGGAGATCGGCCGATTCCCGAGGAGAGGAGCTCGTGGGGATACCGGGCTTACGACGCTGCTCAACTCGAGGTCTTGGGTTACAATCGAGGAGATCGGCCGATTCCCGAGGAGAGGAGCTCGTGGGGATACCGGGCTTACGACGCTGCTCAACTCGAGGTCTTGGATTACAATCGAGGAGATCGGCCGATTCCCGAGGAGAGGAGCTCGTGGGGATACCGGGCTTACGACGCTGCTCAACTCGAGGTCTTGGATTACAATCGAGGAGATCGGTCGATTCCCGAGGAGAGGAGCTCGTGGGGATACCGGGCTTACGACGCTGCTCAACTCGAGATCTTGGGTTACAATCGAGGAGATCGGCCGATTCCCGAGGAGAGGAGCTCGTGGGGATACCGGGCTTGCGACGCTGCTCAACTCGAGGTCTTGGATAATATCCTGCATTCTTATATAACTTGGAGATTAATCGCAGAGATACCTTGACAAGAAAGAAACTCTCCGGAGAGATGCTCTTGACCCTGCCGAATCGGGGGATTGGCGTCCAGACCCGTTCCTAAGAATTCCTCTAGTCGGAGGAGAGATGCACTCGGGGAGACCTAGGCCGGCCTGCAAAAAAGGGGGGGGCTGACCTCGGCTGACAATGCAGAGGCTCGGTCTTACAAGAGCGCTTAAAATCCCGAAGCATCGTCCCATCATCCGAACTAGGCTATTTAGTGAGAACGGGTTGGAGTCCCGTATCCCGATTTGACAGTGAAGGTCGCTTCCAGGTACGATTAGGGTGGGGGTGGTGTTCATCGTGGGTCCTTTTTGAACGCACTCGGAATCCACACACCTCCCTCCGGGCTCGTCCATACCCTTTCTTTGGCAGGTTATCCTGTCTTGTTGCTCGCTTGAGATCTTCTTCCTCTGGGTGTTTTACGAGGCCGGCCTCTCCTCAAGTCCGGGAGATTAGGGTGCAGATTTGTTCCTCGCAGGTCCTCCAGACGGAGGAGAGATGCACTCGGGGAGACATAGGCCGACATGCAAGGGGGAAGCTGATCTCGGCCGACAATGCAGAGGCTCGGTCTTACAAGAGCGCTTAAAATCCCGAAGCATCGTCCCATCATCCGTACTGGGCTATGTATGAGGAACAAACCGACCGCTGCCTCCCGAGGTCGACTACGAGGCGGACCATGGAAACACTCAGAAGCCTCGAGGCACATTTAACACAAAAGAGATGAAATCCCGCATCCTTTGTATATTAAGTATGTTTACAGAAATAGATACATGAGTTACCGCTACGGGTAAAATCTTTTCAAATCATCCCCGCTCCAGGTCCCAGGCAGCTGCTCGCCCGCTTGGTCTTGTAGGTAATAGCCTCCTGTGGCCAAGGCTTCTTGGACGATGAAAGGTCCTTCCCAGTTGGGATGGAGCTTGCCTACGGCGGCTCCCCGCCCAGCGGCGTCCACCTTCTTCATGACCAAGTCCCCTGCGAGGAAGTTCTTCAAGCGGACGTTTTTGTCGAAGTGTCTCGCCATGCGCCTCTTGGTTTCTTCCTGGCGCATGGAGGCCAAGTCCCGAAGCTCTTCCACATAATCTAGGGAGAGCCTCTGAGCCTCTTCATTCTCTAGCCGCCATTCCTCGCTTCCGTCTTCGGCTGCGATGACCCTTGGACTATGCACCTCAAATTCGACCGGGATGAGCGCCTCGGACCCGTGTGACAGCTTGAAGGGTGTTTCCCCTGTGGCTGAGTTCGGGGTGGTCCTGAGGGCCCAGAGGACGGAAGGGAGCTGTTCGGCCCAATTCCCCTTGAGGTTGGTGATCTTCTTCTTCAGCAAGTTGATGATGAGCTTGTTCGCGGCTTCCACTTGCCCATTGCTCCGAGGGTGATGTATCGAGGCGAACCGAAGGTCGGTTCCCAACTGTTTACAAAAGTCTCCCAGTTCCAGGCTGGCGAACTGCGGCCCATTGTCGGTGATGATGGCCAGAGGGATCCCGAACCTGCATGCGATTTCCCCCCAGATGAAGTTCTTGACGATTTGAGACGTGGTCTTGGCCAGAGCCTTAGCCTCGATCCACTTCGTGAAGTAGTCGACCATTACCAGAACAAACTTCCTCTGCCCGCTAGCTTGAGGGAACGGGCCGATCAAATCCATTCCCCAAATTGCGAAGGGCCACGGAGCGGTAATCGAGCGAAGCTGCCGAGCCGGCTGGAGCGCGAGGGGCGCGAAGAGTTGACATTGGGAGCACTTTCTGGAATGGGCCTCTGCGTCCTTTCGGATGGTCGGCCAGAAGTAACTGTGCCTCAGAATCCTTTGCTCCAGGGTGCGGGTCCCGGAGTGACTGCCGCACTCTCCCGAGTGAATCTCCTCGAGGACCCGGGGAATCTCGAGCTCTGACAAGCATCGGGCCAGGGGGCCTGAAATGGTCTTGCGATAGAGTTCGTCGTCCTGTAGTAAGTAGTACGCGGCCTTATACCGAAACTTTCTTTGATCTTGCCCGTCAGATGGTAGTCGGCCTGTCGCCAGGAACGTGATGAATGGATCTCTCCACGAGGCCCGCTGATCGATCTCCATCAACTCGCCTTCTTCGATGGATGGTCGAAACAACTCGATGGCGGTTCCCCCAGCCCGAGGGCCGTATTTCGCAAGATTGTCTGCCTCGGAGTTGCGTTCTCGGGGCACGTGCTCAACGTGAAAGGATCGGAACCCCCCGATCAGGCCTTTGACCTTAACCAGATATTGCTGCAAAATGGGATCTCGAACTTCGAACTCTCCCCGAATCTGAGATGCGGCCACCATGGAGTCGGTAAAAGCCTGGATGTCTCTGATGGCCAGCTCCTTGGCGAGTCGCAAGCCAGCCACCATGGCTTCGTACTCCGCCTGATTGTTAGTAATTGGGAAAAGGATCTCGATGGCTTGCTCGATCCTAGTCCCCTGAGGACTAACCAGCACCACCCCGGCTCCTACGGAGTGTCTCCCTGACGCGCCATCTACGAACATCTTCCAGGGGACCGGCCGAGAGACATCCGTGTCTGCCTCGACCTCGGCCGAGAAGTCGGCCAGGAAATCCGCCACGGCTTGTGCTTTGATCGCGACCCTTGGGGGGGTAGGAGATGTCGAACTCGCTCAGCTCCACAGCCCACTTGGCGAGCCTGCCGGAGTGCTCCAGTACTCCGTCCAAGATACTCCTCAAGGGGTGGTCGGAGACTACCTTGATAGAGTGGGCTTGGAAATATGGACGGAGTCGCCTGACCGAAACTACCAGGGCAAAGACTAACTTCTCCAGGATGGGGTACCGCGTTTCGGCTTGCCTTAGCATCCGGCTCACGTAGTAGATTGGAAGCTGCTTCTTTCCCTCCTCTCGGACCAACACCGAGCTGACTGCTTCAGCCCCTACCCCTAGGTAGAGCAAGAGGTCCTCGCCGCCCTGCGGACCCTGAAGGAGAGGAGCTCGAGTCAGCTGTTGTTTGAGCTTCATGAAGGCCTCCTCGCACTCCGGGGTCCACTCGAATTTCTGGTTCCCCCGAAGGGCTTTGAAGAATGGGGAGCACTTCTCTCCGGCCCTGGAGAGAAACCGACTAAGTCCTGCCAGCCTTCCGGTCAACCTTTGAACTTCCTTGGGATCCCTCGGGGACGCCATCTCCACGATGGCCTTTACCTTGTCGGGGTTAGGCTCCACCCCTAAGGGAGTAAGGAGGTGCCCTAGAAACTTCCCCCTTCCCGCGCCGAAAACACACTTGGCCGGGTTGAGTCGCATCTTGTACCTCCTCAGGGTGGCGAAGGTCTCTGTCAGATCCGCTACATGCTCCGCGGCGCTCTTACTCTTAACGAGCAGGTCATCCACGTAGACTTCCAGATTCCGCCCCTTTTGCTCTCTAAAGACGTGATCCATCATTCTTTGATATGTCGCGCCGGCGTTCTTGAGCCCGAAGGGCATCATCTTGTAGCTATAGCATCCGTCGCTGGTGATGAAGGAAACGTTGCGACAATCGGGGGGATGCATCCGGATCTGATGGTATCCTGAAAAAGCATCAAGGAAACTCATCACAGGAAATCCGACGGCGGAATCAACCAGCGCGTCGATCTGAGGCAGGGGATAACAATCCTTCGGGCAAGCTTTATTCAACATTGAAAAGTCGATACATAACCTCCAGCCCCCTCCGGACTTCTTCACCATTACAACATTGGAGACCCAGCCTGGATACTGGATCTCCGAAACAAAACCTGCTTCTAGCAGCTTCCCTACTTCCTCCCGGATTGGTCCCGCCAGAGTGGTGGCGCTCTTCCTCTGCTTCTGTCGGACTGGGGCCGTCGCTGGATCCAGGTTGAGGCGATGACAGGCAACATCAGCATCAATCCCTGGCATCTCGGCGGCGCTCCATGCGAAGACGTCCGCGTTTTTCTGCAGGCAGGCAGTTATCTCCGCCTTCCCTTTCGGGGGCAAGGCTCCTCCGATCTTCAGCAGCTCCAGCTCTCCTCTCAGGGAGGTCACCTCTACTTCCTCCAGCTCCTCAGCAGCTTGCAGGCCCTCCTCCTGCTCCATCATCTTCTCCAACCTTTCTGCGTCACCCATCCAGCTGATGGTGCTGACCGCATTCAGGTAGCATTCCCTGGAAGCCTTGGGATCTCCTCTGATCCTGACTTGGACGTCGTCCCTGCAGTACTTCAGGCATTGATGATATGACGATGGGACGGCCTTGAAGTAGTTGATGAGGGGCCGTCCGAAGATGGCGTTGTAGCCGCTGGGTGCATCGACGATGACGAAGCGGCATCGGATCGAAGTTCCCCCGAGGGTGACCAGCAACTCAACTCCTCCTTCCACCTCTTTCTTCTCCCCGGAGAAGCCGAAGAGAGGCCCATCTGCTGCCTGAACCCGGGACGCTTCCACCTGAAGGCCGACGAAGGTTCTCTTGAAGATGGCATTCACCGAGCTCCCGTTATCCGCGAGGATTCGGTCGACGGTGAAGTCCTCGATTGCTGCCTGAATCACCAGGGCGTCATGGAAAGGGTTCTCGTTCCAGAGCATGTCTTCCTCCGAGAAGGTGATCTCGTTCAAGGGAGGGGGGGTCTGAGACGTCGAGGCGACGCTCCTTTTGTAGATTTGGTGGAGACTTCCCTTGCGGAAAGCTCCTAGCCCAGCCCCTCCGTTGATTACTCCGACGTGTCCGCCTCCTGGACCGGGAATGACATTCCCCCTTCCTCCTTGGTCAATCCTGTCCTCGTTTCTCCTCCTCTGCGGTACCTGGTAAGCCACCTGTCCAACCTGGGCCTCCTGCTGCGGCTGCTCCCTTTCGGCCGCCGTTGCTTCCATCCTCCTCCTTGTTTCCCAGAACTCAGGGCAAGCCAAGGTTCCGTGCCCCTCCACTCGATGGATATCGCAGTAGAGGGGAATCGCCGCTTCCTGCTGCCTTTCCTGCCTCCTCTCCTGCTGCCTCTCCTTCCGCCGGCGCTTAGCGGCTCGCTGCGTGATGGCCATGGTCTCCCTTCTTCCTCCTCCCTGCTCCCGAGGGTTGTAAGTCCTCCTCTCCTCCTGATGGGTGGGCCGCCTCCACTGGGGGCGATCCCTCGGGTACTGGAATCTTCTCTCCTCGCTCCTCGTCTCTCGACCTCCGACGGGCCTCCTATCCTCCTGCCTTCGAGGCCTCTCCCGCCTCTCCACCTTTCTGATCTCCCTTCCCCTTTCTCCCTTCTCCTCTTTCCCCTGCGGCCTCTCCTGCTTCCTGTCGTTGCGCCCCTCCGGCGCCCTCTCCCTCTCCAGCAGTCTTCCCTTGTCTTGCCCAAGCGGTCGGTCTCCATCGAGCCACGCCAGGAACTCCTTGTTCCTCTCCTCTCCCTGGATGAACACATTGGCTCTCTCCACCATTTCCTCGAACGATTTGGGCGGCCTGTGCCCCAACTCCATGTTGAACAGACCCTGCTTCAGCCCGAACTTGAGGGCCACCATCAAGGTGAACCCGTCTACCTCTTCCACCTCCAACACCTCCTCCTGGAATCGATCGATGTACCAGCCCAAACTCTCGTGCTGCCCCTGCACGATCTTGAAGAGGGCGGTTGCCTCCTTCTTCCTCCGCTTGGACGTCGCAAACCTTGCTAATAGGCCCCTTCGAAGATCTGAGAAGCAGTAGACTGACCCGGCTGGCAGCTGGTGGAACCAATCTCTCGCGCTACCCTTGAAGGTAATGGAGAAGAGCCGGCACTTGAGAGCATCGGACATGTTGCGAATGGAGACCACATCCTCAAACCACTGAAGATGTCCCACCGGGTCGTCCTTGCCGGAGTAGTACGAGAGGACCGGCTCTCTGAAGTTGTCGGGGACGGGGGCTGCGAGGATCTCGTCGCAAAAGGGGCTCCTCCCTTCCTGGCGGCGACGAGTATCCTCCCTGCTCGAGCAGTCATACTCGCTCCATCGGCGAGTATCTCCATACCTCGCCGAGAGTTCCGGATCTCGAAACCGAATTCCTTGACTACTCGCCGGGTGATGTCGCGGCGGGATCACCTGCTCTCCACTCGCCCAAGCGGGCTCCTTCCCTGCTCGCCGAGTTGGTAGCTCCTCGCCCGGGGGTGTCCGGCGACGGGGAGAAGTCGCCGTCACCTCCGGCGGATTGGACAACCCGTCGAGTATTGCCTTCTCCACTCTCCTCGCGAACTCTGCAAAAGCCGCCACTGTCACATACTCGCTACCTTGCCCGGGATTCCAGCTCCCACCGAGTTACCTCCCAACTCGCCCCGGTCTCCACCATCGGCCATCTTCCAACCACGACTTTCTTCTTCGGTCGTTATCCACGCTCACCGCACCAAGTGTTGAAGCCGAGAAATTTCCCAACCTCAGAAATCGGATTAGGCAACCTGAAGTTACTGGTCGGCCGGTCGAGAAGATGATCTCTGGTCAGGAAACAGGAACGAATTGCGCAAACAGGACCCCAGGTTGCTACGGCGGGAAGGTCCCACCACGTACCCAATTGCTTAGGAGAAGCAACCCCTTCTCAACCAGATTGGCCGAGCTAGGTACGAAGGAGGCGAGCTTGAGCAATAACGAGTCAAGGGCAGTTGCTGGAACTCGCGAGGGCTCAGGCCGAGATTTGCTTGTCCTCTCTTTCGTACCCCTGGGGTCCTATTTATAGGGAAAACCAAAGAAAGGGGGGTCTTACTTATACCCCCACCCTGGCGAGTTGGCGATTTCCCCGGGGAGCTCGCCTGGAAGAGGCGAGTATCTGGTCATAGTCGCCACCTGGCGAGTTGGCCTGGGGAGCTCGCCATACTCGCCCGAACCTTCCGCGACCCGGGGTGCTGGTCTGGATCCCCACCTTGTCTTGTTGCCTTTGACTTTTGATGACCTGGCGGTAGTAGGGCCCTCCCTCGTCGAATATGGGTTGTACAGTTATGGTGGTTATGCGGCTATCCGCACACCATAACAACCAGAAATTAATATTTTTTTTATAGTTTAGGGGTTCGCATTTATGATAATTAATCCCGCTATTTGCACCCTAAATAAATTATTAAATTAATAGTAAAATTCCCACACTAACCCGGCAGTTAGTGGGTGGTTACACACGAATTGGACGGCGGGGAACGACCCCAAATGATCGGACGGCGGGGGCGGAACCCCACGGGAGGTCGGCGAACTCGCTGCCGAATTCGCCGGCGAGGGGAGGACCGCCGGCGACGGCCTGGGAGGGGCGGCCGGCTCGGCCACTCCCTCGGCCGCGCGCCGAGGGAGAGAGCGGCCCGCGCATCCGCTCTCTCGGCCGCGGCTGACGACCGTGGAAGAGCGTCCCACGCGGCCGCTCTTTTGGCCACGGCCGGTGGCCGAAGGGGAGCGGCTCTCGCGGTCGCGGCTGGCGGCCGAGGGAGAGCGGCCCGCGCGGCTGCTCCCTCGGCCGCGGTAGGCGGCTGCTCCCTCAGCCGCAGAAGGCGGCCGAGGGGGAGCGGCCCTCGCAGCCGCTCGCTCGGTCGCAACCGGCTCCCGAGGGGGAGCGGCTGCCGGGGCCTCCCCCTCGGCCGCGCGCCTGCGGCGGAGGGGGAGCAGCCGGCATGGCGAGAGGAGGGGGCGGCCGACGTGGCTAGAGGAGGGGGCGGCAGGCGGCCGGGGAGGCCAGCCGCCCGACGCCGACGAGGCGGCGTCCACGGTGGTTCGTTCATTACGCGTGATGGGATCGGTGCGCGGGGGGATCGGGCGCGGTGATCGCGCGTGCGATCAAACTCATGGTCCCACTACTTTTAGGTGGAGATCGATCATGGGGTGTGGTTGTGTGCACACTCATACTTATAAATATGGATCTCATTCCTAACAAGCGTTTTCACGCCGTTGTGGGGGCAACCGCCGCCGCACGGCGAAAAAACAAACGTCGGGCAGCTGTGTTTGCTCCCGCAGCGAAGCGAAAAGCGGGGTTGAAAGCTCTGTCTCCGACCACCTACCCCACCTCCGTATCAAATCCCCGCGGCATTGCTTCCAGTGTCGTCTCCCGCAAGGCCGTCACCTTACCAAATGAGGCCCCCCTCGTCTTGTATAGAAAGACGATACCGGATGAATCGAGTAGCCACTCAATACGTGGCATTCCCATTAATTTTTGCGGTCTAGAAGCAGAGAGCATTCTTTCTCAGCATGCGCCTGCCTGCCTCCCTGTGAAGATAGAGAGAGAGACTGTTCATCGTCTTTTCAGATATAGAGAGAGAGACAGTGAAGCAGACAAATATCTTGGTACAGAGGAGGAGAGAGAGAGACGAGGGGGGTGAGCATTTAAATATCTTAGGCTGTGTTTGGCCTCCCGTTGCAAACCAGTCCGGTGGCACGTCGGGAAGGAGAGGGAAAACGGTCGGGCTGAACGGCGGGCTGGAGCGCGAGAGACCAGCGGCAAAACCGTCGTTTTCCCCCTTTTCACGCTGGCCGGGGTGGACTCGAGCTCGCGAAATCTTCCCAAACGCTTTTCCTCCGGCTCAACCCTGCTGGAACGGCGCCCCGCCGGATTCTCAAACACAGCCTTAGGCTCCGTCGTAAACGCATGGGTTAAACCGTCATTTTGTTAATGATCACCTAACAAACATCCTATGTTTGAACATAAAAATGGATGAAGACGTGAAGTTTCAAAGGTGGGTATTAATGAATGACAATTTAACCACATGTTCATGATCACGGCCATGCACGGGATTGGACGGCGGCTAACTGACCGATCGCAGATCGGAGGACGAGGACGGCCGAAAATCTTCCTGCATCATGAGCACGATGCGTCTAGCGTATGAAAAATCTTTATGTCCATCATAAAGACGTAACATAGGTTCCCTTTGGGAGGGCTTATTTTCCCCTATCAAGCAGTTACGATCGCATGAATCGGACCTCAATTATCGTTTGATCAGTAATAGAAGAAGAAGCGCGTGGACAAGAAATTCAAACAATATTGGCTCCTGTGTCGTCTTCCCCGGCAGGGCCCACCACTGCAACGCTGCTCTGCGCGATGGAAACTCTCTGTCGATACACAGCCGGCGCAGGTACATTCTCTCTCCTCGTCCCTCACCTTCTCTTTCTACCCAGCCAGTCAAAATTTTCATTTGTTTCCTTCTCTGTTTCCAAGCTCCGAACTTCCGAGTTGCTCAAATGAACTATATTGGCTGGAGTAGTCAATTATGAGTAATTTTATGTGCAATTTAGGTTGGCTTACGGGTACGAGTTGAGTTGAGCCAGTTAAAAAAAAGCTTGATTGTGAGCTCGAGCTCGTCCGCTTTTGTTTAGGAGCTTGTGAGCTGACTCCTTGGTTTTTTTAATATAAATATATAAATTTAAAGAAAAGATTGCTAATGAGCTAAAAAGCTCGTGAAAATCTTGAGCTCTTGAGCTCAAAAACTCGAGCTCAATATATTGGTCTCAAGCTCAAACTCCAGCCATGCAAAATGAGCTCGAGCCCGAGTCATGCAAAATGAGCTCGAGCCCGAGTCATGCAAAATGAGCTCATCGAGCCCGAGATCGAAATGTTTAGCTCGAGCTTGAGCTTGAGATTTTTTTTGTAACCTGAGAGTGAAAGCTAGTTGTAGGTCTTGTGATGCAGTACAGGTACCGCTCGCACACAAGTAACTGACGCGCGCGCTAAATTAGACAAAAGCTCAAACACTTGGCAGGCGTTTTCAACGTCACCGTCTCCGACTAGGACGGAATTGATTGTGTCGCATGCACACACCAAGCCTATGCGAGAGACTTGCGGAAACGCAATTTCGGAGTGGAGATTCCGAGTTGGTGAATATCAATTCCGACAAGCGACTAATCGCCGGCGTTGACCCCTCTCCGATCAATTGATTGGAGACGAGCGACGCACTTTCAACGTCCCGATTCGTTCGTTATATCCGATCGTACACAATTCCAATCACAACCACAAGAACTCACAAAAGAGAGATGAAACACACAAGGTGGAGAAGAGAACGGCGTTACCCAATCCGGATGAAATCCGGAGCCGAAGAGTGCAGCTATATCTGACCCAACCGGAGCCGAGGAGTGCAGCGAAAATCAGGAGCCCAGTCCACAGCCAACCCGTCGGGATCTATCCACGCCGATCGGCTAGGTCGCCGGGTGTCCGGGCGCAGGGGTCGAGACGGCCGGAGGGGAAGGGAGCAGTCGCCTGTGTTCGGATGCTCGCGTCTCGCCGGAGGGGGAAGGGGAGGGCGCGGCCGCCGGCGTCGCACCGTTCGGCTCCGATCGGATTCGCACCGAGGGAGAAGCCTCCTGTCACGGGAGAAAAGGATAGCAGCCTTTTTTTTTGCAATTCCAAGATTAGGTTTTACAAAAACAAGAGGAGTATATATACTCCCCACCAAAACATCTCACAACCACACATTTCCTAGATCTAATCCACGCCGCTCAAATGTTTTTTTAACTCAAATTAAATGCAGGAATTAAAAGAAAATATGTCCGTGACCGCCTAACATTTTGGTCGAGCGGACGCAACACCAATGACAACTAGCAAAGTACGTCTATTAAAAATAATAGCTAAATTAATGTTTGTAGCGGAGCATGTCACGGTTGGACTTCCTTGTGTTGGGGCGAAGGTTGTGCGCAGGCGTCGTGTCTTCCAACGGTAGCGGGTCGGCGCCATCAATCCTCCCCCGCTCGAAACCACTCGTCACCGGTGAGTGGTCTAAGCGGTAACGGTGCAGCATGTCCTCGTCAAGACGCTCCATCTCGTTGGCGGTCACCCAAGTGGCGTCACAATCGGGGCGGTCCTTCCAACGAACTAAGTAGCGGTGCACGTCTCCGTCAGGGGAAGCAATAACTTCAGCATCTAAAATCTGATCTGGAACAAATGCAATCTTCGGAAACCTGGAGAAAACATTAGTAACAGGCAAAATAACAGCGGGCGGCTCACTAGACGGTGAGGACGGTAGCTCCCCGGGTGGCAGATGTGGGGAAATGGTGTCGCTCCCAAACCCAAGAGAATGGTCGTGTGGAGAAGAAGAAGAGAAGGGATGTAATTCCTGTGGTGTTTCATGGAATAGTGTAAGGTCGGAAACATTAAACACGGGGTGTATGCCCCAATCGGAAGGTAATTCGAGTACGTACGCATTGTTACCCAACCTTTTTAAAATCTTAAAATGGCCGGCACGCCGGTTGGCTAGCTTCTTTATGGAATCCGTAGGTAACCGTTCAGGAATTAATTTCACAAGTACTAAATCTCCAACAACAAACGTGTGAGCCCGCTTGTGCACATTCGCATGAGATTGGTAAGCGTCATACGTAGTGGATAATCGGAGGCGGATCTCGTTGTGCAACGCGTGTAAATGGTGAGCGAAGTCGCTGGCAAATTGGCTTGATTTATACGCCGGTGGTAGCGGAATCAAATCAATAGGCACGCGTGCGTTGTAACCATGCACAATTTCATTCGGTGAAAGACCCGTGGAGCGATTTTTGGAGTTATTATAAGCCAGTTGGGCTTGGGGTAGGATGAGATCCCAAGTGCCCTTGTGATCACTAACTAAGCAACGTAGTAAATTTCCCAAGCTCTGGTTGACCACCTCGGTTTGCCCATCCGTTTGGGGATGGTATGCCGCGGAGAAAAGGAGTTTTGTGCCAACCAACATCCATAGTGTTTTCCAAAAATAAGAGGTGAATTTAACATCTCTATCCGAGACAATAGTCTTGGGTAGCCCGCGGTGACTAACAACCTCCTTAAAATAGAGTTTGGCGATGTGAGAGGCATCGTTTGTGCGGTTGCAAGAGATAAAATACGCCATTTTAGAGAAGCGATCAACGACCACGAGTATGGAGTCGCATTTGCGTTGTGTGAGTGGAAGGCCTAAAATAAAGTCCATACTAACGTCGTCCCATGGCGTGGAGGGAATGGGGAGCGGCGTATATAAACCCGTGTTGTGTTTGTTGCCTTTAGCGAGTTGGCATGTCCGACAACTACGCACAACTTGGTTAACCATTTTTTTTAGACCGGGCCAAAAGAACTTGTCGTCGACTAACGTGATGGTTTTATCGCGCCCAAAATGACCACCCAACCCGCCCCCATGCATTTCCCAAATAATGAATTGGCGTAGGGAGGAGTCCGGAATGCACAACTTAGATCCCTTGAATAAATATCCGTCACGAATGCGGTATTCCGAAATGGTGTGAGGCGAGTTCTCTTGGAGGGAGAGAAAAATTTGCTTAAAATCCTTGCATTCCGCATATTCGCGTTTCACCCGTTCGAATCCTATGACCTTAACGTCAAGAGTGGAGATAAGTAAGTTAACGCGGCTTAGAGCATCGGCGACACGATTGTGCTTGCCCTTGCAATGTTTGATAACAAACGTGTACTCTTGTAGGAAAGAGACCCATTTGGCTTGTCGCGGGCTAAGCTTGTGTTGAGAATTAATATAGCGTAAGGCTTCGTGATCCGATAGAAGTATGAATTCCTTGGGCAAGAGGTAGTGGCGCCAATGGCGGAGGCTCTGTATAAGAGCATAAAACTCGCGTTCATAATTTGAGTAATTGAGTTTAGGGCCACTTAATTTTTCACTAAAGAATCCAATCGGATGACCCTCTTGGCTTAAAACACCACCTATACCCGCACCGGAGGCGTCACAAGAGACCTCAAAAATCTTATCAAAATTCGGTAACCGGAGAACCGGTGCCTCGGTCATGATTTTTTTTATTCTTGTGAAGGCAAAAGAGGCGGATTTAGACCATTTGAAGTCACCTTGTTTCATGCATTCCGTGATGGGAGCCATGATTGTACTAAAATCGCGAATAAAACGTCGGTAAAAGGTTGCCAAGCCATGAAAACTTCGAACATCACGAATTGATTTGGGTTCCGGCCAATCTAAGATCGCTTGAACCTTGGCGGGGTCAACCTTAATGCCATCCGCGCTCACGATATAGCCTAAGAAAGAGACGGAGGAGTCCATAAAGTGACACTTTTTGAGATTAATAAAGAGCTTTTCCTTTCGGAGAACTTCAAAGATTTGTCGCAAGTGGTGGATGTGATCATGTGGGGACATGCTATATAGCAATAGATCGTCAAAGTAAATCACCAAAAATTTTCCCATAAAGGGTTGAAAGAGTTGTGTCATCATGCGCGAGAATGTGCTTGGGGCGTTGGAGAGCCCAAACGGCATGACGAGCCACTCGTACAAGCCCTCTTTAGACTTAAACGCTGTTTTCCACTCATCCCCTTCCCGAATCCGAATTTGATGGTACCCGCTTCTTAAATCAATTTTAGAGAAAATTGTGGCACCACTAAGCATGTCCAACAAGTCATCCAAACGGGGAATTGGAAAGCGGTACTTAATAGTGATTTTGTTGATCGCCCTACTATCGACGCACATTCGCCACGATCCATCTTTCTTTGGGGCGAGAAGTGCCGGAACCGCACATGGACTTAAACTGTGGCGGATGAGACCTTTGGAGAGTAGATCCGATATTTGGGTTTGGAGTTCCGCATGCGCAGTAGGATTAAGACGATAGTGGGGGAGGTTTGGAAGAGTAGAGCCCGGAATGAGATCGATCGCATGTTGGATATCTCGAAGGGGGGGGCAATTCGGAGGGGAGTTCATCGGGGTGAATGTCCTTAAACTCCTCAAGTAGCGACAAAATGTCGGTGGGCAAGGATGTGGTATGGGGAAGTGCGCCATGAGATTGAAGCAAGACCAAGGCATAGAGCATACCACCAGAAAAGCTATCACGTTCGAATTCTTTGTGGTTGATTAAGCTTAAGGTTTGTTTGACCGCGGGGAGGGAGGTGTCCGAAGTCTTGAGATCCTTAGGTGCGGTCGGTCGTAGTGTAATTTTTTGATCTTTAAATTTAAATTCATACGTATTTGCGCGACCAAAGTGGGTGACGTTGTAATCGTAAAGCCAAGGGCGGCCAAGGAGGATATGACACGCATCCATGGAAATAACGTCGCACCAGACTTGGTCGACATATTCCTTGATAATTAGAGGGACAAGGCAACGTTTGGTGACCGGGATTGAGGTTTTATTGACCCAAGCGACTTGATAAGGAGAGGGGTGTGGTTCGGTAGTTAGCTTCATACGGAGAATAGCGGCTTCGGAAACCACGTTCATGCAACTCCCGCTGTCGATGATGAGTTTGCAAGATTTTTCACCGCTTTTAAAGTACAAGGAAAAGATGCTTGAGCGCTTCCAATCCTGGCTAGTACGGGGGGTAGTCAAAATACAACGCATGACCGAGAGGTTGTGGGTGGGAAACTCCTCTTCCATGTCACTAGGAATGTCCGATTCGTCAACGTCACTATGCTCCTCATAGACTAGATCGTCGTCATCGGCCGTGGGTTCGATCAAGGTGACTAGCTTGCGGCGAGTGGGGCATTCAACCGCATAGTGGCCCAGTTGATTACACGCGTAACAAGTAACGTGTGCTTTGCTAGTTTTTCCTATGGGGATGCGCTCGCCCGACATGTCATTAGCTTTTCGAGCGGTGATGATGACGGATTTGGGATTTTCTTGGGGGATACTTTTTCCTTTTGTGTTATTATAGTGCGTAGAGGTTTGTTTGGAATGGAAAAATCCTTTGGAGGAAGTCGCCCGCGGGTTGGTGGTCATAGAAATATGTTGTTCAATGTCAAGAGCGGCATTCATGGCCGAGTCTAGATCATGATGATCATAGCGCCGAATTTGACTTTGTATCTCCGGACGAAGGCCCTTACGAAAGCGTGAGACCGTAAGCTCGGGCATCTCTTGGATTTCACAACGGACCATCAATTCAGTTAATTCGGTCATATATTCGCTCACCGATTTATTGCCTTGGCGTAGAGAGGTGAATTCGTCGAACATATTTGTTCGGTGGTAGGCGGGGACAAAATGATTGGTGAGGATATTGCGCATTTGTGGCCATGTATGGGGAATCCCGCCTACACGACGCTCTTCATTGAGCCAAAATACTTGTGCGCGCCCTTCTAATTTCATGCGTGCGACGACTACCTTTTGGTGGTCATGCAAGTTATGCCGCTCAAAATAGCATTCGATTTTCATGACCCAATCGTTAAATTTTGTGGGGTCTCCGTAACCGTCAAACTTTGGGGCATCGATTTTTATTTTGCGGGTGAGGTCGTTGTGCCAAGCGCCATTGTGGTCGTCGTCGCCAAAGTCATTTTGGTGACGTTGTGGGCGTGGTGGAGGAGTACGTGGGGCTTGATTAGGTGGGTGTGGCGGTGGCAACCCATTTTGGATTGTTTGTGTGAGGTTGGTAAATGCCGTGGTGAGTTGAGCGATTTGCTCGGTGAGAGTACGTTGGACGGCCGCAAGTTGTGCCTGTGTAACCTCACGATTATCCGGATTGTCGCCCATATTATTGGACGCGGATGAAGTCGCGGGATATTCGTTCCCTGAGCGTGTGTGCATAAAATAAGGGACGAGACAAAGGAGGACCGGCAAAGATTAAGAAATATTTGCGACGAAGTCTGATACCAATTGATGCAGTACAGGTACCGCTCGCACACAAGTAACTGACGCGCGCGCTAAATTAGACAAAAGCTCAAACACTTGGCAGGCGTTTTCAACGTCACCGTCTCCGACTAGGACGGAATTGATTGTGTCGCATGCACACACCAAGCCTATGCGAGAGACTTGCGGAAACGCAATTTCGGAGTGGAGATTCCGAGTTGGTGAATATCAATTCCGACAAGCGACTAATCGCCGGCGTTGACCCCTCTCCGATCAATTGATTGGAGACGAGCGACGCACTTTCAACGTCCCGATTCGTTCGTTATATCCGATCGTACACAATTCCAATCACAACCACAAGAACTCACAAAAGAGAGATGAAACACACAAGGTGGAGAAGAGAACGGCGTTACCCAATCCGGATGAAATCCGGAGCCGAAGAGTGCAGCTATATCTGACCCAACCGGAGCCGAGGAGTGCAGCGAAAATCAGGAGCCGAGTCCACAGCCAACCCGTCGGGATCTATCCACGCCGATCGGCTAGGTCGCCGGGTGTCCGGGCGCAGGGGTCGAGACGGCCGGAGGGGAAGGGAGCAGTCGCCTGTGTCGGAGAGGGGGGGGGGGGGGGGGGCGAATGCTCGCGTCTCGCCGGAGGGGGAAGGGGAGGGCGCGGCCGCCGGCGTCGCACCGTTCGGCTCCGATCGGATTCGCACCGAGGGAGAAGCCTCCTGTCACGGGAGAAAAGGATAGCAGCCTTTTTTTTTGCAATTCCAAGATTAGGTTTTACAAAAACAAGAGGAGTATATATACTCCCCACCAAAACATCTCACAACCACACATTTCCTAGATCTAATCCTCGCCGCTCAAATGTTTTTTTAACTCAAATTAAATGCAGGAATTAAAAGAAAATATGTCCGTGACCGCCTAACATTTTGGTCGAGCGGACGCAACACCAATGACAACTAGCAAAGTACGTCTATTAAAAATAATAGCTAAATTAATGTTTGTAGCGGAGCATGTCACGGTAGGACTTCTTTGTGTTGGGGCGAAGGTTGTGCGCAGGCGTCGTGTCTTCCAACGGTAGCGGGTCGGCGCCATCAATCTTGCCCTGACACCAACTGAACCAAGAGAATATCCTACTGGAAACGATCCACGCAGCTTGCTAGCGACTCTTAAACACCTTGCTTGATCAGGTTGAGAGACTCGACTCCCTTCTTCCTTTTCTTGGACGTGGATAAGCGCATTAAGAAGCTTTGGCGTAGGTTGTCGAAACCGTAAATAATCCATGAGGGAAGCTGGTGAATCCAGTCCATTGCCTTTCCCTTGAAACTGATGACGAACAACCTACATTTGAAAGCATCCATTACCTGTTAGATGGAGATCTTGTCCTCGAACAAGTGAAGATGTTGAAGTGGATCCTCATTTCCTGTGTAGTAGGACATGATCAGATCTTTGAACCTCTCCGGCACCGGGGCCGAAAGGACCAACTCACAAAAGGGGATTTTTGTCCCAACTTGGCAAGTCGGGGGGACTCGCACGATCTCCTAGCCGTCGCATCGTTAGTCCAACAGGTTAGGAAACAACACTCTCCTCTGGTTGGCTCGCTCGCCCTCTTCCACCACCACCTCCTTTCCCACTCGCCTGCTAGGAGCCTCCTCACCAAGGGATTGCGGGGCGAGTACTGGGACCGTGAGGGTTGAGCACTCTCCTGCGAGCAGCAGAGCGAGACGCACAGTTTCTAGGAGGCTCTTCCGATCCTGAGTCTTGCCTAATCACTCTTTCTCACAAACTCGTCCAAAAGCGGCGAGTTTCCTGGGTCGATTCCTTATCCTTCATTTCCGTCATTGGAGTTTACTCTTAGCTTTTTAAACAAGCTACAGTTTATGCTCACCACATCAAAATGTTGAACTTGGAGACCAGAGTTCAACGAGGAGTTCAGATCAAAAGAGTAACCTGCACTTACGTCTCCCGAGTTAGATCGCTAGGCTAGATGCTTAGGATAAGAACCTCACTCACGATAGTGGAAAACTAAGAACAGACCCTCGAGCTGCATCAAGGAGACCCATCACACACCCGAAAGATCTTAGAGAGATTCCCCTCCTAAGCCAATGTTGAGGTGGACACCTTGGAGGGTTCTTGAGAGTAGCCGACGACCCACCTGGAAATCACGGTGAATAGTAGTCTAGAGCTCTTGCAAACCAAAGCCAGCAAAACGAGAGAGAAGTAGTCGAAGTCCTCTCCAAATGTGTCATTGAGGGCCTATTTATAGTTTTCTGAAACTGGTATGCAGATAACATAATTTCTCTTTTTGATTTTACTAAATGCAACCCAAGTTGGTCTGCCAACACCGGAATCCCACGATTCAGAGTGGCTACTGGCAGTTCGAAATGGGATTTCCTAGAAAAATAGTGTGTACACATAAATGTGAGTGGCTGGTGATTCCAGGCTTACTCGTTTGTGGGTGGCGAGTGCCCGATGAAGTCTGGTCACAGCACTCGCTCCGGACCTGGGGCGAGTGCCGGCACGTTAGCTTGACTTACCCACTCGCCTGGGCCCAGTCCTTCCAACCACTTGAGGGTTCGATGCATTCACTCGACGAATACAAGGTTATGCAAAGTCAAGCAAGTTCTATCTTCAAATTGTCTTGCAAAAGATACCACATGCTTGGATCAACCTTGCCTTAATTTTGATTTGACGACCATTAGCCTATTTGGCCTAATTTGTCTCAAAGTTTGAGTATAATCCGTAATTCGTCGAGAAAAGAAATACCTAAGGAGACCCCTAATCGCAGATCTCACCAAACGTGCATAGACCAACATGGGCGAGCATGACCGAGCATGGACGTGCATGGGCGTGCATGGACGAGCAAGGACGAGCATGGATGAGCATGGACAAGCACAGACAAGCACGGACGAGCATGATCGAGCATGATCGAGTAGCTCTCGTAACTCCCTAGCATGAGCGAATATCCAAAGCCCCCAGATGTATTCTTGTATACCCCCACTTAGGATTTGTCTATAAATAAACCCCTAAGGGTACCAAGAATGACGAATTACGTGTTATACAATCTGACTTGACATGTGGATTTTACTCAAAGATGGGGGTCAAGAGTGGGATCCTGAATTCAATAGGTTAAGAGACTATTAATACCAAACTTAATGAAGATTACGCTTCACTTAATCATGGTTTGACCATGGTTAACTATTGTTGACCAAAGTCAACTTTTGGTGGGATGACAAGCCTTGGTCATATGACAAGTCTCAAGTAGGGAGATCAATTGAGTCTTGTTTAAGTTACCTAGGTCTAGGTGCATTTTTCATTTTTTTTGGGCTCCCCCTCAATCCCATTATGCATTGAGTCCATCTTAATGTGACATTGAGCTTATAAGATTCCAATGAAAAATGAGATGTTACGACTTTAAAGGATATAGTGATATATAAGTATATAATAACTTCAATTCTTTAAGCCTTGTCCCAAAAGCCCGTTTGTCCCGGGCCTGACAGACTCAGGGATTTTGACACATGAGTTCAGACACCCTCTCAAAGTGGGGACCCGCCAAGGCCCTCAAGGCCGGCCCGATCATGAAATAGGCAAAAAATTCTTCCAGCAGACGGGATTTGATTTGGCTCAGTTGCTGGCCCAGATCAGGCCCAATGCCTGGACTTAGATGGGCCGGGCACTGGGCCGGGCTGTGAGGTTATATGGGGCCTTGTTGAGCCCCAGAGCCCGGCCTAGACCCGAGGTGTGCTTGCCCGGGCCATGGTCCGGCCGGCGCCGGGCCAGGCTTTTTGAACACCCTGCTATTTTGTTTTTTAATTTATGTTTTATTTCTGTGCCGACTGCCGGCGCGCATTTGCCTAAAACCGTTCGCCGCGCTGGATCTTGCCACCAACTCATCGACCCATTTCCGATTCCACGCACTCGGATTACGGAGAAATTAATGATATCACTGATCTCTTTCCTCCCCTCCTCTGTGGTCTCGCCTGTCGCCGGAAGCTTGGGACAACGTTGCAGAGCCGGGTAAGCCATCTACTCCTTTTCCTCATCGCCCTCATGGGGCTGACCGGTTCATGTGCTCTCGGTCTTCCGATTCTCCCTTTTCCTGGGCGAATTTGCCGCGATTAGGTTTTTTGGGGTTTTCGCTTATGCGGAATATTCTTATTTGTATCTCTGTCTAGGGTTCATGCTGTTTTTCTCTCACACGTTGAGAGTTTTCCTGGATGCATCTGTATTTTGGTTTATTGTGCGTGTTAGGATGGATGAAAGCTTGATTCACGCTGTCCTTTCGGAAGCATCTGGTCCGAAAGGAGATTCTTTTTTTGATTTTGCGATGGAATAAATGCTAAATTGGTTTGCTTGATACTCGGCAAGAAATGCGGCTCACTTTTAGATATATTTCTGTAGAAATGCTGTTTTGATTCACGTGTTTTCGGAAAGTTTACAATATATTTTTAGTCTCAATGTTCTACCAATGCTGGAATACCCACTTAAACTACTGTTATACTTTTAAAAAGGTTATAGTAGGAGCCTAATTGTAATTTACATGGTTGATTTACCACTCCTTTGGCTGCTAATGTAGAAGTTGGAGTTTGTTTCATCAAAAACTCAGCAACTGGCCATTTATGGAGTTGTGAAGATGCATTTTCTATTCAAGAAAAAATGTTTTGCTTATTGGGTTAAAATTTCTGACATGTATCTTTTGTGCTTATGTTCGAATTTCTCTGTCCTTGGTTGGCAATTCAATATATTTTGATAGCATGTTTGATGGAGTTGTTTGGGAAGGTTATGTATGTGTATATGCCACTACTACAACTCGATTGAACGAGTCAGATTTTGGACATTTTCATGTTTCTTATTTGTATATCCCATTATGAGATTCTTACATTATGTTGCATTTTGCATGACATTCAAGATAATCAATGCTTAGTCCCCAGGGCGTTATGCATTATACATGATATAAAATTTTTCTAATGGATCAGCTTTTAGTTATTCTTTAAAATATCTCACTTTCTGCCCCATTTATTTAATGAATTATTTCCATTTGAAAATTTCAATTTCTTTTAAGATATTCAAAGATACCATGAAGTACATTGAAGATTTGTTGTGATAAAGTTGTTAGGAATATGCTCAAAAGTCATGCAATGGTGGGCACCCTACTAAAGCATCATGAGATGCATTTTAGTTAATATACTGTTATGGAGTCTGAGCACACAACATATACATAGTTTTCATGAAATGATGTTAATTTGGCTTCATTTCGGTGCACTATATAATAATAAAAGTTGAATATATACAAAGCTAAAATATTTAAATTATAGTTTGAAAGACTTATTGTTCCAGTAGGCACTTCAATTTCATCAACCTGCAATCCCGTTTCCCATTTGACCATTATATCCATTTCTCATTATCTCCTTTTTCTTAGCTTAATATTAAGAAAGATCATGTCTTTCAACTATATAGTTGATGCTGAAAAAAAAGAGGTATAAAGATGTTTTGATATTTAGGCTTCATTTGGCGCGGCGGGTGGAGACGGGGGCGGGAGGAGCCGGGCCGCTGCTCGAACCAGAGGGGGGAGGGGGGCGTTTAAGATGTTAAGATATTTAGGCTTCATTTGGCGCGGCGGGTGGAGATGGGGGCGGGAGGAGCCGGGCCGCTGCTCGAACCGGAGGGGGGAGGCCGCCGTTCGAAACGCCGCTATCCGCTCCATTCCTCAAGGCGCGGCGGGTGAAGACGCAGCAAACGCCGCCGCCGGGCATTTGGTTACCTGCCTTGCGACGGCATTTGTTGCAAGCGCGATCTCCAAACGCCGCGCCAAATGAAGCCTTAATTGATAGAGAAATCCTTAAGGTCTCTACGGATCACATGAATTGGAATTGAATAATTGAAATTTAGTTCAATTCAAATTCATGCAGGAATTGGAATTTGGCTGAATTCCAATTAATACTATTTAGTTGCAAGATGCTATTCAATAACATGAATTGAAAATGAGCAATACTATTGTTCGACGGACAGTACATTCTTTGCCTGAAAAGAGAGATCAATGTTGCCTTACAAAGCAAGCGAGATGGGAAGGGAAACATTTAGCTGGATTGCTTATTAGAAGATGCACACTTCTGTTTGGTAGGATATACTGGTTGAATGAGTAAGAATTGATCACAAAAATTTGTGATTATGGTATAAAGGAATTCATAGATTTCCCACCCTTCTTTAAATGTAAGAGGTGGATATATTACTACACTATGCGCATAATTGTTTCGCTGCAAATGCCATGACACAATGCACACATTTATTATTGAGGAATTTAATGTATCGGGTTGCTGTGATCTTCTGATTAAGGTGAGGATAAATCCAAATTAAAATATTTGGGGGGGGTTAAAAAATTTTTGATTGATGTTGTATGAAGTCCAATTTCAGTGAAAAAGAAAAATAAATAAAAGAACAAGTAGTAGAAGAAGAAAAGAGGAAGAAAGAGGAGGAAGAAAGAAGAAGAAGTAGGAGGGAAAAAATTTAAGTGCAAAAAATAAGCAGGAGGGCAAAAATTTCAATGATGAAGAAAACGATGGATATACCGGCAGTGTAGATTGGGACGATAGGGTTCCAAAATTTCGTTTCTCCCAGGACACATCAAAATGGACAAGAATTGATCTTAACTTTATTCAGGCAAAAATGAAAACAAAGGAGCTGGACTCGATTCCAATTTTGTTGGAGTTTCGTCCAACCAAACACCATGAAATGATTTACTTACTCATGATCCCAGTTCCACAAAATCTTCCATCTGAATAGGCCTTTAGAATAGAGATAAGATACTAATGAACAATAATTGACTATGATAATAACCTATGGGACCATACTTTAATAGTTACAATAGAATTTTCCTATTTGCTATATAACACCGTCAAACTCAAGGAGGCACATATTATGCCAACATGATTTTTGAGGTTTTTTGATAGAGATGTTAAAACCTTGGTGAGTAGCTCTCTCTGACTGAAAGATTGGGCTTGAGAAAATATATTCAAAAGTGATGAGGTCTAGTCGCCTGAGTAGGAGGTTCAATAGTTAGGCAACAAAGTCAACCCGAGTGAGATGCTCAATAATCTATGAGACAATGTTTTGTAATATGTGAGGTTCAGTAAAATGAGAGAAGTTATATAATCAGTGAGCATGATTGACATTCATCACATTCCTAGAAACGATTTTATAACTTGAGATTAGGTTCGACAACCTGAGAGAAGTTGAAATGAGGTCTAGTCGCCTGAGTAGGAAGTTCAATAATTAGGCAACAAGGTCAACCCGAGTGAGAGGCTCAATAATCTATGAGAAAAAGTTTTGTAATATGTGAGGTTCGGTAAAATGAGAGAAGTTATATAATCAGTGAACATGATTGACATTCATCACATTCCTAGAAACGATTTTATAACTTGAGATTAGGTTCGACAACCTGAGAGAAGTTGAAATCACATATGCAATTCGGGCCTGCGGGGGAACCTTTTAAGGGGTGGCACTTTAGATTGGGTCAGCTGTGAATCTGTGATGACTTAAATATGTGGACACAACTCTGCAAACCCAGCGGGCATGAACAACTTTAGTTTGAAGAGCAAAAAGCAAAGCACACAATTGATTTGAATCAATGAGATATAATCGAATATAGCTCAACGAAATAGTGAAAGTAATATGAAGTTCTACATGATAGATGCCATGAGCATATGTTGACATTGAAGCTGGAAAGTTAGAGACTGACAGCTTGTGGGTGGGGATTATAGAGTTGGCTGTATATGAGGTTCACCGACAATAGAAGCAACAACAAAGAAACTGATACCAGCGGGGAAGGTAATTTTGTCGTTTTAAAGATGTTGCATGCATGATAGATGATCTATGCGTAAAATTAGGAGAAAGAAAATGACTCGTTCGGTAGATGCATGGGTTGTGTCATTGATGAAGAAGAACAATCAACAACGAGGCACGATGGATACAGAACTGGTATCTTTAAGGAAGAAGTGCAATCAATAACGAGGCACGATGGATACAGAATTGGTGTCGTTGAGGAAGATAAACCATCAATGGTAAGTGCAATGCAATTGGCAGCAAGATGTAGTTTGTTCTACTGAGGGGAAGACAAAGATCTGGTCAAGGAGGCAGAGTGGCACAAAGAGGTGACAATGCTCTATGATAATGAAATGAAACCTTGGAGAAAGCATCCTTAGTGCTCTTCACGGCCAATGGAGAGAGGAGTGAGAGATCAAAGAGAGTGGAGAAGGAATTCAATAGCGATTAATCTTATGCAGAAGATCAGATGATGATCCATGACTACTGTTCTCCATTGCAAGTGGTCACATCATTGCAATTGTTCACAACGGTTAAATAGAAAATAAAATGTGACAATATTTTATTATTCTCATAAGAAAAAACTACATTACATTGTACATTGGGTCTTTATGTATAAAGAGAGGGAGACAGAGAGCAAAATATAAACTCAAGATGTGGGATTAAAGGAGCTAGTGGAGAGAAGACTTATGGGAGCCAATACATAGGCTTTAACTTTATTTATTTAACACTCTCCCACAAGCTAGAACGTACAAGTTGTAGGCGCCAGGCTTGGAGAGAAATTTCTAATATAGTGGATGAGAAAAATCCTTAGTGAGAATATCAGAGATTTACTCGACAGCCCGCACATGTCATAGAACCAGTTTCCGAAGTCAAACATTTTCCCGGACAAAATGACAATCAACTTCAATATGCTATGTACTCTCATGAAACACAGGTTTCTTGGTGATCTGAATAACAACTTGACTATTGCAAAAATGTACAATTGGTGATGGAAGTTTGACACCCAAATCTGTGAGGAGACTTTTTAGCCATGTAAGTTCTGAGACGACGACAACCATGGAGCGATACTCTGTTTCAGCTGAAGACCAAGCAACCACTGTCTGCTTCTTGGTTCACCAAGTAACCAAATTTCTGCCAAAATATGTGAAGTAATCGCTCATGGGCCGACAATTGTCCAGGAACCAAGCGTAATCAACATCACAATATCTAATGGGAAACAAAGAGGTAGAAGGCTTGTGCACCAGCCCTTGTTTTTGAGCATTCTTCAAGTCTCAAAGAATACGCTCACCGGCGTGAGGGGTATATATGAAGCGACTAACCGCACCAATCACAAAGAAAATGTTGGGTCGTGTGACAGTAAGGTAGATTAACTTGCAAACAAGACGATGATAATACTCTGGATAAGGGAGATGTTGATCAGACTCCAGTCCATGAGCATGAAACTGATGGTTTGCATCCATAGGTGTATCCACAGGCTTACATCCATAGTATCTCACGTCATGAAGCAGATCAAGACAATATTTCAGATGAGACAAGACAACACAAGACCATCAGGTCGCCAGGCTATCTCAATTTTCAAGTAGCTGAGTCGTCCTAAATCTTTAGTTTGAAAATGAGAGGCAAGATGTCATTTGATTTGGGTGATGTCATCAACGTAGGCAAGAAGAATCACTGTGCAAGATGAACGTTGTTGAATAAGTAGATAGAAGTCTGCTGAACTTCTGGTGAATCCAAACTCACGGACCACTCGACTAAACTTCTCAAACTATATCAGTGGAGACTGTTTGAGGTAATAGAGAGATTTCCTCAAATGACAGACAAGGAACTCCTCTGTGGTTGTATTGTCAGGAGGTTGTTGCATGCACACAATCTCTACAAGATCGCCGTGAAGAAGAAATTTTTAATGTCAAGTTGATGGAGCTGTCAATGACGATGAGCGATTAGTGAGAGTATGGCACGGACGGTGCTGGGTTTCCCACCGAAGAAAATGTCTCTTGATAATCAATGTCATGTTGTTGAATAAAATCTATGGAAACAAGACGAACCTTGAGGCGGTCAACTATCTCATCCAGATGATGTTTCACGGTGAATACCCACTAGCAACTCACTGTATTTTGATTCAGAGGATGTGGAAAGGTCCCATGTGTGATTGTCCTAAAGAGCTGTCATTTCCCCATCCATTGCCGCCCGCCACCCCAGATGCTGAAGAGCCTCCTCCACAGAAAACGGAGTGGAAATAAAGAACCGAGACACCACAAACCTTGCGATGGGGAGAAGAAAGGCGGTGCAAGGATCATTGTTTTAAATGTTCTCCGACATGTCTCCCGGCATGTTATTTTTTCGGGGAAAACGATATGTTTTAAAAAAAAAAATAGATTGTCATTTTGTAAAATATAGACCGACATGTCCGATTTTTTCCGATATATCAGCCGACACGACTTTTAAATATATCACCCACTATTTTATTTTATTTTATTTTATAGTTGCAGACAAATATCATATATTTAAATCATATATGGATATTATATTATTTATATTTAAATCGATTAAACTTATTATTTCAATTTTTTAATATTTTATTTTTACAATCAATTTTGTATAATTGTTTCACAATTTTTTAATTTCATATTACAAAAAATAGGAAAATATTTAATATATTTATTAGGTGATTGTTTCATATTTTTAATATAATTTTATAAGTTTGAAAAGACTTATAATAAATCAAGTATTTTTAACTTTAAATCTTTTTTATTTGTAATAAACTTATTGTTATCAAAATAAAATTACTGTAAAGTATTAAATATATTGTACTATGTATAATTTTTTATTTGTTAATAATATTTTTTCTTAGATACTATTTAAATTTATTTCATAATATAAATGACGCTTTTTTTATCTATATGTTATATTATTTTTCTATTTTTATAACATATAATTATAGTTATTATGCATAAAATAAAATTTTTATTTATAATATATGAAAATCCGATATTTTAAAATATCCCCGACATGTCTCCGACTTCTCTCATCCGACATTTAAAAACTCAATCCGATATGTCGCCGACATCCGATATTTAAAACATTGGCAAGGATAAATAATTAATGAGAGGGTGAGCGGTAGAAGAAATCGTATCTTGTGAGGGAGTCGTTGGCAGATCAACGGTCCGGGGAGCAACATTAGTAGGCGACAACGGTCGCAGCCCGCAGGGCGAGAGTACACTTGTAGAGGTGGAGAGGGGTACGAGAGAAGGTGTAGGGAGTAAGGGAGGAGAGAGGAACACCAGAGGAGGTGTTAGGAAGCAATGAAAGAGAAGTGTGCTTGGGAACAGCCGATCGTGGGAGGATTGGGAGATATAGCTTCAGGAGGTGCTGAGTAGAATGGTTGATCCTAAAGATGGTAACATATGCAGAGGTGATCGTTTTTTCAGTAGTAGGAGAATGACACAATCTTTTTGTGTACGAGAGTACCCAATAAAGATGTACTTGGTAGCATGAGGAGCCAACTTATCGACAAGAGGTCCGAGATGATGGAAAAAGCAGGCACATTCAAAGACCCGATGTGGGAGAGAGAAGAGAGGGGTAGAAGGATATAAAATGGTGAAAGTAGCAAAGTCAAGAACGGTCGACAACATACGATTATTTAAATAACACGTGGTGGAAACAACAAAGTGTCAATACTGCTATGGAACTTGCATTTGGAACATAAGGGAGCGGACAACCTCCAGAAGGTGGCAGTTCTTCCACTCGGCGACACCATTTTTTTGCGGTGTATATGTACATGACGTCTGATGGCGAATGTCGAAGATATCATATGTGTCCTAAAATTCACGACTAGTATACTCATGAGCATTATCGGTGCAAATAATTTTAATGGTACTCGAGAATTGAGTACGAGTTTCAGCGATAAATGAGCAAAATCACAACAATAACTCAGTGCGATCACATAGTCAGTATAACCAGATGACACAAGAATGATCATCAATAAATGTTAGGAAATACCGATAACTAGCCAAACTGACAATTTTATATGGACCTCAAATATCCGAGTGAACTAAGTTAAATGGAGCAAAGCTCCAAAAACAACTAAGGGAAAAGGTAGATCGATGTTGCTTGCCGTCAATGCAAGTTTCACATTGAAACTCAGTAAACAAAAAATCAAGAAGAGATTTTCGGAGGATAGTAAGAGGAGCATGACCAAGTCGACGATGCCAGTTAATAGAAGTAGCCGATGATAACATGGAGGTGGGAATGCCCAAAGTGTAGAGAGCCCATTTAGCAGTCGACCGGTACCATTGACACGTCGCAACCGTCGATCTTGTACCACAAAAGAAGACGACGTAAAAGTAATGGAACAGTCATGCTCTTAAATAAAGAGACTGATAGAGAAGATTAAAGACAGAGTCAAGGATATGAAGAACAAAACGTAAAGAAAGGGAAGGAGTCACAACATCTTCGCATCCACAAACAGGGGGTGGGGGGTAGCGCCATTTACAATTGTGATAAATTTTGGAGTAGGAACATCCGTTTAGGCTTTAGCGAGAGGCTTTTGTGGAGAAATATGATTGGTGGCTCCGAAGTCCATAATCCAAGAGGAGACAAGAGGGAAAGAAGCGAGTCTGGCATGGAAGGAAGAGGCCGCGAGGCCAGTTGGGTGGTTAAGCAGCTCCCGCAGTTGCCAAAGTTCATCCAACAAGATATCGATTTCAACACAGGAACCATTGGATGAAGGTCGAGCTGCAAAGCGGTGAAGCAAAGCTGGAGTCCCCATGGAGAGCAGCGGGAACCATACTCAAGCTGTTGTGATCAAATGGAGCAGAGGCATCGACAAGCCCTTAGAACCAGGCTGTGAGCACAACGATTGAACAAATGAGCACCGGGAGTAGCAAACTCAAGAAGAGAGGTGGTAGCCGACATAAAGCGCACACGAGCTCACGGGCTTAAAGAGAGGTCATAGAACACGACCGCAACAATGGAGACGCCGCAATATAGAGAAAGACCGCAGGAGACAACAAAGAGTTGCGGGCGTAAGGACAAGCTCGGTCAGAAGATGCACGAGAGAGATTGCAGTGGACACGCAATGCGCAGAAGCGGGGTCCGCAGGAGGAATAGAAGCGGTCTCAACAGAGGAGGCCGCAACAAGGGAAACTACGAGCTCATCGAGCACATATGACGATGCACACACCGTGCGTGGGACTCAGCAGGCTCAAAATCGAAATAAGGCGGTCACTGTGAGCACCAAGGGCCTTCGCTGAAGAACAACAATCACATTTGTCGATGCTGCAGACAAGAGGGCTTGGCAGAAGAGCTCGGCACAACAACAAAGATCCGCGGATAAGAGAGCTTAGCAAGAGAGCTCAACAAGAAAGCTCGAGAAGTGAGCGCAGCAGGCTCGACAATTACAGAGATCACGACAAACACGTTACGCGAGATGATGAGGCCACAACAGGCTCAGTCGTAGCAACCACGAACATACGACACACGTGCAAACGTGGCCACATTACGTGCGGTCCCACGGTGGGAGCCAACGTAACGGTGCAAGGCTCAATTGTTAAGAGAGTCCGCACGAGGAGATGCGAGAGCATGGCTCAATCGCTAAAAAATGGTCTGAAGGGATGAAACCTAACTCTGATACCATGTTAAATAGAGAATAAATTGAGCCATTATTTTATTATTCTATTAAGAAAATGCTATATTACATTGTACAATGGCTCTCTACTTATAGAGAGAGGGAGAGAGCAAAATATAAACTCAAAATGTGGGAATAAAGGAGGAGCTAGAGGAGAGAGGTCTTATGGGCCTAAATACATGGGTTTTAGCTTTATTTATTCAACAACAACCAAGCGGCATCTTGCTTCTTCAATGTATTGCAGAATATAGGGATTTAGCGAGTATAGTGTAAGGTGGAGAGGGAGGAAGACTTGGAGTTGTAAATGGGACTTGATGAAGACACTGACGGATGGGGTTAGAGTTAGCTGGGGGGCGGCGGTTTGGGGTTAGAGTTAGCTGGGGGGGCGGAGGTTGCGGAGGATTTTGGTCGATGATGATTTGAGCACTCCAACATCAACCTCTGGCCATAGAAGAACAAATTTAGAGAAATAAGGTATTGAATCTTAAAGTTTTGATATCATATTGAGGGAAAATATAGATAAAGATACAAAAAGATGCATTATTCAATAGATAAATCATCTATATCTACTAAAAATGCATTTAGTATGAACAAAAAAGAAACGTTAGATGATCATACGTGAGAAAGAACCCGATGATTACAATAAGATTTTCTTATTTATTATCTAATGGGAAATTTGTCTTTATCCAGAACCATTGGCACTGGCAATTTTCATACTTGCTGTTTTGTGAACTTCACTTTTATGTGATGCCTGTGTTATGTTTTTGATGGATCAGTGCAAAACGTTTCATTCGTGGTTGGAAAAATGTACATCATTTAAAGGAATTCAACTGTTGTAGCACGTCTTTATCTTGATTGGGCTAAGCTTTTCCAAAGCAATTACTTATGGGGATGTCTTCTTGGATAACCTTTTAAAGCCTAAAACTATCCCCAAGTAACTGTACTTTATCCTTTGTTTCATCCCCATCTGAGATAAAAATATTGGGTGATATATGATGATAATAATTACATATATGCTAATTCTCAGTTTTTGACTATCACGTATTACATTTCTTAATTGTATTGTTTTAGTTAGATATTTATTGTTTAATATAAGTTTTTGTCCTATTATTAATTCTTGATTCATTATTACTGTAATCTCTAACCAAATGTCATTTTATTTCCTTCATATCGTGCAGCTGTAAGCCTGTGAGCAATTTTTGAAGTATGGCCATGCTTGATGAGCCACTCTATCCGATAGCCATTCTTATTGATGAGCTAAAAAATGAAGATATTCAGCTGCGATTGAACTCCATCCGCAGGCTTTCTACAATTGCAAGGGCTCTCGGTGAAGAAAGAACTAGGAAAGAGTTGATTCCTTTCCTCAGTGAGAACAACGATGATGATGATGAAGTACTTCTTGCAATGGCGGAGGAGCTTGGTGTATTCATTCCATATGTTGGAGGGGTTGAATATGCTCATGTTCTTCTCCCCCCTTTGGAGACATTGTGTACCGTAGAGGAAACTTGTGTAAGGGATAAGGCAGTTGAGTCATTGTGTCGAATTGGGTTACAGATGAAGGAAAGTGAAATAGTCGATTGGTTTGTTCCTTTAGCAAAGGTAAGACAAGTTTTTTGTTTTTCTTGCTTGCTTTATTATGTTGTTGTTTGCTTGTGTTTCTTCATTTTCTTGTATGTTCTTAACTCCACAACTTTATGAAAATGTTGATTTACAATGTTGAGAAACTATGGCTCTTCATCATTATGTTTATTTTAGGATTGATCTTCATCTCTTATATTTTATTCTGTAACTTGTGAAATAAGACATTGTAGGATATTTATTTCTTATTTTCCCCATGCGAATTCTTCTTCAATTTTGTTGAAAAAATGTGTCTAGTTTCACTAGAAATACGATAATAAGCAGAAATAGTGTGCATGCCTCAAATTTCATTACTTTTGAAACATATTTATTTCTTGTTTTCCTGTTGAGGAGAAAAGTAAACCGGAAATTAAACAAAAGGAGACTCCAGTATGTATACATACACGGGATTACACCACACGCCCTAGTACCGGACAACATAAAATGTAAACAACATAAAAGGTAAAAACCAAGAGTATTCCAACACTCCCCCTCAAATTGGGCGTGTAATGTCTGTCATGCCCAACTTGCCCAATATTCTGTCAAATGAGTTCTGAATCAACCCTTTGGTAAACACATCTGCAAGCTGCTGGTTTGATGGAACAAATGGGGTACTCACAATCCCCCTAACTATGTTTTCCTTGATGAAGTGTATGTCGATCTCCACGTGTTTGGTGCGATCGTGTTGGACCGGATTGTGGGCGGTGCTGATAGCAGTTTTATTATCACAATGGATTCTGATTGGACCATCACAATTCATGCCAAGGTCCTTCATGACTAACTGAATCCACAACCCTTCACATATCCCCTGTGCCATGACACGGAACTCTGCCTCTGTGCTGGATCTGGCCACAACATGTTGTTTCTTGCTCCAGGTCACCCAATTTCCCACAACAAGAGAGCAGTACCCTGATGTTGACCTTCGATCATCAACTGAACCTGCCCAGTCCGCATGAGTGTAGACCTCTACGATCAATGCCTCGTT
Source organism: Platanthera zijinensis (assembly GCA_039513925.1). Classification (NCBI taxonomy): domain Eukaryota; kingdom Viridiplantae; phylum Streptophyta; class Magnoliopsida; order Asparagales; family Orchidaceae; genus Platanthera; species Platanthera zijinensis. Next base: position 133,569,910 of record CM077098.1, on the reverse strand, counting down.
GGGTGAGAACAGAATTCCCTTGCCGGGAGAAGACTTAAGATACCTCAGGACCCTATACGCAACATCCAGATGATGTGATCTAGGTGAGTGCATGTACTGACTAAGGACCCCCACAACATAAGATATATTCGGACGAGTGTGAGAGAGATAGATAAGCTTTCTCACCAGTCATTGGAAGCCTGGTTTGTCATCAACAACCTCTCCACCATCCCTTCCTAGCTTGTGATTGACCTCTATTGAGGTGTCAGCTGGCTTGCACCTGAGCATTCCAGTTGCCTCAAGCAGGTCCAGTCGTCCAGAACATACTTCATTTGAGATATAAAGATCCCATGTTTGGATCTATCCACCTCGATGACAAGAAAATACTTGAGGGGTCCAAGATCCTTCACTTCAAATTCCTTAGCCAATCTAGACTTTAGAAGTTCAACTTCCTCCGTATCATCACCGGTTATTACTATATCATCCACATAGACAATAAGGGCATCCACCTTACCCTCTCTATGTTTCACAAACAAGGTGTGATCAGTATTGCTCTGTTTGTATCCAAAAGAAATCATAGTCCGTTGAAATCTCCCGAACCATGCACGTGGAGATTGCTTTAGGCCATACAGAGCTTTCTTCAACCTGCAAACTTTCCCTGTCGACCCTTGTTGAATAACACCAGGAGGCAGGGACATATAGACTTCCTCCTCAAGATCACCGTGGAGGAATGCGTTCTTCACATCCAACTGAAGGAGACTCCATTCTTTACACACAACACTTGAAAGCAAGATCCCGATGGAGTTCATTTTCACAACCGGCGCAAATGTCTCCTGATAGTCGATACCAGCTGTCCGCGTCTAGCCTATAGCCACCAATCTGGCTTTGTATTGTCCCACAACCGTCTTTCCCGTAGAAAGATGAACAAACTTCCAAGTATGATTCTTGTCAAGGGCTCCCATTTCCTCCAACATGGCTGCCTTTCACTCGTTATGCTCAAGAGCTTACTGCCAAGATTGTGGAATAGAAATGGATGTCAAGGAGGTGACAAATGCTCTGTGTAAGAGACAAGAAGTCATAAGTCACAAAGTGAGAAAGGAGATGCTGAGTAGAAGTAGAACTACCTATGTTAGTACCTGACGATGGATCGGGTGATGACACAGGTTGAATAGCAAGAGCCTGAGTGTTCGTGCCCCTCCTTCGACGCGTGTAGACCTGCAGTAGAGGAGGAATCACCGAGTTCCCAGAAGTAAGTGGGGGCACCAGAGGAGTAGAGACGGGAGGTGGCACCATAGATGTAGTGGACGGAGGAGGCAACATAGACGAATGAGGAATAAACAGAGGAACTGAAGGAGTGGAACTCACTTCCGTTTCAATTGTCTCCCCCTGAAGAGATGTCTCATAATAGGCTTTTGACTCCCGGAAGGTGACATCCATAGTAACGAATGTCCGCTTGGTAGCAGAATGGAAGCACTTGTAGCCTTTCTGAGTAGGGGAGTAGCTAATAAACCCACACTTCAGGGCGCGGGATCAAGTTTCTGTGTAGATGACTGATGAGTGTGGACAAAACATACACATCCAAAGACACAAGGAGAGAGAAAAGTGGGACGGACCCCTAGAGTGATAAGAGGGGTATGAAACCCAAGAACCCGCGTAGGAAGAAGATTAATGAGGTAGGCGTCGGTGAAAACAACATCACCCCAGTAATACTTCGGGAGATGCATCCAAAGAAGGAGACATCTAGTCACCTCAAGGAGGTGCCGATTCTTGCGCTCAACCACCCATTCTAAGCAGGGGTGTAAACACAGGAGGTTTTATGAATGATACCCAGGTCACTCAGATAGTTTTCAAGGCATGCATCAATGTACTTACGACCATTATCACTACACAATATTTTAACGACATCACCATATTGAGTAGTGACCATCTTATGAAAGTGTTGAAAAATAGAGACAACCTCACTTTTATGTTTCATTAAGTAAACACATGTACAATGAGAGTAACAATTGTTAGAAAAGACATTGTAAAGGCACACATAATGACTCATTTTGTTTCCTTTTCTCTTGTTATATTAGTCGCACACCTTGTATATGAGACTCCTTTCTCTTTTTTCCTCCTATATATATGTACTCATATATTGTATTCATACACACAAGAAGGATATACAAGGTTGACTTGATTTACTGCATTACTCGTATACTTTTCTACATGGTATCAGAGCGATCCGGTCCTACCTCCTGTTTCGGGTGGCTAGTCCCTTTCTACCCGCCCAACGTCTGCGGTTAACCGCCGACCCACTCTCTCTTCTCTAACCGCTTCGTCTTCGCGGTCTGTTTTCGTTCTGCCCTCATTTCCTCTCCTCCCGTGGAACCACCCTCCTTTCCTTCTCCTGCTCAGCTTTTATAACATATATCTCTCTCTCCCGTAGAACCACTCCTCGCGCGGTCTTCCCCTCCTAGCCGCGGATCTCTGTCTAACCGCTGTGCTTCGACCGCGTCTCTTCTCTCCTCTAGCCGCCGCTCTTCTCGTTACCAATCTCTTCGTCGCGGACCTTCTTGATGCGCGATCTTCGCGTGCCTAACCGCGGCCTTCTCTTGCGCGGTTTCCTCTAAACCGCTGCGACATCTTCTCTTCTTCTCTAGCCGCGACATTCTTGCCGCACGATCTCCGCGTACCTAACCGCGACCTTCTCTTGCGCGGTTTCCTCTAAACCGCTGCGACATCTTCTCTTCTTCTCTAGCCGCAAACCTTCTTGCCGCGCGGTCTGTCTCTTTGCCACAAGGTCTTTCTCTGTACGGTCTTTTCTTCTCCTCTCGCTGCGGTCTCCTGCTCTTGCGACTTCATCTAGCCGCTGCTCTGGCGACTTCTTCTCGCTGCGGTCTCCTGCTCTAACTGCTGCTCTGACGACTTCTTCTGGCCGCTGATCTAGCCGCTGCTCTTGTCGATCTGCCCGCTGATCTAGCCGCTTGCGGTCTCCTTTTATAGTCGCTGATCTAGCCGCTTGCGGTCTCCTGCTCTAGCCGCTGATCTAGCCGCTTGCAATCTCCTGCTATAGCCGCTGATCTAGCCGCTGCTCTGACTACTTCTAGTTGCTGCTCCGATCGCTTCTTCTAGCTGCTGCTATAGCCACATGCTCTTGCAGCTTGATCTAGCCGCATTTTCTAGCCGCTGATCTAGCCGCTTGCTTTAGCCGCTGTTCTACCCACTGCTCTAGTCGATTACCCGCCTGATCATGGATTCGTCTACTGCTACTTCCTCTCTTGCTACGGCCGCTGCTACTACTCCTGAGCTCTGTGACGAGTTACGCATCACTACTATCTCTCTCACAGGGAAGAAGAACTTTGTTGAGTGGGTGCATTTTGTTTGCCGGGTTCTTCAGTCAGAGAGATTTCTGTATTAGTTAACACAGGGTGTTCCCGCTGCCCCTACTGATGACTGGCTTCGCAACGATGAGCGCGTTCATACATGGCTTCTCAACTCTCTTGATGACGAACCTTATCGCATGACCATGTATCATGAGACGACCAAGGCGATGTGGGATTAACTTCATTCCCTTTACTCAGACAAAGACAGTCTCCAACACCTTTATGATATCATTACTGGTTTTCAGACTCTTGACACCGACAATGCTACCGACCTAACCCCATTTGTTACCCGGTCCAAGACTCTGGTTGAAGCCTGGATTCGGCATCAGCCCCTGACTACAGATCTTGCTGCTCAGCGCGCTCAGAAGGAAGCAGTCGGTATTGTCATGATGATGGCTCGTGTCTCGTCTCATCTTCAGAGTGTTCGGGCTCAGATCCTCTCGTCTGCTGCGACTCCCTCGTTCTCTGATGTGTGCTCCATGCTGCTCAAGGTTTCCCCGCCTCCTTATACAACAGGACCTTCCTCCCCGACCCTTCTCCAGCACTCCTCTGCGCCATTACTCCCTCTCTGATAGGAACTACTAGGAAGAAGGAGAAACTAGAGAGGAAAAGTAGGGAGAAAGCTAGGGTTTCAGAGAAGAAGGGGGAATACCTTAGGGTTATGTTGCATGCTTCCAAATGATGACATTCCCGGGTATAAATACCCGGGCCAAGGAGGGAGCCGACCGGCCCCTCCACATAGGGCTGAACCGGTTGGTTCAGCCCTTGGCCGACCGCTTCTACTGAGTGGGGGCTGAACCGGATGGTTCAGCCCCTTTGTCGCCTGTTGTCTCCTTGCACCTGCGAGCATAATAACGCCCCGAGAAGCGGGCCGCAGTTGGGGGCGTAACATTCCCCTCCCCATCAAGACCCAGCTTGTCCTCAAGATGGAAATCTGGGTACAACTCCTTGAAGTCCAACAGATCAACCCAAGAATTATGTGCTTCTGATAAGTGCTTCCACTTGACCAACAGCTCGGCCTGAAACTCGGTGCCCCGCTGCTTCCACCTGAGTAAGAGAACTGTCTCCGACATCGGCTGAAGTTCGCCTGCCACGGTAGCTTCCGGCAAGAAAGGACTCGGTTGGGCACTGCCACCAACCTTCTTCTTAAGCAAAGAAACATGAAATGTCGGATGGATGCGTGAGCCCGCGGGGAGCTCCAACGTATAAGCGACGGACCCCACCCTTTTGAGAACACGAAAGGGGCCATAATATCGAGGAGCCAGCTTCTGATTTGTGCGGCGAGCCACTGAGAGCTGTCTGTAAGGTTGGAGCTTAAGGAAAACTTCATCGCCCACGACAAATTCCCGCTCCTTGCGGTGCTTGTCCGCCTGGGTCTTCATGCGATTTTGGGCAATGTGAAGACTGAAGATTCACCCGCAATGTCACTAAGGTGCGGTCGCGGTCACGGAGGGCCCGATCAACTGCTGGTAGAGCCGTGCTGCCCGGCTCATAACTGTTGAGAGAAGGTGGTGGACGGCCGTAGACCACCTCAAATGACGTCATCTTGCTGGCGGAGTGTTAAGCAGTGTTGTAACAATACTCGGCCCAATGTAGCCAACTGGTCCAAGTCCGAGGCTCGTCCATGATGAAACACCTGAGGTATGTTTCCATGCTGCGATTAAGAACTTCTGTTTGGCCGTCAGTCTGGGGGTGATTCGCAGTGTTGAACCTCAAGCAAGTCCCTTGAAGCCTAAAAAGCTCCCCCTAGAATTGGCTCACAAAAGTGGGATCACGATCAGAAAAGATGGCGCGTGGGAGACCGTGCAAGAGGACGACCTCCCGGGTAAAGAGTTCCGCGACCGACTCCGCCGTATAAGGGTGACTGAGAGCAAGGAAGTGACCATACTTGGAGAGCTTGTCGACCACCACCAAGATGACCGACTTGCCCTGAGACTTTGGCAATCCGTCAATAAAATCCATCGATATAGTATCCCAGATGTGCCGCGGAATCGCAAGTGGGTGAAGCAATCCGGCCGGTGTGGTGGTCTCGTACTTCTGGCGCTGACATGTCTCACACTGTCAGACAAACTGCTGCACATCCCGTCGCATCCCCGGCCAAAAAACATTTGCTCTCGCCCGTTGGAGAGTACATAACACTCCTGCATGACCCCCCCACTGGAGAGGAATGGAACTCGTGGAGCATAACTGTCTTCCCTGCGGAACCTGGAGGTATGACTACTCGGCCGTGGTAATGTAGTCGCCCACTCTGGAGATGATAACTTGGCGTCACGGTCTCCCCACACTGAAGGGCCTCCACGAGGGCCCGTAGAGAGGGAGTCCGCAAAACCTCCTCGTGTATGTCATCGAACGAGTCGAAGACGGGAGCCGAGATCTGAGTGAGCGCACCATCAGGTAGGCGGGACAAAGCGTCCGCCACCACATTCTCTTTGCCCTGACGGTAAACGATCTCATAATCATAACCCAAAAGTTTAGTGACGCACTTTTGCTGAAGAGGAGAGGAGACACGCTGATCCAACAAATGCTTCACTCTGATGATCCGTACGAATCTTGAAGTGCCGCCCCAAAAGATATGGCCGCCAAAGGCCCACTGCCTGAACCATTGCTAACAATTCTTTTTCATACGTCGACAGTCCCAACGTCTTTGGCGCCAACGCCTTACTATAAAAAGTCAGTGGCCGACCCTCCTGCATCAAAACTGCACCCAGCCCCACACCTGAGGCGCCCGTCTCCACCACGAACTCTTTTGTGAAATCCGGAAGGGCTAACACAGGGGTGGTCGTCACCGCCTGTTTGAGCGCCTGAAAAGCCGCCTCGGCATCATCCTGACACGAGAAGGCGTCCTTCTGCAGCAGCTGGGTCAGCGGCCGAGCAATCTTCCCATAATCCCGCACAAACCGTGGGTAGTAGCCGGTGAGGCCCAAGAATCCCCGAAGAGCCCGAACAGTCTGGGGTCGCGGCCAAGAAACCATGCTTTGAATCTTCCGAGGGTCAGATCTTCCCAATTAGCACTGTATATCAAGATGTCATCAAAGAAAATCAGCACAAAAAGGCGAAGTAGCGGGCGAAAGATCTCGTTCATATTGGCTTGGAAGGTGGACGACCCGCCAGTCAGCCCGTTGGCCATCACCAGAAACTCGTAGTGGCCGTCGTGGGTTCTGAAAGCCGTCTTATGGACGTTCTCTTCCCGCATAAGGATCTGGTAGTAGCCCGACCGCAGGTCAAGCTTGCTAAATAGAGTCACTCCATGTAGCTCATCCAAGAGCTCTTCCACCAAGGGAATAAGAAATTTTTCCTTCAAGGTAATGTCATTCAAAGACCGGTAGTCAACACAAAATCGCCACGAGCCGTCCTTTTTTTTGACAAGAATAATCGGTGCTGAAAAGGAGCTCGTGCTGGGTCGGATGATTCCGGCGTCGAGCATCTCCCGAACGCTGCGTTCGATCTCTGCCTTCTGCATGTGTGGATACCGATAAGGCCAGATATTGGTAGGCTCAGATCCGGCCTTGAGGACGATCTGGTGATCCCGAAACCGCGATGGCGGTAGTGTACGTGGCTCCTGAAAGACGTCCGCATACTGCTCGACTAAAGACTGCAACTGTATCGGTACCTCAGACGACCCAGCCTCGTCAGACCGCACCCCCAAAAGGACTGCCATCAAACTCCCGTCCTCGCCTAGTCGCTGCATGATCCGAAGAGAAACTTCCTTTACTGGCGAGGCTGTGAGACCTTTCAAACAGAACTGTCGGCCCCGCTGCAGAAACTCCATCGTCATGAGCTCCCAATCAAAAGTGATCCGCTTCAGCTGCCGTAGCTACTGAACTCCGAGCACCATGTCTGATCCCCGTATAGGTAGAAGGTATACATCCGTGCTCCCAACGTATCCCTGAATCCACAACCCACTCCCTTCATGACCCCTTTCACACTGCAGCTTCTGCCGTCAGCCACCATAACTTGGAATGCAGCTCCCCTAGCAATGTCATGTCCAACCCGCTGAGCAACGGCTGGGTGAATGAAATTATGGGTGCTCCCGCTGTCCACCAATATTGTCATTTTCTCCTGTCCCACCCGTCCGACAACCCGCATCGTAAGGGGGGGGGGATTGCACCCTTCCATGGCCTGTATGGAAACTCCAAATTCCGTTACATTCTCATCCTCCAATAGCGCCTTCTCGACTGCAACCTCGAGCGAAGACTCGTCCGTCACATCCTCATGCAACATGAAAACCTGGAGCTTCTGGCACTTGTGCCCGGGCACAAACTTCTCGTCACAGTTGAAGCAGAGACCCTTCTCCTTGCGGGCCTGGAGCTCGCCCCACGACAAACGAGTCACTGTAGGCTTGGTAACCGCTTGCTCCCTCCTGGCTATGGTGGGTCCGGCAAGAGGCTTCCCCGTGGTCCTGGACCGCTGCCGGTTTAGTCGCTCCTCCTGAATGCGTGCTAGGGTGATAACGTGATTCAAGCTCCTTGGTATATAAGCATGAACCTCATCCCGCAGTTGCTCCTTCAAGCCCAACACAAAACAACTCAGCAGTGTCTTCTCTTCCCAGCGTACCCGGTTGGCCAACCTCTCGAACTCTGTCCGGTACTCAGTCACTGTCCCTTTCTGTCTTAACTTCTACAGCAGCGCCTCAAAGTCCTCGTATTCCAGCGGCCCGAATCGGGCCGTGAACCCCTCCACAAAATCAGTCCACGACACGTAGTCTCTACCTCTCAGAAACCACTGAGTCCACTGGAACGCGTCGTCCTCCAAATGGAACGACGTCAGCTGCACCCATTGCCGCTCCGGGACCTCCTGGTAGCTGAAGAACAACTCCACCTTGTGAACCCACTCCAGCGCATTCCCCCTTTGAACTTGGGAAAGTTCATGCGTGTTAACTTGGGTGGCATGTACGCACGTGGCCCAGCTTGCCCTTGCCAGCCTTGTCCTTGCCCAATCTGTCGCCCCACATGCCCGTCATGTCCACCCGGGTAGTCCTGAGGTGGCTGACCCTGGTGAGGAGCATGTTGCCCGGCCCACGGAACGTGGCCTCCAAATCCACCCGGAAAAACGCCGCCTCGCGGGTGAGGGAGAAGCCCCGCTGCAGCTCTTGGAGCTCGCACAGCAGTCCCCGACCCTCCCTCCGCCTGTAGCCACGGTTGCCGCCCGCCGTCAGGATGCCTGGCCGGCCCGAGCTCAGCCGGCCCCACAAAATAGGGCCCGCCTCCTCCTGCTGCTGCCGGCGGCCACGCCGCTGCTCCCCCACGGTCGTCGGTGGCTCCCCATGGTCGGGCGACCCCGACGCCAGTGATTCCTCCCAACCCCAGCGCTCCAGTGCTCGCCGACCCAGAAAAATTGGGGCCGATGCCCTCCGCTGTAGCCGCCGACCACACCGCCCCTCCCCCGCCTTCGCCGGAGGTCCCCCATGGCCGGGAGAGGCCGATGCCACCGTTCCCGCCCAAGGCCGACATCCCCGTGCCCAAACGCCCCGGATCGGGCGTTCCGGAACCCTCGACGGACCGATCGGGCCTTCCGCCGATCGGTTCTTCCTCGCTGGTGCTTTTTCCTTTCAACAACGCCTTAAGCTCCTCCATACACACGTCTATGCGCTCCTCCAATCGCTGCGTAGATGTGCGCATCTCTTGCTCGATCGCGGCTACCGAATCCAGCAATCCACCATAGTCTTCCTCCAAGGTCTCCAAACGGGTGACCTCCTCTTTCGTGCAAGTGGTGACCATCGTCGGAGAATGACCGCCTCTAATACCAAATGATAGGAACTACTAGGAAGAAGAAGAAACTAGAGAGGAAAAGTAGGGAGAAAGCTAAGGTTTGAGAGAAGAAGGGGGAATACCTTAGGGTTATGTTGCATGCCTCCAAATGATGACATTCCCGGGTATAAATACCTGGGCCAAGGAGGGAGCCGGCCGGCCCCTCCACATAGGGCTGAACCAGTTGGTTCAGCCCTTGGCCGGCCGGTTCTACTGAGTGGGGGCTGAACCGAATGGTTCAGCCCCTTTGTCGCCTGTTGTCTTCTTGCACCTGCGAGCATAATAACGCCCCGAGAAGCGGGCCGCAGTTGGGGGCGTAACACTCTCCCTCCTCATACTCGTGGAGGACGTTTAGGCTCTCGGGGAAGGGGTCGTGGTGGCCGGCCGCGGTCTAAGTTCTCTTTCTGCGGCAAGGAGGGACACCTAGAGGCGACCTGCTATCGCAAACATGGTCCTCCTCGTCTGATTGCTTCTGTTGCTGATCACAATCCTTCTACCACTCGTGCTGATCTTGACGAAGTCCTCCTCTAGCTCCAGCAACTCCAAGGGATGCTCAGTCACCCATCTGCCTCCGTTGCCTCCGTCTCTCATGAAGGTATCGCTTGTCTCTTTATGAGTCCGCGCTGGATAGTGGATTCCTGTGCCACTCACTATATCACATCGCTAAAGTCATATCACTACTTGGATTCTTCATATCCTAAGTGTATCACTGTGGCCAATGACGCTACCGTTCCTGTCTCAGGCTCTGCTGACATTTCTCTCAATTCATCTATATCTCTCCGCTCGGCTCTTCATGTCCCGGGCTTCCCGTTTAATTTGCTTTCTGTTAGTCGCCTCACTGAAGATTTGAATTGTTCTGTCACATTCACCTCTACTTATTTTATGATGCAAGATTGACAGACGCAGAGTATCATTGGTAGAAGACGATTGCAAAACGGGTTACCTTCTTGATGTTTCTCCTACCATCCTGTCATCAGTCTCCTCTATTGATTGGCATTGGCGTCTTGGACATGCTCCTCTACCAGTCCTTCAGAAGGCTCTCCCTAACATTTCTCTTTCCCCTTTTTTTTGTGATTCATGTATTTTGGGAAAACAACATCGTTCATCTTTTCCTCCTCATTGTATTCGGAGCTCTGCTCTTTTTATTCTAGTGCATTCTGATGTTTGGGGCCCATACAAAATACCTAGTGTGTCTGGTTATCATTACTTTATCAGTTTTATTGATGATTACTCTCAGACGACATGGTTATACTTACTTCGTGATCGCTCCGAGCTTCCCCGTGTGTTCCGAGCCTTCATTCTTGAAACTCGCACACAATTTTCTGCCAATATTAAAACACTCCGAACTGATAATGCTCGCGAATACATTAGCCATGAGTTTGCTAACATCTGCTCCGAATTTGACATTATGCACCAGACTTCGTGTGTCTTATACACCACAACAAAATGATGTCGCCGAACGTAAAAATAGACACCTTAATATTGCTCGCTCCCCCATGCTTCAAATGCAGGTCCCAAAGGTATATTGGAACTTTGCTCTTTCGATAACATGTTATCTCATTAACCGTCTCCCTTCCTCCGTCCTCCAAAATGCTACTCTATTTAGTCTCCTCTTTTTTCTTCTCCGTTGTTTCTCTCACGCCTTACATCTTTGGTTGCACTTGCTATGTTCACGTTCTTGGTCCGTCCTCGGACAAGTTGGCTCCCCGGGCAGCCAAATACATGTTTGCCTGCTATTCTCGCACCCAAAAAGGATATGTGTGTCATTCCCCTACTACCCGCAAGATGACCGTTTCTGCTGACATTACCTTTCAGGAAGATCAACCATACTTCATCGCTTCAAACCTACCTCCTCCACCACCGTCTTTGCCAAGACCTGTCATCCCTGTTACATCTCCTCCATCACCACTCCTACCTGCCTTGGCTCCCGTTCTTCCAAAACCCCATCTTCTTCGTGTCTATACTCGCCGCCCTTCTCGCTCCACCGCCCCAATGCAGTTGGCTTCGACCTCTGACACTCTGCGGCCTGCTGATCCAACACCAGCCTCCACCGCCCATCCCATGGTAAATTATGTGTCTTTACATCGGCTGTCCCCGACACTTCACACCTTTGCTACTTCGTTATCCTCTGTTTTTGTCCCTAACTCTATGCATGAGGCTCTTTAACATCCAGGCTGGAAGACAGCCATGGACGAAGAAATGACAGCCCTCTGGGCTAACCACACATGAGAATTGGTTCCTCTTTCTCCAGGCTAGACTCCGGTTGGGTGTAAATGGGTATTTGTTATCAAGCATGCTCCTGATGGGACGATTGACCGTTTTAAAGCCCTACTGATGGCTCGTGGGTTTACTCAACAACAAGGTCTCGACTACGAAGAAACATTCTCTCCAATGACCAAGTTCAACACGGTTCGGGTCCTCCTTTCCGTGGCTGTGCATCGCCAATGGCCCTTACGTCAACTAGATATTAATAATGTCTTTCTCAATGGTGATTTGCAAGAAACAGTCTACATGCAACAACCTTCGGGGTTTGAGACCACGGGAGAGTCTCAGGTTTGTCACCTCAAAAAGTCGATTTATGGTCTCAAACAATCCCCCCGGGCATGGTTCGACAAATTCAATAAGGCTGTGCGGAAGGTTGGTTTTACTCGGAGCTCGGCAGACTTCTCTCTTTTACTTGACATCACACAACATGCACTGTTCTCCTCTTAGTATATGTCGATGACATCCTAATCACAAGGAGATGACTCAAAGGGAATAAAATGATCAAACAACATCTGAGCTCTGTTTTTCAAACTAAAGATCTTGAGGAACCTACGATACTTTCTCGGCCTTGAGATTGCAAGACGTCCGGATGACCTTGTCCTATCTCAACGGAAGTACTGTCTTGACCTTGTTCAGGATGCCGGTCATAAGCTTTGTGCTGAAGGCGCAGTTACAGATCCATTTCTTTCAAATCCAGAATACTATCGAACGCCTTGTTGGAAAACTGAATTTACCTAACTGTCACAAGATCTGACATATCTTTGTTGTTGGGGTTGTCAGCCGGTTTATGCACTCTCCTCGAATGTCTTCATCTACAGGCTGTCAAACGCATCCTGAGATATCTAAAAACAGCCCCTGGTCAAGGGCTGATATACAAAACTCTTCCTTTATTTCTACTCCAACTCTGATTGCGTATTCAGATGTAGATTATGCTTGGATCTCTGGATGATCGGCATTTTACCAGCGGTTTTTGTACCTTACTTGGGAGGTTATCTTGTTATCTGGCAGAGCAAGAAACAAGCTGTGGTTGCTCGATCTTTAGCTTAAGCTGAATACCGTCTCCTAGGTGATATGAGAGTAAAACTTCGCTCACTAGCTGCCTTACTCTGTGATAGTCAAGCTGCTATACACAGCTAAGAATCCGGTCTTCCACGAAAGAACAAAACACATTGAAGTTGATTGTCACTTCATTAGAGAGAAAAGTTCAAATGAAGAAACTGGAATTGAGACATGTTCCGACTGCTGACCAAGTTGCTGATATTCTCACTAAGGCCTTGCCAAGTACTTTATTCTATAAGTTCTTGTCCAAGCTTGGTGCCTACGACTTGTACGCTCCAGCTTGCGGCGGAGTGTTATAAAAGACATTGTAAAAGGCCCACCTAATGACCCATTTTGTTTCTTTTTCTCTTGTTATATTAGTCCCACACCTTGTTATATGTGACTCCTCTCTCTTTCTTCCTCCTATATATATTTACTCATACATTGTATTCATACACACAAGAAGGATATACAACGTTGACTGGATTTACTGCATTACTCGTGTACTTTTCTACAACAATTAATAAATGAAACAAACCACAAATAACCAGAAATAGAAGCAGTAGGGCTAGAGCCCTAAACATCATCAGTATGAATGACAACAAACAAAATAGTGTTACGAGGAGACATAAGAGGAAGGGTACTACAATGATGTTTAGCTAATTCACACACATCACAATGAAAAACATTAGACAAAGTAGAAGATATAGTAGGAAGCAACAACGTTCATAATAGCGACAGGGGATGTCCTAGTCGACAATGTCCAAGAATCCAATTCAGTGGGACGAACATCAAGAAGAGTTTTAATAGACAGAAGGTTGCGAGTGAAAGCAGGAACATGAAGAACAAATGAGAGAGTAAGGGAGGAGCATGAAATGGATCCTTTCCCAGCGATGGGAGATAACGATCCATCAACAATGCTCACTTTATCTCTGCCAGACAGAGGGGTGTAGGACACAAAACCTGTGGCAGATCCTGTCTTGTAATGTGTAGCCCCGGAATCAATGATCCACTGAGAGGATAGGTGGGAGGAAGCAGAGTGAGCACCTGCCGGGTCCTGATGAGCATATGAAGAGGAGGCAGAACTGGACGTCTCAGCAGGAGGTCCGAGCATCATCCGGCAGAAAGCCAGAATTTCTTCAGCCGAAAGAGCTGGGGGCCCCGCATTGGAATTCAGAGAATGATGAACCGTGGTTTCCTCCACAACATCTGACAAGTGAGCTGATCTGGGTAGAGAGGGCCGGTGCTGGGAGCGACCACCTCCGCGACCACCATGAGGTGCAGGGCCGCCTCGAGGGGGAAAACCATGGAGCTTGAAGCAGGTGTCTCTAGTATGCCGGGCCTTCCCGCAATAATCACAGACTAGATGATTTTTCTCCGCATTCCTCAATCTCGTGTCACGAGCAGGACGGGCACCAGGCTAAGAAAGAGTAACAAGAGCAAATCCCTCGGTAACTGAGTATAGAAGAAGAGTCTGGCGGAGGTTGAATTCCTGTTGGACAAGGCTGTACACCTCGGGCAAAGAAGGAAGAAGGAGCGCCCAAGGATCTGAATACTGATCGAATCGAAATCCCGATATAAGCCGTGAAGGAACTCGAAGATGCGATTGCGTTCTTCTCTTGCTCGGACTAGCACCTCATCTTCAGGAGGCACAAGGGTCAGAGAATCAAAATGATCATACTTCTGATAGAGTTGAGTGAACTTCGAGTAGTAAGTTGATTGAAAACGATCACCCTGTCGCAGGAGGAACAACCGGCGACGCAGTTGGTAGATCTGAGCTGCATTGCCTCGACGCGAGTAGGTAGACTCTGCACGCTTCCAAATATCCGCTGCAATATCCAAGAATAGATAGTTCCGAGCGATGGGGTCTCCGTCATAGAATTAAGCAGCCACGACATCACCAAGGAGTTCTCAGACTCCCACTGAAGCCACTCAGGAGAGTCAGACGGAAGAGCCTTCATCGTGCCACTGACATAACTAAACAACCGACGGATTTTGAGGGCAAGAATGATAGAGCGAGCCCACGAGAGGTAATTAGAACCATCCAATTTCATAGTGGTGATCTGAGGAGTTCCATGGTCAGAGGGAGCACGACAAGAGCCAACGGAAGGCCAGAGTAGGAGAAGAAGCCGCTCCACCAGAAGACATGGTGGTAGAGGAATCACTTCCCGCCATAAGAAAACCCTGAATAGAAATCGAGGATACCCTAAAAAAATCACAATAGAGAACGAAGGAGGGCTGCCCTCATAGAAAGAGGGGAAGAACACACATGCCCAAAGAGGGGCAAGGAGATCAGAAAGGGACCGCCTGAAACAAGGAAATCAGGAAAGCATGTGAACGGCGGCCCTAAAGCACGAGAGGTGGTGGGGAGTGGACGGAGTCAGATGAGGAGTCGCGGCTTGGAGGCAGAGTCGGCGGCTTCTGGAGAGGAGGAAGATCGGAGGTGGAGTCGCGGCTTGGAGGCTTGTGGCTGGCGCTGGCGAGCGGCGGGGCGAAGCGGACCAGATCGAGCGCGGAAGGGCGAAGGCGGACGCGTGCGACTTTCCCAAACCATAGGGACCTAGCTCTGATACCATGTTGAGGAGAAAAGTAAACCGAAAAATTAAACAAAAGGAGACTCCCGTATGCATATATACATGAGATTACAACACACGTCCTAGTACCGGACAACATAAAACATAAACAACATAAAAGGTAAAACCAAGAGTATTCTAACATTTCCTTATCTGAATTTTTCTTTAATTTTGTCAAAAAGAAATTAGGCAAGATTTGTACTCATCCTCAAATTTCATTTTGTTGAAACTTAAATATAAATATAAATTATATTACCTTACTGAGTAGCAGATTTATAGATATTTATTCTCCAATCGTTATAAATCCTAGATTTATGCTTTTATACAGGAAAAGTATTTGAAAGTTATAATTTTCTAGTTTTACCATATCAAAATCTCCTATTTTTCAAGGCTAGAATATCAACCCAGCGGGAACCATTAGGATATGTGATTATTATTTATATCTTATTTGGCAATAGATATGTTACATGAAAACTTCTAGTAGTCACATGGTTATTTAAATACATTTATGTGTCTCCACGCCCGACTGTCATAGGTTTAGATGTTCTAATAGTGTCTGGTAAAGTCATTTTTTCTTATTCTTCTCGACCATTGTTTTGTACAAAGTATAAAACTGTATTTTGGAAGCTAATTTACTTGTCTTGACTATTTTGCTAATGCCTAGAGATTAGCAGCTGGAGAATGGTTTACAGCTCGAGTTTCTTCTTGTGGCTTGTTCCATATTGCCTATCCAAGTTCCCCTGATATGTTGAAAGCAGAATTAAGATCCATATATGGTCAGCTATGTCAAGATGACATGCCTATGGTGAGAAGATCTGCAGCTTCCAACTTGGGAAAATTTGCTAGTACTGTTGAACAAAGCCACTTGAAGGCAGATGTAATGTCTATGTTCGAGGATCTTACCCACGATGGTTTGCTACTTTGCTATTTAAACTCATAACTTATCTTTTTTTTCGCTTTTAGTATTTGATATAAGTAATAACATGGTTTATACTTCGTTGTCTTGTAAGTTTATTAGTGTAAACTGTAAAATAAAATAGAAGGGCTTCATTAATTGTTCATTAGTGATAAAAAGGATAAATTACAGATTTGGTTTCTCAGGTTTCAATGGTACTACTTTGGTTATCACTTTTGAAAGGTCTTGTCTCTTTCCATTTGATAGATATGTAATAAAGGAGCTCAGGGCATGGTGCAAAAGATTATATTTTGTCCCAACAATACAAATTACTTCGCTTATTGTTTTGATTATGTTCTCTGAAGTGACATTCTTATCATTTTTGTTCTTTCTCCTAAAATTTTGAACTAGTTGTCCTC
Source organism: Platanthera zijinensis (assembly GCA_039513925.1). NCBI lineage: Eukaryota > Viridiplantae > Streptophyta > Magnoliopsida > Asparagales > Orchidaceae > Platanthera > Platanthera zijinensis. The sequence continues at coordinate 133,553,629 of CM077098.1, read as the reverse complement.
ATATTGCAGAGTTTCCCCCCTCTTACTATTCCTATGATCCTCAACACTTTCAAATACCCCTCCTTTCAGCACCAACCCCTTCAATCCAACCAACAACACTTCTCCAGTGTATATGTTACAGGCTTCCGATTGCGAGCGGGTATGCGGTCTTGAGAGGGAGAAGTCTCAGAGAGGATTGTTTTGACCTTTCCTTGACCTAGCCTTCCCAATAGTGGGAGATACGACGGGAGCCGGGGTCAACAGAGAGAGGAGAGAGGGGAGGCTTCTTCAACCCAAACACTAGCTATATGATGTGTGAGTACTAAAAATGCTCGAAAATATAACAATGCAAAAAAGTAAAGATACACTTCAAAAGAAGCTTACGTCGCCCTGAACACGCGTCGTCATCCCATGCGTGAATCCATAACATCTCCCTCATTTGAATCAAGCTTGTCCCCAAGCTTGAGGATCAAGGATCTCACCGACTGGTCATACTCGCCATCATTGTCTTGGGGATCGATCGTTCACTTGGAGCCAAAAAGATGTTTGCACCTGTGTCCGGTCGAATATGGTTCGTCGCAGTTGAAGCAAAGCCATTATGCCCGGCGTTTTACTATCTTTGCCCATTATAGACGCTTGATGACTGGGTGACTGTTGCATTTGTTACCCTTAAGTGGTGCGAACAGACTGCCAGAACAGGGACTGAGGTTGTCCTCTTGCTGATTGTCCACATTCTTGCAGTAGCGGCTGCCATGCAGGTTGTCCATGAGGAGATATTTTTCACAGATACGTTTAGGCTCATGACTGTGATATTGTCCAAGGAGTCTTGTAGGGCTTAGAATTCTACTTAAAGGATCATCCAATCGTGCAGGTTCACCGTGAAGTTAGATACCTGATGTTCTGACAAGATTGAAGGGACACGAGCAAGTAACATCTGGAAACTCTCCAAGTGATCATCCAAAGGTTCAGATTGCTTGAGATTGATGAGGTTGCCCAAGGAATTGCTATGTATAGGTGTGACAAAATGCAGATTGCAGGAGTGCTTGAAGATTTCCCAACTTAAATGAGTGGTCTTTTGATCCAGTTGGTCATACCATAATTGTAATACCCGAAAATTTTGTAATCTAACGCTGTGAAAATAATATCCCCGATGATGAAATTTGATATCAGTGCCGATGCAATGTGCACAGTAATTTGGATGTTTGGATATTTGTTTCCACTTGATATTTCAATTTTTTTCTGTTACTTGCGACAGCCGCTTCGTTTTCATTTAAATGGGTTGAGTTGGCCGGAATTGATGAATTGAACCGGCTGTTACTTGGCTGTTTTGCTTGTGTGCACTGTGGACCCGGTAATGTTGACTGGCTGGATGTGCGATCCTGTGGCTGTGCACTGGTGAACCGGTAATTTTGACCGGCTGTTTGGGTTCGGCGGTGAGGCTCCCGTGATATATCCCGACACTTATTCTTTTCTTCTTCATTTCTTCATTTCGACGAAACGAAACCCGGCGGAGCCGCTCCTGCGCCGATCCCTCTAGCCGCCTCAAATCTCCTCCGATTCGTGCGATTTCTTCTCCTTTAGGACGGTAATCTTCTTTCCTCCACTCCTCTTGTGTTGATTTTGGAGTTGGTGTATGGATTGGAGGTGGTTGGAAATCTAGGGTTTTGGGGTTTTTGAGCTTCTTTATTTTTTTTGGTTTCCAAAAGCTTCTAAATGGCTTCCAAAACCCCACCTCTTGATTTTGAGCCATTTTGGGTAAAGTGAAGTTAGGGTTTTGTGTTACCCCTTTTTCTCTGATGTTGCCGGCTGTGTGTTGTGATGCCAGTTGTGTGTGCGTGCCGGCTATGATGTGTATGTGGGCTGATTTGTGTGTGTGTGCCGGCTGTGCTGTTTGTGTGGGCTGATTATGTGAGGAATGATGGGATTATCCCTTATGATGAGCTGCAATTCACAACCCTGGGAGTTGCCATGACGGCAACCCTTGCGGTTGTATGTTGGAGCAAAGTGGAAGTTTCTCTTGGGTATTTATGTCCGCTCATGTGTTTTGCGACACAACCCTAAGTAAATGATTTATTGATACTGCAGAGGATGACGTCCGGCGATAGACGCGGCGAGAATCCTACGAGGGACAAGGGCAAAGGAAAACTTGGAGTGAGTCCTTACTGCTTTTCCCTCTTTTCCTGTGAAGCTATTTATTTTCAGCTGTTATTGAAATGATGAATCGCCGAAAACGCTAACACGGGTTAGCTAGCGATAGAATTCTGAGGGGAAACAAATAAAAACATATCCTATTTTGATATAAAATGAATGAAATGAACTGATAGAAATAGAAATGAAATTGAACACGCGTCGACGCAACGGAATGCTAAGGGTCGACGCAACGGAATGCTAAGGGTCGGTAGAACTCTCACACCTCGTAGGGGGGGTCGAACTCCTACAGATGATATGAATTCCTTTAGGAGGCGTCGAAGCCTGTTGCGCGTGGAAGCTCCCTAAAATGAATACTGATATGAAGGGTCGACGGACCCGGATGAATAATTATTCGAATGACCCTTAGTATTTCGAGAATGAAATATGAAAAAAGGAAAATATGAATTGATATCAGATATAGATGATTTTACCTGTTTAGATTAGAAAGATGATCATACAGATTTATTGCTGCTGACTCTTTTGTCTGCTTGCAGTGCGGCGCTACAGGTAAAAAGTAAGGATTTCACTTAGTTTTCTAAACTAATGAGATTTTTAATTTATTTTAGGAACCGAGCACCAGCGTACCAGACCCCGCTAGACGGGCTCAGGCAGATGCCGATCAGATACCAGTTGAAGACGTGGCTCGCCCACGGGTTAGCATGATATATTTTATTGTACTCTGGTTGGCTTGATTTGTAGTAGAATACTTGTAAATAGTGTATATTTTGGAAATAAATGACATGTGATGTTATGTTTGCCCTGGTACATTTCGAATATTCATTTTGCTGCGCATAATTATATGAAAAACCCACTCGAGCTAATGATTCAAATTGTGGCGGTTGTTGGGGCCGTTACAATTAAGTGGTATCAGAGGGAGGTTTTCATAGTGCGTGGATTGCAGAGAGTACCAGAATGACATATAACTCACAATGATGTCAAATGTATACTCGAATGTACTGAATTGTTTTATGACCTCAGGAACCTTTCCAAGTATATTCGAGCCGCAGGATGCGAGAGGCTTTGAATGAACCTGCGGACTCAAGGGATTCCAGGTCAGAAGAAAGCGTGAGTGGACGACAGTCTACCTCACTTCATATTTCGGATATTGCTCAAGCCATTGCTGAGGCAATTAGATTGGTTCGGGACACCCCTCCAACTGTGCCTCCTCATGGAGTAACGCCAGTGATGCCAGCTGTGCCTCCTCCAGTACCTGCGGAACCGCAACAGCCTCGTTTGCTTGATATTGATATGAGGCAATTCCTGGAATTGAAACCGCCGACTTTTCGTGGTGGGTTGTCTCCGATCGAGACAGAAGACTGGATTTTGCGAATTGAAATCATATTTGATACGATGCGATGTCCCGCGGAGAGGAAGGTGGAGTTGGTCGTTTTTCTTCTGGAAGGAGAAGCAAAGAGATGGTGGGTGAATTTAATGAAAGGGAAGTTTCAGACACGTGGGCTGGCAAATGTGACGTGGGCAGAGTTTACTCGGGAATTTACAAAGTGGTTTGTGCCGAGGATTGAGAAGAGGCAGCTACAGGAGAAGTTTTTGTGATTAGTTCAAGGAAGTCGCTCTGTCCTTCAGTATGAAGCCGAATTTTCCAGTCTTGCATATTATGCTGAGTCTGCAGTGGCAACCGAGGAAGCACGTTGTTTACGATTTCAGGAAGGGTTACGGGATGATATCCGCGCTTCAGTGGTTCCATTCGATATTACCGAGTATGCACTGCTGGTAGAGAAAGCTCGATTAGTCGAGTTAGATACTGAGAAGAGGCAAAGGAGGACAGAAATGAAGAAAAGATTCAAAGAAACTAGCCAAGAGAAATCGGGCAGAACAGGTGAAGCCCCTTGGAAAAAGAAGAAGCAGCAACAGTCAGTGACGACGGGAAGCACTCAAGTGTCCCAAACAACGACGACCAAATGTACCAAATGTGGCAAGATGCACAGAGGAGAATGCTTGACTGGAGTCTGTTTTTACTGTCGCCAGCCGGGACACCGGCGAAAGGATTGTCCGAAGTTGCAAAGAGATGAAAGTTCGAGGGGAGCCCCAGCTTTACCGCCTCAGAGAATGTATCATATTGGGACTTCCAGGGAAGGGGAGTCGATAGCATCAGCACCCGCTGAAGGGGCCCGAGATGAGAGACTAATTCAAGCCTGAGCTTTCAATCTCGGACAGCAAGAGGCGAAAGCAGATGATACGGTTGTTACAGGTATGTTACTTATGCATGATCAAGTTTTGAAAATTTTATTTGATACTGGGGCTAGTCAATCGTTCATTTCAACATCTATTCTGGAATCAATTCATACACAACCATATCATATTGCGCAACCGTTGAGCGTATTATTACCGAATAGTACGGTTTTGATGACAAAGGAGCGAGCCATAGTCTCACTACCTTTTAACGTTAAAAGAATTGAAACTGATGTCGCGGTTTTGCCGTTGGTTGAGTATGATATTATCCTTGGTATGGATTGGCTATCGGATCGAGAAGCGGTTATTAACTGTAAAACAAAGGAGGTGACGTTTTAATGCCCAGATGGAAGTCTGATGATCTATCAAGGGTTGGGGGAAGTTGCCAAAATCAGTATTTCGGCAATGAAAGCCCGAAAAATGGTACGGAAAGGCTGTGAGGCCATATTGGTAATGATTAAAGAAATAAAAGAAGAAAAGAAAGATATTATGGCGGTACCTGTAGTGCGGGACTACGTAGATGTATTTCCAGAAGAATTACCTGGTGTGCCTCCGGCCAGAGAAGTGGAATTCGAAATTCAAATGATCGAAGGAGCTGCTCCAGTTGCGAAAACTCCATATCGGATGACACCAAAAGAATTGGCAGAATTGAAAATTCAATTGCAAGAACTGCTTGATAAGAAATTTATCCGACCAAGTACCTCACCTTGGGGAGCTCCAGTATTATTTGTGAAAAAGAAGGAAGGGTCTCTCCGTCTATGTGTTGATTATCGTGAGCTGAATAAGTTGACAATAAAGAATAAATATCCTCTGCCACGTATTGACGACCTGTTCGATCAGTTGGTTGGTGCACGTATATTTTCAAAAATTGATCTTCGATCCGGATATCACCAACTCAGAATTCGAGAGGAAGATGTCTTCAAGACAGCATTCAGTACCAGGTATGGGCATTTTGAATATGTGGTGATGCCTTTTGGCCTAACGAATGCTCCTGCAGCTTTTATGGCCCTGATGAATAGTGTGTTCAAGGCATTCTTGGACCAGTTTGTGATAGTTTTTATCGATGATATATTGATTTATTCCAAAACGGAAGAAGAACATGCCCAACACCTGCGTCAAGTCTTGCAAACGTTGAGGGAACAACAGTTATATGCCAAGTTCTCAAACTGTGCGTTTTGGCTAACCGAAGTGGCCTTTCTTGGTCATGTAATTAATGCAGAAGGTTTGGCTGTTGATCCAGCGAAAATTGAAGCAATCCTCAACTGGACTCGACCGAAATCTGTAACTGAAGTACAAAGCTTCTTAGGCTTAGCTGGATATTATCGGAAATTTGTCAAGGACTTCTCGAAGCTAGCACTACCTTTGACACAATTAACTCGGAAGAACGTAGTATTTACGTGGGGAGATGATTGTCAGCAAGCGTTCGAAGCGTTAAAGGAGAAATTAACAACAGCGCCAGTGTTGGTGATGCCTGAAGGGTCTGATGGTTTTCAAATCTATAGTGATGCATCCTATAAAGGATTGGGTTGCGTATTAATGCAACATGGAAGAGTGATTGCATTCGCTTCCCGACAATTAAAGGATGTTGAAAAGAATTACCCGACACATGATCTGGAATTAGCTGTTGTTGTGTTTGCATTAAAAATTTGGCGCCATTACCTGTATGGTGTTCGTTGCGAAATCTTTACGGATCATAAAAGTTTGAAATATATCTTTGATCAGCGGGAAATTAATTTACGCCAGCGTAGATGGTTAGAGTTTATTAAAGATTATGATTTGGATATTCAATACTATCCAGGTAAGGCAAATGTGGTTGTGGATGCCTTAAGCAGGAAAAGTATTGCTGCGATGTCCGTCACCTCGCGATATAATAAGAAGCTTCTTTATATGCTTCAGGATATGGAAATATGCGTGCTATTGACGCCTGAAGAAAGACAAACACACTTATACCAGATGCGGATTCAATATTCGCTTAAAGAGAGGATCCAGAAAGCGATACCTCAAGACCCCTTCTTGATGGGAATATTTGAGAAATTAAAGAAGGGAGAAGCGAGTGCCTTTGTTGAAAAGGATGCACTATTGTTTTTGAATGACAGATTATGTGTCCCAGATTTTGATAGTCTGAGAAAGGATATCCTATACGAGGCGCATAATACGCCATATTCGATTCACCCCGGTCGGACTAAAATGTACCATGATTTGAAACAGGACTTCTGGTGGCCTCATATGAGAAAAGATATCATTCAGTATATTGCTCAGTGTCATACCTGTCAGGTAGTGAAAGCAGAACATCAGAAGCCTGCCGGGTATCTTCGATCTCTTCCCATTCCGGATGGAAATGGGATGATGTTGCGATGGATTTTGTGTTTGACATGCCTCGCAGTAAAGCGGGAAATGATGGAATTTGGTTCATCATTGATCGATTGACAAAAAGTGCTCACTTTATACCAATTAAGCAAAGTGGACCGACGGAAAAGCTGGTAGAACTCTATATCAATGTAATTGTACGATTACATGGTATTCCACGTACGATCGTATCAGATCGTGATGGACGATTTACATCTGACTTGTGGCGGCGAGTATATAACAGGTTGGGAACAAGATTATTATTCAGTACTGCCTTCCATCCGCAAACAGATGGCCAGTCTGAACGCACCATTCAGATGCTCGAGGATTTGTTGCGAATGGTCGTGTTGGATTTGAAAGGCTCTTGGGAGAAATACTTATCGTTAGCTGAATTTGCTTATAATAATAGTTATCAAGCAACAATCCAAATGACCCCGTTTGAAGCTCTATATGGGAGGCGATGTAGAACTCCTTTGAGTTGGGCAGAAGAAGGAGAAACGAAACTGTTCCCACAAAAGAGGACAGAGAAAATTGAAGAGAAAGTCCGCATCATTCATCAAAGAATGAAAATTGCTCAGGATCGTCAGCAGAAGTATTATAATGCCCGACATCGTCTGATGGAATTTGCGGTGGGCGATCAAGTATGTTTGAAGATTAAACCGTTCAAAGGGATTTCTCGATTGCAACGAATTGGAAAATTGAGTCCGAGATATGTTGGTCCCTTTCCTGTGATTGAACGAGTAGGCGAAGTAGCTTATCGCCTAGCTCTGCCTGTCGAATTACAAAGGTTGCATGATGTTTTTCATGTATCTGCACTCAGACGATATATTCCGAACCCAGAATTAATGATCTCTGCCAGTGACGTGCAGATAGAAGCTGATTTATCAAGTCCGACAACACCTTACCAGATTGTTGATCGGCAAAGCAAAAATCTTCGGAATCGACAAGTGAACTTTGTCAAAGTTTGGTGGACCGGCCACCCTGCCAAGGAAGCTACTTGGGAACGAGAAGACGTAATGTTGACTATCTTTCCCTCTTTCTTTGGGAATCGTGAGGATGCGTGATTTTCGAGGGCGAAAATTCTAATAAGGAGAGGAGAGTTTGTAATACCCGAAAATTTTGTAATCTAATGCTGTGAAAATAATATCCCCGATGATGAAATTTGATATCAGTGCCGATGCAATGTGCACAGTAATTTGGATGTTTGGATATTTGTTTCCACTTGATATTTCAATTTTTTTCTGTTATTGCGACAGCCGCTTCGTTTTCATTTAAATGGGTTGAGTTGGCCGGAATTGATATGAATTGAACCGGCTGTTACTTGGCTGTTTTGCTTGTGTGCACTGTGGACCCGGTAATGTTGACTGGCTGGATGTGCGATCCTGTGGCTGTGCACTGGTGAACCGGTAATTTTGACCGGCTGTTTGGGTTCGGCGGTGAGGCTCCCGTGATATATCCCGACACTTATTCTTTTCTTCTTCATTTCTTCATTTCGACGAAACGAAACCCGGCGGAGCCGCTCCTGCGCCGATCCCTCTAGCCGCCTCAAATCTCCTCCGATTCGTGCGATTTCTTCTCCTTTAGGAAGGTAATCTTCTTTCCTCCACTCCTCTTGTGTTGATTTTGGAGTTGGTGTATGGATTGGAGGTGGTTGGAAATCTAGGGTTTTGGGGTTTTTGAGCTTCTTTATTTTTTTTTTGGTTTCCAAAAGCTTCTAAATGGCTTCCAAAACCCCACCTCTTGATTTTGAGCCATTTTGGGTAAGGTGAAGTTAAGGTTTTGTTTTACCCCTTTTTCTGTGATGTTGCCGGCTGTGTGTTGTGATGCCAGTTGTGTGTGCGTGCCGGCTATGATGTGTATGTGGGCTGATTTGTGTGTGTGTGCCGGCTGTGCTGTTTGTGTGGGCTGATTATGTGAGGAATGATGGGATTATCCCTTATGATGAGCTGCAATTCACAACCCTAGGAGTTGCCATGACGGCAACCCTTGCGGTTGTATGTTGGAGCAAAGTGAAAGTTTCTCTTGGGTATTTATGTCCGCTCATGTGTTTTGCGACGCAACCCTAAGTAAATGATTTATTGATACTGCAGAGGATGGCGTCCGGCGATAGACGCGGCGAGAATCCTACGAGGGACAAGGGCAAAGGAAAACTTGGAGTGAGTCCCTACTGCTTTTCCCTCTTTTCCTGTGAAGCTATTTATTTTCAGCTGTTATTGAAATGATGAATCGCCGAAAACGCTAACACGGGTTAGCTAGCGATAGAATTCTGAGGGGAAACAAATAAAAACATATCCTATTTTGATATAAAATGAATGAAATGAACTGATAGAAATAGAAATGAAATTGAACACGCGTCGACGCAACGGAATGCTAAGGGTCGGCCTAGTAGGGGGGGAAAGTTTCAGACTCCTACACCTCGTGAGGGGGGTAGAACTCTCACACCTCGTAGGGGGGGTCGAACTCCTACAGATGATATGAATTCCTTTAGGAGGCGTCGAAGCCTGTTGCGCGTGGAAGCGCCCTAAAATGAATACTGATATGAAGGGTCGACGGACCCGGATGAATAATTATTCGAATGACCCTTAGTATTTCGAGAATGAAATATGAAAAAAGGAAAATATGAATTGATATCAGATATAGATGATTTTACCTGTTTAGATTAGAAAGATGATCATACAGATTTATTGCTGCTGACTCTTTTGTCTGCTTGCAGTGCGGCGCTACAGGTAAAAAGTAAGGATTTCACTTAGTTTTCTAAACTAATGAGATTTTTAATTTATTTTAGGAACCGAGCACCAGCGTACCAGACCCCGCTAGACGGGCTCAGGCAGATGCCGATCAGATACCAGTTGAAGACGTGGCTCGTCCACGGGTTAGCATGATATATTTTATTGTACTCTGGTTGACTTGATTTGTAGTAGAATACTTGTAAATAGTGTATATTTTGGAAATAAATGACATGTGATGTTATGTTTGCCCTAGTACATTTCGAATATTCATTTTGCTGCGCATAATTATATGAAAAACCCACTCGAGCTAATGATTCAAATTGTGGCGGTTGTTGGGGCCGTTACAATAATTGCACCAATCCCAAGAGTGGAAGGAAGCCAACCCGATCCGATCCTTTAATGACACGAGATGGTTGGCAAAGAAGTGCTCACATCGTATGAGCCAAGCCTAGGGATCGCTCTTGCCGTCAAACATGGCAAAATCCAACTTCGCGTAACCCAAAACACTGCCTCCCATGGACTGAGATGCGTGAGAATCAGAAGGCTCGATGAATGGCGATTCTCCTGTATTGGAATTCATCGTAGGGCGGGGTGATGGATGAGAGAGGCTCAAAAAGCCATCTGTGTGGGTAGTCAGAGTCGTGATCGAGGTCTGTTGTTGAATTTGAATGACCATCAACTTTTGCATGGCCTCCATAAAATGAGCTAGGGTAAGATCGCTTTCTTCATTGGTCTTCGAAGGTGCATGGGGGCTGTCTAAAGGTGGTAGAAATGGGAGTAGAAGGTTGAAATCCCCTATACTGCTGACTGGGAACTTGGCCGAACTTAGAAGCAGCGGAGCAACGGTGTGGGAGGGCTGGGTGGCTCGATGTAGGTAGATGAGGGAGTGTTGGCAGACTGGAGAAGGGGAAACAACTGTTGGAGTCGAGCAGTGAGAAGCCGCTGGGGTCGTCGAGTGATCGTTCGATGGATGCATCGCTACTTGGGCGGAAACTGCGTGTGATCGAGTCGTCGGCAGGTTGGAGGTGCCGCGGGTTGTCAAGGGTCGCTCGGGTTCAGAGGATGTCGAAGCGTCTGTCTTCGTAGTGGGAGGTTTTGCGGCCAGTCCGATCGTCGTTGCGGGAAGGAAAAAATCGACGAAAACGAGGGCACGTATGCATGAAAACTCGATGCAGATGCAACGGCCGAAAAAGGAAGAAAACTTTGGTACCAAGATGATTACGGGCTTCCGATTGCAAGCGGGTGTGCAGTCTTGGGAGGGAGAAGTCTCAGAGAGAATTGTCTCGATCCTTTCCTTGACCCAGCCTTCCCAATGGTGAGATGGGTGCCTTGCTCAACCCAAACCCTGGCTTAGAAGATGAGAGGACATGGAGAAGATTCAAGAGAAGAGGAAATTAGATTCTTTCATTCATACCCCATTCAAGCGCAACCACCTCACCTATATATTGTGAGAGAAAATGTTTCACAAAAATGACAAAAATGTCCCCTCAATCAGGCTACATGATGTGTGAGTAATAAAAGGGCACAAAAATATAACAATGCAAGTAAATATTCACTTCAAAAAGGAGATCACATTATCTCAAATACTGAAATTATTTATAGTGGATGTGGTTGTGACTTGGTTTCGTCAAGCGCGCGCCTACACCTTGGCTCCAAGTTCTCTTTGCGCCTTTATGCATCTTTAATGACTAAGCCCTGAAGTGAGGTCGCGTAGTAGGCGTCAAATTCCTGAAAAGTGAAATTTATGCTAACAAATGGCTTTTTTGGTCACATGATGAAAAGATTTCCAACCTTTTTGTGTGGAAAAATGCCCAATAAAGGCACATTTTAGGACTCGGGAGTCACATTTATATATGGGATGCAACCCAAGTTTGCGTATTTATTTTTTATTTTATTCACAGTATTTTTATTTGTGGAGCGCACGTCTTTGCACATTTTATGTTTTAGCTTCACACATGTGTCGTATCGCGCATATTACTCATGCACTATCTTACGACTTATTGGAGTGACCGCCCAATAAGATCATGAATGAGCATTTTTGTCAGATTAGGCTAGGTAATGATTAATACCAGCTTTGAAATAATATTTTAAATATTATTAAGTTTGTTAATGTTTTGAAATTAATGTTAAGTAATTTAATTAATTTCAGAAATTATATTATGTGTGAGAATACCAAAAGTCCAAGTTTGAAATTCTTACCCTTTGATTTCCCCTTATTTAACACCCTAATTAAAATCCTACTTGAAAACTTCCATTTTTATTAAGTTAGCCAATTAATACCCTTGATTATTTGTTCCATCCATCAAAGAAGCTGCCAACTTTGAAACCCCCACTTTGACTATACTTTAATATCTAGAACCAACTTTGAAACCCCCACTTTGATTATACTTTAATATCTAGGACTTGGCCCCTCCTTGAACTTTCCCTAAATTTTATTATCATTTAATGACATCGATTAAATTTTCCTCAATTAAATCCTTAGCCTCGTTCCACGATAGCTAGCCTGGAAAGAAGAAGAAATCGATGATACCTTACTGTCCTCATCATTTTCCTCAACTCCAGCGCATCTTCCCATCCTGTTCCTCCCTCCTTCAGCATCAACACCCCTTCCCATTAGTTATTTGATCGCCGACGAGCCTCCCTGTGGCGGATCTGCTACCAACAAGTTTACACGAGCGATCTTTGGCGGGTTCGAGAGTGCCTATACCTCCGTTCCTTGAATCCTCCGTTTCTCCCTGTCGCAGAAGTCACCAATGCCTTCTTAGCCTCTGCCTGAGGACCGGTCGACCATTGTCCTCATTTTCCTGGCCCTCCTCTGGTGGCCACATCGTGAGCACATCTTCCCGCCCGTTCCTCCCTCTTTCAGCATCAACGCCCCTTCCCGTTTGTTATTTGATTGTTGGCGAGCCTCCTTGTGGCGGGTCTGCTACCAACGAGCTTATACAAAAGCGATCTCTTAGCGGGTTCAAGAGTACCTGTACGGCTGTACCTCCGTTCCTTGAATCGTTCATTTCTCCCTGTCGCAGAAGTCGCTAACGCCTTTCGAAGCCTCTGCCTGAAGGGCCGGTCGACCAACGAACTCACTTTCCTGGTCCTCCTCCGGTGTCCACATCGTGTTCCCCGTCTGAAGTTGATCACACTCCTCTACCTGCTCGCCTCCCCCCTGTCGTATGCCATCCTCCCCACAAACTTAGCCACCTCCATCCGCTTGCCCCTACCAAATCCCCTAATAGCCACCAATCAATGCCCCGAGTCCCTGAGACTTTTCATTAGTCGATCAGACCAACCACCGACGACACAAGAACACACATGCATTAATTTGAAAACACATTGATACAATCTGGAGCGAACTCCGGCCAAGATCAAGGAGGCTGGGTCCTCCAATGACTCCTCTCTCAAATGAGAGCCCAAAACCCTAATAACCAAAAGATAAACCTAACACTCTCATACCACCTCCGTCATATAGAGAGGGGGGCTCATATAGCATTAAACATATAATATGGCTAATTAATATTAAATTAATTACACGAATTAATTAAGGTAGTTTTCATATGCGCGCTCCGGTAGTCCCTGACGGCGGGTGGCTCCTCCGGCAATTGTGCGAGGGTAACATTCCAATCGCTCTTGAAAATCGACCTTGCCCGCAAGGTCGAGTTTGAAAAGTTCGTCGGGCACATTGTAGTAATTGCGACGAGGAAATAGCGGTCGAGATTGGCGTAGGGGTTGCTCGTGTAAAAAATAAAAAGAAAGGAGTGGATGAAATTGGCCTTGAAAGGGAGAGGGGAAAGTGAGGTGCGGATAGAAGGTGAGAGTTTAGGGTTGAGACTTGTGCCAGCGGATAGGAAGAGACAAAAATTAAAGAGGGAGGGGGATGCGGTATGGGGGGCCAGAGAACAAGGGCGACTGGCGTGTGAAAGAGGAGAAGAACTGTGGCATCCGGGCTCGTGGCTCGATGGGAAGCGAGTCCATGCGGGAATGGTTAGGCGAGGCGGCGGGAGCTGCGGCGAGGCCAGCTGGGTAAGGAGAATGACGAAACTGGATGTACAGGCGGCTGGGTGGGGAGGGATGCTGCCTTTGCAGTCGTAAACGGCACTGGAGGTGCGGCTATTGCTGCGGTTGCCGGGATCACCGCGAGCGGAATCAGGCGGTCGAACGATGCTGAAGATGCGAGCGTTCACTGCTACTGCCGGAAGCGGTGCTTGGAGGTGCGGCTGTAGGAAGATGCAGGGCTGCTACGATTGCCGCCGGAAGCGGCGCTGGAGGTGCGGACCTCTGTCGCTGTTGCCGGAAGCGGTGTGGGCTGGATCTGGCAGTCATCACGACGTCGGAGAAGTGCCTGCAAGGAGGCAGACAACGAGGCGAGGAGGTTGTCTTGAATGTCGAAGCGGCGTTCGATGGAGGCGAGTGTGTCCAGCGTGGCTCGAGCCCCGATGACGTGGAAGGAGCCGGCGGGTCTGGCAGGTCGGACCATTGTTACAAACAAGAGCACACTTGCATTAATTTGAAAACTCACGGATACAATCCGAAGCGAACTCCGGCCAAGATCAAGGAGGTTGGGTCCCCCAATGACCCCTCTCTCAAATGAGAGCCCAAAACCCTAATAACCAAAAGATAAACCAAACACTCCTATACCACCTCCTTATATAGGGGGGGGGGGGTCACATAACATTAAACATAAAATAAGGCTAATTAATATTAATTAATACTAATTAATTACACGAATTAATTAAGGTGGTTTCCATATGCCCGCTCTGGTGGTCCTGGCGACGGGTGGCTCCTTCAACAATTGTGCGAGGGTTACAACAACACTCTTATATATAAACGAGTGTTTACTCTTGTTCAGGAAATAATGGAATTAACTAATTTCAACTTGAAGATTTGAATGCCAACTAGGTAGGGGTGAGTTGTATGGACTTAATACTATTATGGCCCACGCAGGGGTGACGGTGCGTGTCTGAGACGATGTGATCTCCTTTTGAAGTGAATATTTACGTGCATTGTTATATTTTCGTGCACCTTTATTACTCACACATCATGTAGCCTGGTCGAGGGGCATTTTTGTCATTTTTGTGAAACCTTTCCTCTCACACTATATAGGTGAGGAGGGTGGGCTTGATGGGGTATGAATGAAACAATCTAATTTCCTCTCCTCTTAAATCTTCTCCATGTCCTCTCATCTTCTAAGCTAGGGTTAAGGTTGAGCAAGGCTCCCATCTCTCCTCTCTCGGTTGAGCCCGACTCCCATTGTATCTCTCACCATTGGGAAGGCTAGGTCAAGAAAGGGTCGAGACGATCCTCTCTGAGACTTCTCCCTCCCAAGACTGCACACACGCTCGCAATCGAAAGCTCGTAACTTCTTGGTACCAGAGCTTTCATCATTCTTCGGCCGTTGCATCTACATCGCGTCTTCATGCACACATGCCTTCATTTTCGTCGATTTTTCCTTCCCGCAACGACGATCGACAGGCCGCAGAACCTCCCACTACGAAGACAGACGCTTCAACATCCTCTGAACCCAAGCGACCCTTGACAACCCACGAGACCTCCAACACGCCGATGTCTCCATCACACGTAGTTTCCGTCCAAGTAGCGATGCATCCATCGAACGATCGTCGATGACCCCAGCGGCTTCTCACTGCTCGACTCTAGCAGTTGTTTCCCCTTCTCCAATCCACCAACCCTCCGTCACCTACTTACATCAAGCCATCCCTCCCTCCCACACCGTTGCTCTGCTGCTTTCACGTTCGGTCGAGTGCCCAGTCAGAAACATAGGGGATTCCAACCTTCTACTCCCACTTCTACCACCTTCAGACAGTCCCCACGCACCTTCGAAGACCTTTGAAGAAAGCGGTCTTACCTTAGCTCACATTATGGAGGCCATGCAAAAGTTGATGGCCATTCAAATTCAACAATAGACCTCGATCACGACTCTGACTACCCACACAGATGGCTTTTTGAGCCTCTCCCATCCATCACCCCACCCCACGACGAGTTCCATTACGGGAGAATTGCCGTTCATCAAGCCTTCTGATTCTCACGCATCTCGGTCCATGGGAGGCAATGTTTTGGGTTACGCGAAGTTGGATTTTGCCATGTTTGACAGCAAGAGCGATCCCCTGGCTTGGCTCACTTGATGTGAGCACTTCTTTGTCAACCAGCTCACGTCATTAGAGGATTGGATCGGGTTGGCTTCCTTCCATCTCTTGGGATTGGCGCAATTATGGTATGACCAATTGGCTCGAAAGATCACTCATTTAAGTTGGGCAATCTTCAAGCACTCCTGCAATTTGCGTCTTGGCCCACCTATCCATAGCAATCCCTTGGGCGACCTCATCAATTTCAAGCAATCCGAACCTTTGGATGATCATTTGGAGAGCTTCCAGATGTTACTTGCCCATGTCCCTTTAATCCCGCCAGAACATCAGACATCTAACTTCACTGTGAACCTGCACGATCAAATGATCCTTTAAGTTGAATTCCAAGCCCTGCAGGACTTCTTGGACCATATCACAGTCATGAGCCTCCACGTATCTCTGAAAAATGTCTCCTCATGGACAACCTGCATGGCAACCGCTACTGCGAGAATGGGGACAATCGGCAAGAGGACACCCTCACTCCCTGTTTCGGCAGTCTGTCCACACCATTTAAGGGTAACAAATATAGTAGACACCCAATCATCAAGCGCCGAGGTATTTTTCAATTTGAGAAACAATGTACTCATGATCATTGTCACTATATAAGATTTTAATAATAGTGTTAAACTTAGGGATTATCATTTTTTGGAAACGTTGAAAAAGAGGAAACACTTCATATTTGATTTTCATCAAATAACATAGTACAAGAAAACCAATCTATGAGAATAATAAACTAAGAACAGCTAGAAATAGAGGCAACGAGGCAAAGAACCCAAACATCAATATTAATAATAACAAAAGACATCATTTTAGGTAGAGAAACATGATTAAATGAGGTACGCCGATGTTTAGTTCACACACGTCACAATTAAATGTTTTGAATAACAAAGTTGACGTAGTAGAAAAAATAAGTTTATAGTAGAAATAGAGGAATTTTCTTGGCGATACGCATGAAGAGCTTGCAAAGGTGTTGCAAAACTGGAAGCGTCAGACACGTAGAGGCAACCAGAGCCAATCACATGGGTGAGAAAAAATCACAGAACAATTTATAGAGTTGGTTAGATGATTAATAGAGAGGATATTGTGAGTAACCTTAGGAACATGAGGAACAAAAGAGAGAGTTCAGAACAAGATTGGATTCTTTTCCTGCAATCGAGGAAAACGATCCATCCGCAATGCTCACTTTATCTCTATTAGACAGAGGTAGGTATAACACAAAACCGGTGATAGAGCCAGTCATATGGTCAGTGGTTCCAGAGTCAATGACCCACCGAGTAGAAGAGCGTTGAACACAGAATGGGCACTTGGTATTCCCTGATGAGCATAAAAGACGACAATGAAGTAGACAACTCAGTAGAATGGCCATGCATCAAGTGTCTAAAATTCTTGTATCTCTTCTACATATAGGGAAGGTGGAAGTCCGACAGGATCAGGGCCAATACTGGGCGTAGTCTCCTTCGTGGCATCAGAAAGATGAGCAGACTGAGACTGAGGTGTCCAGCCTTGAGAGCATTCATAGACACAACTACCTGTTAGGAATAGAACCTCCTCTCTGAGGAAGAAAGCCGTGAAGCATAAATCACGTGTCCTGAGAGTGGTGAGACTTCCTGCAATGATCAGAAAAGTTCAAAAACTGGAAGCTTTTGCTTGTTCTACGCGCGTTTGCATATCATTACTCCTTGAGATTGAACCTTTCCGGATTTCCCTCAAGGTCAAGTGATGGAGTTTTTCTTGCATCAATGTTCCAATTCGTGGAGATGTGCAGGACCCACTGTGTTGCGGTGAGTATCATCCCGCTTAAGTGCCCCAAAATCAGCCATAGTTAGTATCTTCATCTTCGTTATCTAGGAGCGTGCACATTTTTTATCTAGTTGTTAAGAGAGTAGGGTTGTTTTCGGTTGACATAGAGCCATAATAGCAGATGTCGAGTTACTCTTGGTTGGATAAGCATTGAGGATGTGATTTCTGTTTTGGTGGAGGTATAGTCAAAAAACAGAGTGAAGGAAGAAAGGGTGTCGGTGGGGGCTCAAGTGAGATGCTGTATAAGCTCTGCAGTCCGAAAGGGGTTGGGGGTGCTTTTATTGATTTGAATTAGTGTACTGCAGAGGTGCTAATGCGTTACTAGATTGACGGGTGTTGTAGCGACGTACAAGTTCTTCCTTTAAAAGCACCCATGATAAGTATGTGTTCAATCACAACTATTGAATTCGGTGTAAAGTGAAATATTCCATTTAGATTGTGGACAATGGCATCTTCTGGTTTTTAGATGTGCGTTGCAGCTCAACCAACTACTCAATGCTATGAATTTAACCGAAAGGATCCATGTTTTCGAACACTGGAATGTCGAGGTGACGAAAGTGGCTTGGTTGAGGCTTAATGTGGACTGGAGCAAGGTGGAGGGTTCTGTTGTATTGCCAGAGGGGGCATGCTGATGGAGGGCAGATTGGGGGTCACTAATGTCATCACTGTGTGTGGTTGGGTTACCAAGTAGGAGGGTATGAACTTCCACACATCAATCTGGAGGTTATAAAGGTCCATCTCAATGCGAGCCATGCAACGGAGAGGGAGACGATTATGAGTACTTATTCGTGTCCTGGCCACCATGGGGTGGGTGAAGAGCATAAAACACAGGGGTCAACAAACGTGAGGTGTCGGAGTAGTCGACGATTAGAGGGTCAATCAGAGTTTTTGGGCTCTTGGCATGCACATGACAGATGTGAGGATGGTGTGGGTTCCTGACTTCCTGTGCAGGTAACTTGGCAACAAGAATTGACTACCTGTTTAGGCAACATGGACACAGCGGTCGAAGCCATCATTGAAGTATTCAGGGTTCAGTTTGCGCAGTAAGTTGTTGTGTCTGAATTGCTTTAACTCAACAAAGCATCCGTCGAAGCAAAATTCAGTAGCAAGGAGTTTGTCGATGGGGTGCATCATTGGGAAGTTGAAGAGTTGCCTAGCCTGGAGCAACATTGATCAATGAAATCCGAAAGGCAGCCTAGCTTTTGATGAAAAATGTTTCTGATATGGAGGTTAGCGAATTGCATGAACTAGTGATGACCATCTGTTGGTGTTGATGGGTTAGGTAGAAGGTTGTAATGGAAGGGTGGAGGCGGCAGACATATCGAACATATCGATTTAGTAATGTGATGACTGCTAGGGAATGGAGAATGGTGAGGCGAATGCAATACAAAACTGAGAGACAAGCCTCTCTCCCAAGCAAAAAATCTTGATTCTATTTCTTTAGGCTGACAGATTGCATGAATGGGTCTATAGAGGGGTTTGCTGGAGGGATAATAAGGTCATTTACTTACAGTGAAATAAAAGGCTATTACATAACAAAGATACAAGAATGTAAATTTAAATGATGCTCTCATGATCTTGTGCCTGGCCCACACTTACATCATCCTCGGTCCGTCTTTACTCTTCTTTGTTGGGGTTGACATACGCACATTTATCTTAAATCATGACTAATGATGATCATACAACAACAACACTCGAAGCCTTTATCCCACTATAGTGGGGTCGGCTATATGGATCCTTTGTGGCCATTGTGCCCTATCATTTGTCATAATCTCACTAATACCTAAGTACATCATGTCTTTCCTTATAGTTTCATTCCAAGTCTTTATTGGTCTACCCCTCCCTCGTTTAACATGCCTAGACTCTCATAACGCCTAACATATGCCTCTAATGGTCTCCTTTGTACATGTCCAAACCATCTTAGTCGAGCTTCTCGCATCTTCTATGCAATTGGTGCTACTCCTGTCTTATCCCTGATACATTTCATTCCTAATTTTATCCAGTCTCGTGTGTCCACGCTTCCACCTAAGCATTATCATCTCTGCAACTCTCATTTTTTGCTCATGTACACAATAATACTGCCCAACACTCAGAACCATAGTGCATCGCTAGTCCAATTGCAGTACAGTAAAACTTGCCCTTACGGTTTTAAAAGTACTTTACAATCACATAAGATCCTTGACGCGCCTCTCCACTTCAACCAATCCGCTTGTATTCTTTGTGTCAGATCTTTATCAATATCTATATGTTTTTGAACTATTGATCCAAGATATTTAAAACACTAACTGTGGGGAATATCTTGATCACACAACTTAATAACGAAGTCATCCGTCCTTCTTGTATTGCTAAATTTAAGCTTCATATACTCCGTCTTTGCCCTGCTCAACCTAAAACCCTTGTTTTCTAAAGTGTCTTGCCAAGATCCAAGTTTTGCGTTTACACCCTCGCGCGTCTCATCAACCAAAATGATATCATCCGTAAACAATAAACACCAAGGTATTGCTTGTTAGGATATGTCCGGTGAGCTCATCTAAGATAAGGGTAAAGAGATAAGAGGCTTAAAGCTGAACCTTGATGTAAGCCAACAATGATAGAGAATTCATGTGTTAATCCTCCAGATGTCCTCACCTTTGTCACTGAATTTGTATACATATCTTTGATTATGTCAATATATTATACATTTACACCTTTCTTTTCTAAGACTAATGATGACCATATCTACGTAAAATATGAATGCGCGCTTAAGCCGTTTTTCAAGATGCCAGACCCTGCGACTGAAAATTCTGACTATTTAGGAAACTCTTTTGGGATGTGTAGAAAAGTGCACACACAATTGGGAAAAACTGTAAAACTTTGTATATCCTTCTCTTGTGTGTAAATACAAGTATGAATACATATATATAGGGAGAGAATAAAGAGAAGAGTCCCCTTTTCAATGATGTGGGACTATTACATAAAGAGGAAGAAGACCTATGATGGGCCATTATATGGGCCTTTACATGTTCTTTTTCTAACAAGATGCATATGTTCTAGTTTGTTTATTAGAAATCATTGCTTCTTGGGAGCTTTATTACTATAAAGCTCTTTAAACTTGTTAGGAAGAAGTGGGAGAGAGAGATTGATCTACAAAGCTAAAGGAGAAACTAGGGTTGAGGGCTTGAGAGAGAGAGAATACCTGATAATCTTGCATACCCCCTCCAATAGAGGATCCGAGTATATATATACCCGGACCAAGGCCGTCCGGCCAAGGGGCCGGCCGACCCCAAATTGAGGCTGAACCGGGTGGGTTCAGCCCCCGAGGGCCGCCTTTAGAAAGTGGGGGCTGAACCGGTTGGTTCAGCCCCGTTGTCGCCTTCAGATCCGTCCGGGGGCGTAACATTCCCCGCCCCATCAAGACTCAGCTTGTCCTCAAGGTGGGAATCTAGTGGCTCCGTCCTTCCCCTCAGGCGTATCCAAGCCACGTCACGCCCTTGTCCCCGCAGCCTCTCCAAACGGCAAAGAGAGCCCCCTGACACTGGTGAGATTCTGATTCCTTGCAGGCAGTACTCTCTCCTATCTTTAGCAAACTCCAGAGTCAACTTCTCCCAATCCAGAGTCACCCTACCCAGCTGTCGCAACCACTGAGCCCCCAGAATCATATCTGGCCCTAGGATGGGCAATAAGTAGACATCCATGTTGTCGGTGTAGCCCTGCACACTGATTTCCACATCCGGAAGCACTCCTTCGCACTGCAGCTCGTGTCCACCTGCCACCACAACCTGGGAAGCGGCATCCTTGATGATCGCTAGCCCCAGCTTCTGTGCCACCGCCGGGCTAATGAAGTTATGTTTACTCCCACTGTCAAACAGAATGGTCACCTGCTGTTGGCCAATCCACCCCGCAATACTCATAGTGGCCGGAGCGGAGTCTCCCGCCATGGCCAGGGAAGATAGTCCGTACTCTATTGTATCAAGAATGTGCTCCTGTTCCCCTCCTTCTACATCCGTCATCGGATCTTCCTGAAACATGTAAACCTGGATCCCCTGACATTTGTGACCTTGGGTAAATTTCTCATTGCAGTTGAAACACAATCTCTGTTCCTTCCTAGCTTGTAGCTCTGTCCAAGTCAATTTCTTCATCGTCACCCGTGATGTAGCTGCTTGGTCCTTTTTTGTGTTGGGAAGGTGTGTAGCGTTCCTCGGAGTGTCCCCCCTGGACTTCTGTCGATTGAGACGCTATTCTTGAATCCGGGCCAAGCTGATAGCGTGTGTCAAGCTGCACGACATATATGCATGCACCTCATCTCTGATGTCCTCTTTCAAGCCGGAAATAAAACAACTTGTTAAAGTCCTCTCGCCCCACTGCACCCTGTTGGCTAACCGTTCAAACTCGGTTCGGTACTCCATCACCGTCCCTTTCTGACGCAATTTTTGAAGAATAGCCTCGAAGTCTTCATACTCAAGTGTACCAAAGCGGGCGGTGAATCCGTCGACAAACTCGTGCCATGGCGCGTGATCCCGTCCCCGGAGGAACCATTGGGTCCACTGGTATGCGTCCTCTTCAAGGTGGAAGGACGCCAACTTTACCCACTGTGCCTGGCTAACCGTTCAAACTCGGTTCGGTACTCCATCACCGTCCCTTTCTGACGCAATTTTTGAAGAATAGCCTCGAAGTCTTCATACTCAAGTGTACCAAAGCGGGCAGTGAATCCGTCGACAAACTCGTGCCATGGCGCGTGATCCCGTCCCCGGAGGAACCATTGGGTCCACTGGTATGCGTCCTCTTCAAGGTGGAAGGACGCCAACTTTTCCCACTGTGCCTCTGGTATCTCCCGATAACTGTAAAATAACTCTGCCTTTTGGACCCATTCGAGTGCATCTCCTCCTTTGAACTTGGGGTAGTTCATGCGGGTAACCTTCGGCGGCATATAAACGCGCGGTAGTTGTTGCCCGGGTCCTCCGTACTCTTGCCCGTGTCCAAGCGGTAGCCGTCGATCAGCGGCCACGTGTGGGTACCCCCAATCCCCTCCATAGGGGTTCCCCAAGACCGGCGGCCTAAACTCCCATCCGCCTCGTCCCCTTCCGCCTGCGGGGTGTCCTGGTGCTCCTGGAATAGGGAGGAGCCCATCATGAGGTGGGCACCCCATCCTGTTGGGTCGTTGGTCCTCCTGACGCTCGTCACGGTAAGGAGGAAAATCCAAGGCAGACGCGGAGATGCCGCCAAACTGGGTTGCCTCGGACCACACTTGTGGTCGTTGTGAGCCTCCTACCCTTCCATTGTCAAATCCAAGCCCCCCATTGAAGCTAGAGGCTCGATCCGTCATGCCCCGATGCTGGAGTAGGAAGGGGAAGTTGGACTGCGTTGGTCTCGCCGACAACGACTTTTCCTTTAAGTTGTTGAGTTAAAATATTTGTAAGCTCGTCCATGCGGGCATTCAATTTCTCTTCGAGACGGTTTTCCAACGTCGTTAACTTATCGGCGAGGGCTTGCCACAGTGTCGGTCAGTCCGGTGTAGTTTTCTTCGAGATGTGTGAGCCGATTGGAGTCTTCTTGGGTGTGAGTCACCAGTGTGGGAGCGTGCGTGAAGTTGCAACAATTGGAGGCGCAATCGGATGCAGCACTTGAAGCAACAGCTGGCGATGGAGGCAGCAGCAACAGCTGGATGCTATCGGGAGGCAACAGCAGCTGGCGGAGTCAGCAAGTTGCGAACCAGAAGCAGCAGCCGCTGGCAGTCGCCGGGAATCGTCCCTGCGATGCAGCAGGATCGCGATGTGATGCAGCAGCAGGATCGCGATGCGGAGGCAGCAGGATGCGGTCGCCGGGATCGTCGATGCGATGCAGTAACAGGATGTGGTCGCCGGGATCGGCCTGAATGCGAAGCGTCGAAGGCCGCAGGATGCGAGCGGGATGCGAGCAGGATGCGGCGGAGGCAGCAGGCAGCGGGATCGACGTCGGGATTCGTCGATGAAGACGACGCGGAATCGACGCTGGACGACGCCGGGACTCGTCGGTGCGAAGCGGATGCAGATGCGGTCGGTGCAGGGAGTCGGCGCGGGATACAGCCGCTGGCGAGCGGGAGCGAAAAAAATTGGGAGGACGAAACCTCTGATACCAATTGTTAGGAAGAAGTGGGAGAGAGAGATTGATCTACAAAGCTAAAGGAGAAACTAGGGTTGAGGGCTTGAGAGAGAGAGAATACCTGATAATCTTGCATACCCCCTCCAATAGAGGATCCGAGTATATATATGTTAGGACAATAGAGAGAGAGAGAGAACTAAGGGAGATTGATGAGGCTAAGAGAGGATTAGGGTTTGAGAGGGAAGGGAAGAAGATACCTTTAATATTCTTGCATAACCCCCATAAGGGGGCCGCCCGGGTATATAAATACCCGGGCATGGAGGGGCCGGCCGGCCCCTCCAATTGGGGCTAAACCCGCCTGGTTCAGCCCCTGGCCGGCCGGTTCACTGAGCGGGGGCTGAACCGGAAGATTCAGCCCCGTTGTTTTTCGCGTCCTTGCTCCTCCGAACATAGTGACGCCCTGCAAAGCATTGCGGGGGCGTAACATTCCCCTCCCCATCAAGAACCAGCTTGTCCGCAAGGTGGTAGTCGGGGTAGAGGTCCTTGAAATCGAAGAAGTCCACCCAAGAGTTATGTGCTGACGACAGGTTCTTCCATTTGACCAAGAGTTCGGGCCGGTATTCCGTGCCCCGGTGCTTCCAGCGGAGCAGCAAAACAGCCTCCGGGAGCGGCCACAGCTCGCCCGCAGAAGTAACGTCAGGCAAGAGAGTACTTGGCTGGACATGAAGACCCACCTTCCGCTTGAGCAAAGAGACATGGAATGTAGGATGGATGCGGGAACCCTCCGGTAACGCTAAGGTATAAGCTACCGGCCCCACCCTGTTGATGACCCGAAAGGGGCCGTAGTAGCGCGGGGACAACTTCTGGTTGCCACGACGAGCGACGGACAACTGCCGGTACGGCTGGAGTTTGAGAAAGACTTTATCACCGACTGCGAACTCCCGTTCCGTGCGGTGCTTGTCCGCCTGCGTCTTCATGCGATCCTGTGCCAAGCGGAGATTCTCCCGGAGAGTGACCAACATGCGATCTCGATTTAGAAGAGCCCGATCAACCGCTGGAAGAGCTGTGCTGCCCGGCTCATAACTGCCCAAGGTAGGGGGCGGCCGCCCGTAAACCACCTCAAACGGCGTCATCCTGCTGGCGGTGTGATATGCCATATTGTAACAGTATTCGGCCCAATGTAACCACTCCGGCCAACTCCGAGGCTCATCCATCACAAAGCAACGAAGATATGTCTCAACACCCCGATTGAGCACCTCCGTCTGGCCATCCGACTGCGGGTGGTGCGCCGTGCTGAAATGTAAGCGAGTACCCTGCAACCGGAACAGCTCCCTCCAGAATCCACTGACAAAGGTGGGGTCCCGATCAGAAATAATGGCGCGGGGAAGGCCATGCAGTCGAACTATCTCTCTAGCAAAGAGTGCGGCCACCGACTCACCAGTATACGGATGACTGAGTGCCAAAAAGTGGCCATACTTGGAAAGCTTATCCACCACGACCAGAATGACCGATTTCCCTTTAGACTTAGGCAACCCATCAATGAAGTCCATGGACACCGTGTCCCAAATAAGCTGCGGAATGTCCAACGGCACGAGCAGCCCTGCCGGAGAAGAAGTATCATATTTCTGCCTCTGGCAGATCTCACACTGTCGAACAAACTGCTGAATGTCCCGACGCATGCCCGCCCAAAAGACATTTGCTCTGGCCCTCTGAAGGGTCCGGAGCACCCCCGCATGCCCTCCCGTCGGCGAAGAATGGAACTCATGCATCAGTACTGTCCTCCATGCTGAATCGGCGGGCACAACCACCCGGCCCCGATAGTAAAGCCGGCCATTACATAAGTGATAGCCAGGCGCGCCTGTCTCTCCCCGCTGTAAAGCCTCCACCAACGGCCGTAGAGTGTCGGAGCGCAGTACCTCCTCCTGAATGTCCTCCAAGGAATCTACCAATGGTCCCGAAATATGAGTGAGAGCAGCCTCTGGTAGGCGAGAGAGAGCATCGGCGACCACATTATCTTTGCCGCGACGATAGACAATCTCATAGTCGTAGCCAAGAAGCTTCGTAACCCATTTCTGCTGCAGAGGCGAGGAGACCCGTTGGTCCAAAAAATGCTTCAAGCTCTGATGGTTCGTGCGGATCTTAACGTGCCGGCCCAACAAGTATGGCCGCCATACAGCCACCGCATGGATGATCGCCAGCATCTCCTTCTCGTAAGCCGAAAGACCCAAAGTGCGAGGAGCCAAAGCCTTGCTGTAGAAGGCTAACGGCCGGCCGCCCGACCTGCATCAAAACTGCCCCAATGCCGACCCCCGACGCATCCGTCTCTAGAACGAACTCCTTCGTGAAATATGGTAATGCAAGGACGGGCGTGGTAGTCATTGTCCGTTTGAGAGACTGAAATGCCCCCTCGGCCTCCTCACTCCAAGAAAAGGAATCCTTTTGCAGCAGCTGAGTCAAGGGCCGGGCTATCTTCCCATAATCCTGCACAAACTGCCTGTAGTACCCCGTGACCCCCAAAAAACCTCGTAAAGCCCGGACTGTAACCGGTCGCGGCCAGGACTGCATGCTCTGAATCTTCCGTGGGTCGGCCCTGACGCCTTGACCCGAGACTAAATGGCCCAAGTACTCCACCTCCTCCTGATCGAAGGAACACTTAGAACGGTTGACATAAAGATGGTGTTGACGAAGTCTGGCAAGGACCTGCTCCACATGGCCCACATGGTCCTCCCAGTTAGCGTTGTAGATGAGAATGTCATCAAAGAATATCAGGACAAAAATCCGTAGGAAATCCCGAAAAATCTCATTCATATTGTACTGGAATGTAGAGGGCCCTCCAGTCAACCCGTTGGCCATAACCAAGAACTCATAATGGCCGTCATGTGTCCGGAAGGCCGTCTTGTGGATGTCCTCTTGCGCCATCAGAATCTGATAATACCCGGAACGAAGATCCAGCTTGGTGTACCGCTGCGCCCCATGTAGCTCATCCAGTAACTCTTCGATGTGAGGAATCAGAAAATTATCTTTGACTGTGGCACCGTTCAAAGCACGGTAGTCCACGCAGAATCTCCAGGACCTGCCCTTCTTCTTGACCAGAATAATGGGGGCCGAGAAAGAACTCGTACTCGGCCTGATTATGCCGGCCTCTAACATCTCGCGGACACTGCGCTCAATCTCCGCCTTCTGAATGTGTGGGTAGCGATATGGACGGACATTAGTAGGCTCAGCACCCGCCTTGAGCGAAATATGGTGATCCCGGAACCGAGGCGGTGGCAAAGTGCGTGGCTCCTGAAAAACATCACTATAATCCGTCAAAAGTAACTGTAACTGCACTGGTACCTCAGAAGGGGCGGAATAGTCGGTTTGGACCTCCCGGAGAACGGCCATCAGGTGTCCGTCTCCGCTCAACCGCTGCATGCTGCGAAGAGAAACCTCCTTAACAGGAGATGGCACGATACCCCGCAGGCAGAACTGTTTCTCCCCGTGCACAAACTCCATAGTCATGTGCTCCCAGTCGAAGGTCACCCGCTGCAACTGGCGCAACCACTGAACTCCCAACACCATGTCTGAGCCCCGAATAGGCAACAGGTAGACGTCGGTCCGTCCCACATAGCCGTGTATCCTCAGCTCCACTCCCTTCAACACCCCTTCACACTGCAACTTGCTGCCATCCGCCACCATAACATGAAAGGCAGCCCCCCTGTCAACCACGTGCCCGACTCGCCGTGCCACGTCGGGATGTATAAAGTTGTGGGTGCTCCCACTGTCCACCAAAATAGTAACCTTCTCTTGGGCGATCCGGCCCGCCAGCCGCATAGTAAGCGGGGGATTCCACCCCTCAAGCGCATGTAGAGAAACCCCGAACTCAGTCTCATCCAAGCACACCTCCAACTCCTCGTCGGGAGCCGGCGCTTCGTCTGCATCTTGATGCAACATGAAGACCTGTATTTTCTGGCATTTATGGCCAAACACAAACTTCTCTTCGCAATTGAAACATAGCCCCTTCTCCTTTCGAGTGGCCAACTCACTCCAAGATAACCGAGTCACCGTCGGTTTGCTACCCGTGGGCTGTTCCCGTCGTGCTGCAGTGGCAAGGGCCGAAGACGGCCTACTCGTAACGCGGGCTCTTTTCCTGTTGAATCGCTCCTCCTGAATGCGCGCAGAGGTAATGGCGTGGTTTAACGAACGAGGCATGAGTGCCTGCACCTCGTCACGAATGTGCTCCTTGAGACCTGATATGAAACAACTGTAGAGTGTCCTCTCCGGCCACTGAACCCGATTCGTCAATTTCTCAAACTCCGTGCGGTACTCCATCATCGACCCTTTTTGACGAAGCTTCTGAAGGAGGGCCTCAAAGTTCTCGTACTCCAATGGCCCGAATCGGGCCGTAAAGCCATCCACAAACTCCCCCCACGGCATGTGCTCCCGTCCCCGCAGGAACCACTGCGTTCACTGAAAAGCGTCATCCTTCAAGTGAAAGGACGGTAACTGCACCCACTGCCCTTCAGGAACCTCCTGGTACTGGAAAAATAGTTCGGCCTTTTGAATCCATTCCAAAGCGTCACCACCCTCGAACTCCGGAAAGTACATACGAGTTAATCCGGGGGTCAAGCGATTTGCACCATGACCTCCTTCCCGTCTTCCGAGATCCCCTTGCTCGAATCCTCCGTAGCATTGGTGCTGGCCCGCTCCCCAAGGAGGGGGTTGTGGCTGGCCGCCCCATGCTTGGCCAAAGCCAGCCACACCTGGCGGCCCAAACCCACGGGGAGGAGGGAGGAGCCCTCCCCTTTGCTGTCCCGTAACCTCGGGTGGCCGCCGGAACCCAGCCGGGTCTTCCCAGCCCCGTCTCCACATTTCCCAGCCCGATCCAAGATCGCCGAACCCGCCGACCACTGAACCAGGCGGGATCAAGCCCGATGTTCCTCCAAACGCCGCCGCCGAGCTTGCTGCTCCTCCAAACGCTACCGCTGAACCAGGCGGAATCGCGCCCTGCCAACCCGTGCCGGGGTGGATCCCCCCGATCCGCACGCCGCTGTCCTCCGGCCGCCCCCCGATCCGCACGCCGCCGACCCCTTCTGCACCCTGCCGCGCACCCGCAGCAATTTCGGGCCCCGATCCCGCCGAATCCTCCGTCGCCGGCGCTTTCCCCTTCAACAAAGCCTTAAACTCCTCCATCCGGGCCTCCATCCGCCCTTCCATGGCCGCCATCGAGTCGGTTAGGCCAACAATGTTTTCCTCTAGGGTTTCAAGCCGTGAGGACTCCTCTTGAGTGCGAGTGGTCACCATGGCGGAGAAGAGCACTCCTCTGATACCAAATGTTAGGACAATAGAGAGAGAGAGAACTAAGGGAGATTGAGGAGGCTAAGAGAGGATTAGGGTTTGAGAGGGAAGGGAAGAAGATACCTGTAATATTCTTGCATAACCCCCATAAGGGGGCCGCCCGGGTATATAAATACCCGGGCATGGAGGGGCCGGCCGGCCCCTCCAATTGGGGCTGAACCCGCCTGGTTCAGCCCCCGGCCGGCTGGTTCACTGAGCGGGGGCTGGACCGGAAGGTTCAGTCCCGTTGTTTAACGCGTCCTTGCTCCTCCGAACATAGTGATGCCCCGCAAAGCGTTGCGGGGGCGTAACAATATATACCCGGACCAAGGCCGGCCAGCCAAGGGGGCTGGCCGGCCCCAAATTGGGGCTGAACCAGGTGGGTTCAGCCCCCGAGGGCCGCCTTTAGAAAGTGGGGGCTGAACCGATTGGTTCAGCCCCGTTGTCGCCTTCGGATCCATCCGGGGGCGTAATGAAACTTAACTATGTTAAAATTGGTAGTTGTTTTCTTGCCCGATTCACTCTTTGAAGGTGATTGTTTTTAGCTGGTGATTCTTCAGCTCTCCCACAACAATCAAAATTTACATACTATTTCATGGGGGACCTCAATGCGTATGTTTGGGCGTTGGCAATTTAGGCATCCTTTTCTGTTCCTGTAATTTGCAAATCTGTTTTTGAAGGATTATTTTTTCATGCCTTTCACAGGTCTGCACTATGCATTGATGTTTTTGACTACGCATTCACACGCCTCCAAAATACTTATGTATCTGTTGTAAATTTTCCTCAGATCAGGACTCTGTCCGTCTCTTGGCTGTTGAGGGTTGTGCTTCACTTGGTAAACTGCTGGAACCATCCGAGTGTGTTTCTCATATACTTCCAGTAATTATTAACTTCTCCCAGGTTCGTCTAGTATTTTCTGTTTATGATTTCTTTCGGACCTGTATGAGATTGCTTTGCTACAAAGATGTACAGCATGCATTGGATTTGAATTAATAAATTTTAATTACTGTAATGTGCCTAATCTATCTTGCATCAATGTGTCTTTTCTGATTATTAAATAGGATAAATCATGGCGTGTTCGCTATATGGTTGCTAATCAATTGTATGAACTGAGTGAAGCTGTTGGCCCAGAAACTACCAGGTATGGTCTGGAAAATATTTGATGTCATTATAGAGATCCATTTATATAAATCATTTTGTTATCTTGTTTATGAAATTTATGTCAACCAAATGGTGATGGGGATGCAAAAGAGGAAACTTTTAATGCAAAAAGTTTGCGATGGGTTATTGATGTTAATGGATGAGTTATCTTTGAATTTCTTGATAGATGGGAGAATCCAGGCTTGAAATAGAAGTTTTTCAAAGACAATAATGAGAAGAGGAAGTCAGCCATATAATAAAGGAACTGAGAGAGGTAGATGGAGAAAAGAGGCAAGACGAGTGGAGAAGTGGGAGGGGCTGACATCTCTCTCTAAGAGAGGGATTGTAGACACTTTGCTTTAAAACATCTTTTATTTATTATTCATATCATTGCAAATCCCTTTCAAGTTTCAAATATTTTCTATTTATAAAGGAAATTTTGCATGATTTCATTTATAAAAATAACAAAAAAAAGTAGGTAATCCAAGTGCAATAAAAATAAATGAACTTTCATAAAGAAGACTTTTAATAAAGAATCTTTTAAATTACTTAACACCCAATACATATGAACCATCCTTATACGTATGTGCTAACTTGTCCAAATGAGTAGTCCAAATAAAGCGGCTGATGGCATGCCTTATAATTGTATTCATGGAGACAATAGTGGTTCAATATGCTAATATAATGATCCAAGTACACATAGAAATATACATTATGGAACTCCTGGTCGACAACCATCATAAAGTACCAATGGTGATCAGTGATTGTACAAGTGAATATTCATGGAGTTTCAGGGTTGGACATTGGCAACATCATGTCTTAGTTCACTTAAATGACTGAAGATCTCATGACAATAAGATTATCGTGGTAGTGGCAATACAAAATCTGCTTTAAATATATGTAAGGAACCAAGCAATAGTAATAGGAACTAAGTTGTATCCTGTTGACAATCTTAATAGCTCATAGTGAAACTAGCATCATCTCTATACATTACACCACTCCATAAAAATTTGTCTCTGATACAAATACGGCTCCATGGGACATCCACGTTCCTACTTACCCATGTAGCCCTAATGTCATTTCTATAATTACATTATATGCTCACTCTTACCTATATAAGGGAGGGAGGAGTGTCATTTAGGGGATCTTGGATCATTTAGCCTTTTAGGCTCTCATAGGAGAGAGACTCTTTAAGGGATCTTACTCTCAAGAGTTTAGGTGGCGAGCATGCCTCAATATACAATATATTGATTTGTATTTTTCTACTGAATTCTGTTTGACGGAAGCCCTTAGTTCTTAATTGATAAATGCAATATATTGATTTGTATTTATCTACTGAATTCTGTTCGACGGAAGCCCTTAGTTATCAATTGATTCTACTTGTTGCCCACTTAGGGTTCAATCTTAAACCCAAATCAGATTCTTTTTCTCTATACCGGCCTTAGGCCCCGTTTGGGAGGGCTATTTTTCTCCTTTCGGTTTTTTTAAAAACGTCATCGTCTATAATATTGTGTTTGTTTTAGGGACGGGTGACTTTTTAAAAAGGTAAAATAACTCCTTTTGGATGAGCAACACTTTCCACTGATAGAGAAAACAAACACAATATTATGGGCGGTAGTGTTTTCTAGAAAACAAAAAGGAGAAAAAGTTCTCCCAAACAGGGCCTTACTTGATGGACCAAGCTTGTTCTCTTGAGACTTCGATCCGCTCAATCCAATCATTCCTTTGCCTGCTTCATCTTCATGGAATCCTTGATTTCTCAATATCTCTCACTCCAGTGCATCTGTTCACATCTGACATAATGCCAATCGAAATCTCGGCCAATGCACTTCAAGCGTACTGACCTTGCCAGTTGCCACCCATGCTTCACACGACTCCAACATGTCTTACGACGCCCCAACTTCGTGGACTTGGATTCACTTACGTTGCCCGACGACCCTCCGAGCTTCGATTTTCAGGAGAGGAGCATTGATACCAACACGACTCCACGAGCCATCTGTGTGCTCGCTAATCTATGAAGCCATAGTGATTTTTGTAATTACATTCTATGCTTATTCTCCTCTATATAAGGCAGTGGGGAGAGTTATTTAAGGGATCTTGCACCATTTAGTTTTGTAGTCTTTCATAGGAGAGATAATCTTAGAGGTATCCTGACCTCAAGAGTTTGAGTATCGAGCATCCTTTGATATATTGTATCTTGATTTGTATTAATCTACTGTATTCTGTTCGATGTAGCCCTTATCTGTCAATCTCACATCTGATGGTGACACCAGTAGAAAAACAAAATCTAGTGGAGTAGAAAATAGTAAATGAAACTGAGAAATTTTCATCTCCATTTGTGGTGCCTGAGTAACAACGATGGTGATTGAAGAGTAAGCAAATTCAGGTGCAATATTGGTCTTAGGTATAATCTGTTATTCAAGTTCAGGCTCTGAATCATTCTAAAGACCAAAACTCAATCTCAAGTTCAATTACACATAACACTTAGGCTTCATTTGGCTCAGCGTTTATGGCCAGTGAGTTTTGATTAAACGCAACGCCGCCTCCCATTTCCATTTGTTTTTCCGCCACAGTTTTGAACAGTGGCGTTTCATTGCAGGCGCAAAAAACTCGCGGGCCGAAACCTTCCTCGTGAGCTCAGTTTGTGGCGTTTTTGTGAGAAATCTTCGCCATCTCTCTCTCGTCGCCGCTGCGCCGCCCTCCCGTGCCTCTTCCCGTGCCTATTCAACAGCATATACATACAAATAAATATTTTTTAGGTCCGCCACCGCCGGCGGAGCCGCCAGCGCCTTGCCCGGAGCCTGCCGACGGATTCGCCGGACCCCGGCGAACCTGTCGGGGGTAGTTCGTCGAAGCTCCGACAGGGCCACCGCCTGAGGCGGCTCTGCCGGAGCCCCGACGGACTACCCTCGACAGGTTCGCCGGGGTCCGGCGATCCCGCCGGCGGGCTCCGCGCAGGCTGCTGGCGGCAGAGCCGTGCGAAGGCACGGGCGGAGGTGGAGGCACTGCGGAGGTGCAACAGTAAAATTTTTATACCATAAAGTATATAGTATAAACAGTACGATTATATTAATAAAAATAATATATATATATATATATATTATTTTCAACCATTTATTTAAATATATATATATTTTTAATAGAAAAAAATAATTAAAAAATTTATATAAAAGAAAATATTTTATAATATAAAATATTTATAATTCGCCACCGTTTTTTTGCCAAATGGTTCTCTGTTTTGAACAACTCTGCAAACACAGATTATCCAAACAGATCTTCATTTTCAGCAACCAGTTTCCAACAGTCCCATTTGCGAACCTGCATTTACAACAACTATTTTTACAACCGCAACAGCTCTACCAAATGAAGCCTTATGCTTATGCACATAAGGATGCAATGGTAATGCCAGAAGGAGTTGGCAGAGCAGTTAAGACCAGAATGGCTCGACGAATATGTAAATTGGTCTTTTTCAGTTCTTCAATAAACTAACATAGCCTGACCATTAAGACTCCATTTGGGAGAGTGGTGCCAATTACTCTAGTGTAAAATGGAGCTCTGGTGAGAAATAGAACTCACACCTCTCGTCGTGAAATGAAGTCAAAAATTGAGTTTTTGGTTTTTCCCAGTGCAGCGGAGCTCCAAAATGAAGGTTAGCTAAACATGCAAATTTCTCAGATAATATTTTTATCCCACTGAAATGGAGTCAAAGCACATGAAGACTAAAGCATTTTAATGTTCACCCTTGCCATCGCGCGTTACCTTCAGTCTTTCAGATTTTCCAAACCAATCTATCTTACTCCTTTAGCCTTAAAACAACTATCTTATTCCTTTTTTTTAATCTGTGGCCCTTGTACTCAAAGATTTAATCAATGTTTTGGACCCATTAATAAATTCATTAGGGGAAGATCTACCTTTAAACGACAAGATTTCTTCTAAGACATCATTTTTCTTTTGTCTTTGACATTGTTTTGAATGGCTTGATTCTTATTTAAAATCAATTTCTTCAAATGATTCATCCTCTTCTTCAGAATCACTATGATTAAACAACTAGGGAGCAGTCAACACCCTTCTTCTTGGCCTCTATTGTTGTCGATTCATCAAGAGTTGAGTCTCGTTAAGTATACAATGGAGGACTTGGAGATGAACTTACTCCAAGTTTTGTTCCAAGGAGTTGCCATAGATACGAACATGGGATGTTGGATGTTGAAGGAAGAATTTTTGGAGCCCTGTAACCACACCAAGGATAAGATCTCAACTAACTCACTACATTTCAGACAAGCCTTACGAGAATAAAATTTGAAGAAAACTTAGTCGAGCCTAAAAAAAGGTTCAAAGTTTCATAATGAAAATGAGGAAGAATACCTCCCTACATAAATGGTTGGACATACAAGGACACCTCTTATGGAAGCATCCCAAAAGCATAAGGAATAAAGCAGTGAGCAAAAGCATAAACAAAGAGCAAAATCATACTGCAAAGAGCAAAAGCCTAAATTAAATAAGACAGTGAAAGCTAGCTTGGAAATTGGAAATATGAAGTTAATGTTCCGTTGAAGCAATAAGAAACTTGTTTCATCCTTCGATTAAGCTGGACCAATTTATTTTCAAGATTGGAATTAGAGCCCAGCACTTCCCTTTGGGTCCTTAACCTTCTTACTAGCCCTACATACATTGACTTGTCGGTTCTTAGCCAAGTGATGCATCCCCTTGAGCCTACCCTTTTTGCATTTCTAATTCTTGAAAATAAATTTATTTAATTGTCTGATGGATACATTTATACTCTTTGTTTTACAAGCCCAAATCACATCAGTTTATTTTTTAAAGTTATCTCATCCTAGTTTTCGTCACTCCAACATTCTTCTAATGTAATCGTACCTTAATTTATCATTCATAGTTCATGATACATTAATGTTAACATTCTCATTTTATTTGCTTAGCTATCAACATTTTTTTTACTTTTCTCGTGCTCAACTTAGCTACTAACATTTTTGTAGCGCTGACACTCCAATCATTACACCTTGAATTGCTTGCAATTTTATGAAAATACACCTTTAAGCCTTTATGATATGGTCTTATCACATAATTTTCCCTATGCACTTCTCTATTTTAACCACCGGACAATAATTTTTGATCCTATATCCTCAAGTATATTCCCAATCGATTATAATAGTTACACGATACTTGGACTTATCACCTATGTATCATTTTATAAACAACAACAACAACACTCAAGCCTTTATCCCACTACCTATGTATCATTTTATATTTAAACAAAATTGATTGATAGTTATTAATATCAGTTCCTGTTATACTTGGTCTTTCTTTACTAATTCTAAGCCCTTTATTTTCTAAACATTTCTCCATTATTCTAACATTTCATTTATTCCAGTGGATGTTAAAAATAAAAGGAAATTATTATTAGTGCAATAAGAGGAAGTCAAGCTGGATTTTTTTGTATAAAAAACATTGAAAGAATCATATGGTAACTCAGATTACTTATTTAACAAATCCTAATGTCTATAAATTTCAGCATAATGACATTTCTAAATATGCCCAGATAATGCAGGTGCTGACATGTTATATAACTATTTGCCATCACTGCACATAGTGCCAGAGGTAAGGTCTCTTCACGCTCAAAAAATTTCATCACCACGCACTTTTTTGCCATCACTAGTTCTGGCATCCTACGACACCTGCCTGCTTGGTTTCAAGGGTACCATTAATTTTTTTGGTAAATTTCGGCTCCAAAGTTTTAACAAAAAATATAATTATTTAAATATAAGAATCATATATTTTTAATCAAAAATTTAATGATAATTTTAAATATTATGTAAATCAATGTTATATTGAAAATAAATATTTAATTATTAAATTATAGTCTATTTACTATATATAATATTTATATATTTATTATACATTACTTAATATATGTCAATAAAGGAGTGAAAAAAAATGGAAAATATTCTAAATAAATTTATAATACTTTGTATATTATCGAGGGCAGAATTAAAAAAAAGACAAGAAATGGCTTCCCTAGATGGTCACTTTTGTAAACCACTTGACCTTAATTTTTGAGTAGATGTTGTGATTGTGTACTTGATCTTGGTTACACAACAAGTCTTAAGAAACCAGCTATTTTCTTATTCTAGATTTTTTGCTATATATGCAGCTCTAAAATTTTATATATTATTTCATTTCTAATGCCAAAAACACCATTTGATTATTTTTTATTTAGTTCCCCAGGACATTCACTTTCGTTTAGTTCATTTTACTTCAAATCTAATGTCGTTTGTGACGCAAGGTAGGGATGTGCGATTAGACCTCTAGACGATCCTTACCTGGAGTGTGGTATCGGTGAAAAATATGAACTAGAATGATGAAATCACGTGAGACTAGATCTGATAACATTTTGCAAATAATAATGAACACATAAAAGCTTTGCAATTAGTACAAATGTTTACAAAAAATTTAAGAAGAGCAAACACATTTAGTTCTCCTTCAATGAGAGTGCTTTAATTAAATACACAATGGAAATAATAGGCCCTGGGAGTCACAATTATACACAATGTTAATGGAGAAAACAAGAAACCAAACAAAAAAACTCACAAATATTTGGACTGTATGCGGATGAGATGTAGATCCGGTGGTCATAAGAGTTTTGTTGGCTGTACTGAGGTGTAATACTGCTGCAAAGTGTGTTTGGAGGTTGTTTTGGGATAGGGGTGCACTGGATTTTAGGGTCCAGAGAGCAGTCTTCCAGGCCTGTAAATCGCCTGGAGTGGCTAGACAGAGAGCTTGGGGCTGGGAGATACTTGGTTCAGGGCCTTGGCTGGATGGAAGAATTCAGTTAGCGTTGATTTGGAGCTGGAGTTGGTGCTTGCTGCTGGAAGGGATTTTTGGAGTGCCCGACTGTAGGGATTTTGGGTAGGGAGGGTCGGCTGATGGGTTTTTTGGTTGTGGGCGGAGGGAAAACTGATTGGTGGCTATTTGGAGAGTGAAAACTGATGGGTGGCTGTTTGGGGAATGGAAGAATGGAGAGGCCTGACTATCTGTGAATTGTGATGACTTTTTGGTGGAGTTGGCTGCAAGAAACAGAGAGAGGGAGAGGTGATCAACAAGGAACATACAAGGGAACAACAAGGACAATATGTAGGAGTGTGCACTTAGGGGTTTTACAAAGTCAGCACCACGAGAAGACCGCCAAATTCCGGGAAAAAGGTCTCCAAAAATCTGCAATCCTAGCCTAAACCAACCCCTACTCATGTTTAAATAGAAAAACACTTTTAGGGCAACCATATTGAACTGCTTGGACCACATATTCATGATGGTTGTCTGATCTCTCAAAATAAAAATCCAAAACTAAAGCAATATTTACATCAAAATATGTAAACGTGCTCTAAACCCGACTGCAGACTCAGATCGTCCATCGAGCGATGCCAAATATAATTGGCGATAAATTAGCCCTGAATAAGCACTGAAACTCACGCTCCAGGAGTCTCACCGATCCCAATCAGGTTGTTTGTATTCTTGCTTTTCTTACTTATTTTGTACACATTTATCATTCATTTTGAAGTTCTTGTGGTCAATGCTATATGAGACAGCTTCTACTTTTCTTTTCCGGACGCAATGTATGGATGTTCATAAAGTAGCAGTAATATATATATATATATATATATATATATATATATATGTATGTATATATAATTTATTTCTATTCTTCTCTGTGATTTTCTTACTTTCCGTATGGTCCTTTTCACCCTACATCTCAATGGTTCTTTTTGCCCAACATCTCATCCTTCTTTACGGTAAATTGTTGATAATGAACTGAGTTGATTATTGCTGTATAGATCTCCCCTTTATTGGATTACTGTCCATAGCTTTAAGATTATAATAATCAAGGTTTATTTTATGTCAAA
The DNA here is from genome assembly GCA_039513925.1 of Platanthera zijinensis. Lineage (NCBI taxonomy): Eukaryota > Viridiplantae > Streptophyta > Magnoliopsida > Asparagales > Orchidaceae > Platanthera > Platanthera zijinensis. The sequence goes on along the minus strand of CM077098.1, from coordinate 133,515,835 downwards.
ATTATGCCAATCCTGATTAATCCTTGTAATGTTTTACTAGGTCGGAATTAGTTCCAGCTTATGTTAGACTTCTCCGTGACAATGAGGCTGAAGTTCGCATAGCAGCTGCGGGCAAGGTGACCAAGTTTTCCCAGATTTTGGGCCCTGAACTTGCGATCCAGCACATTCTTCCTTGTGTGAAGGTATTCATCCCATTAGTCTTCTGTGTTTTTTTATTTAGCTTCTTTTCATTTCATCACTGGTGTATTTTTCTAATCCTTTTACATATTCATGATTTTTAAAAAAACTTATTTGGATGATATAAACTCAGGACTTATCATCAGATTCATCTCAACATGTTCGATCAGCTTTAGCCTCAGTCATCATGGGAATGGCGCCAGTTTTAAGAAAAGTATACTTCCTATACTTGTCCTTGCCATCCTTTTGAGCTAATTCTATCCATATTATATTTGACCCATCACATTTCCCTTCCCGTTGTGTTCAGATGTTTCTCCTTCAAATTATTTCTTCTTTTCTTATCATTATTTCTTCAAGGTGGCTTCTAATGTCTTGTTAATAATGATAAACTCATACTTTTTCTTAACAGATGAATAGTCGTTAGATATATATTGGATCAATTTTTATGTTAGATTATTGGCCTAGGACGGATGAAATGAGTGAATGTGCAAATGTGCCCTAACGAAACTCTAATGAGTGAATGATAATGTAGTGCGGGGTGAATCTAAATAATGCAATATTCGTACAATTATCCGTTGTTTAATTACAATAAAACTTAAAATTACTAGAAGGATTCACAAACATGCACAATAGAAATTAGGCGTTAGAAATGCAAGCAAGATCTAATTGAATTTAAGAAGAGAGCTCTTCTATCAAATGCTCGGCGAGCGATTCTTTTAAGTAGAACTAAAATCCTGCAAATCTTTACAAATTGAAGATCCCAAATTGTATATTTTTTCAACAAATAATCAACACAATACTATAGACTTCCAAATTAGAGCTTACACAAGCAATCAGGGTCCGGAAGGATGTGTGGTGGCTGATTCTGAGTCAGAACAGCAAAAATAGGGTATTTCTGAACTGATTTTAGGTTCTGAGATCGTTTTCTTGCAGCAGGGAAGAGGTGCGGGTCTCATTTAGGTTGCTTTGGGGGTTGGAGGGCATGTGGGGATTTGGGGAGATGTAATGGAGGTGGTCAACAGGGTGAGAGAGAGGTGAGGATGGGCATAGTTGTCAAATTGCTATTGCAGAAATGGAGGAAGGGAGTGGAGTTGCTGTATACGGGTTCACAGGGAAGTGGGGAATGATTGAGCTATTGGAGAAGGGAAACATGCAGCCTAGATGCTTCGTTTCTCCTAGTAGGGTTTTGTTTGGCGCGGCGTTTTTAGAGCAGGGTGCCACTGTTTTTAAAAACACCGTGCCAAACGGAGAATTCACCACAAGAAATGGGAGAAGCCCCCGCCGCCAAATCGCGGAAAAGTAGCGTTTCAAAGTCGTGAAAAATTTTCACGACTCTAGAAATCGCGAACGGCGTGTCTTCGCACTGGCGCAAAAAATCCTTCTCCGCCCGACGCAAAATCCCTCCCCGCTGCGATGCAGGGCTTCAGCCACTCATTGTGAACATAACAATGGCGGTGGCTTCTGCTGTGCTCGCTTTGCAGGGTCGGGCAGCACCTGCCTGAGGTCCCGAAGCCGGTGGAGGGGATGATGGGAAGCAAATATGATCCCGCGGAAGAGGACGATGGCTTTGACGAGGCACAATTTCTCCAGATGCGAATGTTCTTGCTATCGGAACCGGTGTAGATGAGATTTCCGGCGGCGGCGAGGCAGTTAGGGTTTGTGGGTAATTTCTGCTTGATTTTTCCGACCGCAGTCTTTCCGGCAGCGGTGGGGGAGTTTGGGTTTGCAGATGTTCTTGCTATCGGAACTCGCCGCAGTTTTTCCGACTGCAGTTTCGGCTTGTTGTTTGTTTTTTTGTGGTTAGGGTTTGTGCAAGACTTGGAATGAAACTATAAAGAAAGACATGATGTACTTAGGCATTAGTGAGATTATGACAAAAGGTAGGGCACAATGGCGACAAAGGATCCATATAGCCGACCCCACTATAGTGGGATAAAGGCTTGAGTGTTGTTGTTGAGGGTTTGTGGAAGATGCGACAAACGCTGTTCTTTCAAACAGTTTCACAGATTCTGCCACCACTCTGCAAAACAACTGATTATTCGACCACTACTTCCCACCACTGCTTCTCCAGTCGCCCCTACCATGCCAAACGAAGCCTAGATGTGAGAGGAAGTCATGTTTGGGCTAGGAATATGGGCAATGGATGTAATGTGTGCAATTACTAATTTTTAGTGGACTGGACGACAAGCAGAAACTGCTTATTGATGGCAGTTGCCAGCAGTTAGGCTAATAGATAGTGGTGGTAACTGAAATTAAAAGGTAATTTTATGGAATTGTAGTTTGTTATATGGGAAGTTGGTAATGGCAAAATGTTGGATATGACCGGCGCCACTTGGGAGGCAGGTTGTCAGCGGCAAGGAGTGGTGGTAGATCGGATTTGGGCGGTTACATCAATAAATGGTAGTGGTTAGTGACGGTTGTGGGTAGTTTTAGGCGGTTGTGTTTGGGAAGGTAGTTAAGGATAGTGAGAGGGTAGTTAACTTGGCTTCGGCACTAAGGATCCACAAATTCGACACTGGAGAGATTGCAATTGCCCGAAAACTTTGCGATATCTTAAAACCTAATGCATACTAAAATCTCGGATTGGATTTTAAATGATATAAAATTTTAGGATCGTTTTCAAATTTGCGGCACGATCTAAACTTTCACGGATTAGTTTTATCTGATACGTGATCTAGGTGTTGCAAATGAGCATAAGGCTACTGCTCGAACATAAGACGAACATGAATCAAAGTTCAATAGGCAGAGAATTCAAATGGTTGACATTCGCGAATATGAAATTGACAAAATCGGAAGATAAATTTAATTTAGGCAAACTCTTAGTCATTTCTCATTAACTGATCATTTGTTGCCTTGTTGCCACAAGTATTGTTCACTTCACTTACGTCACTATAAATGAGGCCCTTCGTCTCTCTTTTGAGATTGCTTTTCGTCTGTCATGCATCCTTGCGAGGAACCATTGATCTTTTGAGATTGCTTTTCGACTGTCATGCATCCTTGCGAGGCACCATTGAGTTCATTGCAGGATAAGGGGCATTTTTCTCTTTTCTCCCTAAAATATTTGAAGGAAATGGTCTCTTATGTGTTTCCTCACAGATTAATTTTGAGTCGACAATTTTATGTTTTTAAGGTTCTGTTTGGGACGCCTGTAACTATAGGAAAAGCAGTGGGGGGAAACTAGTGTTAAGATTAAAGTTGTCAGAGAAGCAGTGGTAGGAAAAATAGTAGTAGAAGAAAGAGGATGTTGACCTATGGGAAGAGAAGCATAAAAATGCGAAAAACTCCTTTAAGCTTTTCTAGAAGTTGAAGTGTTCACCGCATTTCAAAAAGTCCCAAAAACTTCTTTTTGATACAAGCACTTTTCCCATCACTGAAAAACAAGATGCCTCCAAATCAGCGGTGGCGGTGGGAATCAAACTTTTCCCACCGTCACCACCGTCCCAAACAGAGTCTTAAATGTTAACTTGATTAGATTTTCATGAATATTTGAATAATATGATCTGGCAAGGTTTTGAACGTCAATGAAAACTTTTAGATGTTCTTCATATGCCCTTACTGCTTCAAGTTATCACTTTTTTATGTTGTTGATTTATGCTATTTTGGAGATTTTTTTCCAGTAGTTTCCATTGCTAAGTGACACAGTCTTATTGTTTCCTTTTATTGATAAACAGGATGCAACCATTGAGCAGCTACTTCCTATTTTTTTGTCTTTGTTAAAAGATGAATTCCCTGATGTTAGACTAAATATTATCAGTAAACTCGATCAAGTAAATCAGGTATACATGCTTCATGAGTCCTTTTTCTTTGTTTTAATGCTTTGCATCAATTGGTATTTCTTGTCATGAGTGTTTTTGTCGTGTTTTTTTTAATCTTGATAATTCTTAATATTCATGTGTTTGGATATGCTCCGAGAAACAGGATATGTTTTACTATTTTTGATACTCATGTTTTTTTAAAAATTATTAGAATGCATGTTCTTATCGTGTAAATATGATTTTACTGCTGTTGTAGATTATAATATGCAAGCATTTCTGTGTATTGACATGCTAATCAGTGGTGCATTTGTATTCAGCTATTTGCATTCTTGTTTTTTAAAAATATTAATATTATTTTATTTGTTTCAACTAACATTATGGACTTGTAAATTTAGAATTAATTTATTGACCAACGAATATTGAAGAGTAAAGTGAAATGTGTTACCTCTGTTTATCATACAGAATATAAATCTTTATTTTCATTAAGTCATTAATTTAAACTGAAACTTTTTTGTTTCTTACATTTTTAAAATTATATTCATTATTCAAATGCTATGCAGGATAATGAATATTGTAAAATCCCATGGGGGTTAATTTTGTTGGAAATATAATTTTCTTAAATGAAGATTTTTGGTCCTCTTGAAATCGTAAATAAATATCCAACACCGAGCGGTTACACTCCCCTCCTACAAGCTGGAGCATACAAATTGTAGGAACCAAGCTTGATAAAATACTGATGATATAATGATCGAAGTAAAGCCTTAGTGAGGATATCAACAACTTGTTCAGCAACAGTCACATGTCCCAGGTCTAATTTTAAGTTGAATCTTTTCTTGAATAAAGTGACAATTAATCTCGATGTGCTTAATACGTTCCCGGAATACTGAATTCTTGGCAATATGAATGACAATTTGGCTATCACAGAAAAGAGTGGGTTGAGGTGGGAGTTACACACCCAGGTCACACAGAAGACTCTCCAACCACGTGAGTTCAGAAAAGACAGAAGTCATTGATTGATACTTAGCTTCTGTAGATGAGCGTGGAAACATAGTTTGCTTCTTGCTCCTTCATATGACAAGATGTTCATCAAAATATGTGCAGTACTCACTTGTTGATCGACGATCATGAATAGATCACGCACAGTCAACATCAGAGTAAGCGACAAGAGATAAAGAGGAAGATGACTTATGCACAAGTCCTTGTCCTGAAACAGTTTTCAGACACCGAAGGATGTGCTCAACATTTTGGAGATGAGATATTTGTGGAGCATGCATGAAGCGACTGACCATCCCAACTGCAAAGGATATATCAGATCGTGTGACAGTAATGTAAATGAGTTTGTCGACAAGGAGACATAGTATTCTGGGTTAGAAAGGAGTAGATCAAAATTGGAAGCGTGGGCCCAGAGCTTGTGGTTGCATCCAAAGTAGCACGCGTCATTAAGAAGATCAAGATAGTACTTCTGTTAAGAAAGAACGAGACCATCAGGTCGATGAGCCACCTCGATGTCAAATATCGAAGAGTCCCCAAATCCTTAATCTAAAATTCAGATGTCGGGTGCTTCTTGATCATGGATATACTGTTGAGATCACCGCCTATTATGAAAATATCATAAACGTATACTAAAAAAATCACAATGCCTATCGGGTAGTGTCAAGTGAAGAGGGAGAAGTCAACCGAGCTTCGATTGAAGCCAACATCGTGAACAACCCCATTGAATTTATCAAATCAAGCCTGAGGAGACTGTTTGAGACCATAGAGATATCTTGAGATGACACACAAGTGACTCCCCTGTGGTCTCATAATCAGGAGACTGTTGTATATAGACGGTCTCAACGAGGCCTCCATTCAGAAAGACATTCTTGATGTCAAGTTGATGTAACAATCAATGTTGATGAACAATCAAGGAGATCAGGACCAGGTCAATATTCAACTTTGCGACAAGTGAGAAGGTTTCGTCGTAGTCGAGACCGTGTTGTTGAGTAAAATCACGATCCATCAGAAGAGCTTTCAGACATTCAACCGCCCCATCAAGTCCATGCTTCACAGTGAAAACTCACTTGCAGCCAACACATATGTGATCTGAAGGAAGAGGGACAAGGTTCCATGTGTGATTGACTCAGAGGGCAACCATTTCCTCATTCATGGCGGCCCGCCACCCTATATGCCGAAGAGTCTGTTGTATAAAAGTAAGGGTGGAAATAGAGGACAAAGAGCTCGCCAACTGGTGAAGCGCCAGAAATAAGCGGTGCAAAGAGAAATAAAACAGAAATAAGGCAAGCAGTTTAGGGTGGTGCCAGATTAGCGGCCTGCAAAGCATCTGTTGGCATGTTCGACTCTTGTAAGGTAGTAGACCGATGACGTTGGCGGGTGTAGACATGAAGAGGAGGCAACGAGGAGTGGCTCAACCAGAGGGGCACAACTGGAGGAGTAGGAAATAGGGGAAGAGAATCAGAGAAGGTAGGAATGTGAGGACGTGAAAGGCCCGGGGAGGAGACGATAGGTGATTTAGGTTGGTGAAATGGTTGATTTTCTAGGAAGCTGACATCAGGGAGGTGAAGTTTCCTAAGAGGTGAAGAGTAATCAACGTAGCCCTTCTGGGTACGAGAGTAGCCAACAAACATAGTTCTTGGTTACTCGAGGAGCTAACTTATCCATAACGGGGCCAAGATGGTGGACATAACAGACACAACTGAAGATCCGAGTTGTCAAGGGAATGGGAGAGGTGGATGAAAAAAGTATGGAAAAAGAGGTGGCAAAACTCAGAACAGAAGGGGGCATGCGGTTAATTAGGTAGCGGGCAGTCTAAACGACAAAATGCCAATAAGCTGTAGGAACCCACATTTGGAACATAAGGGACGGGCAACCTCGAGGAGGTGACGATTTTGCGCTCGGCCACACCTTTTTGTTGAGGTGTATAGGTACGAGATTTGGTGAATGATACCCTAACATATTACACGTTTCCTGAAATCCATGACTAGTGTATTCACGTGCATTATCCGTTCGAAGAGTTTTGCGAGGCCGCAAGACTATCTTTTCCTTAGTGAGAAAAGACCGGAAGATTTGAAATAACTCGGAACGATTGCACATTATATGCAATCACGTCATGCGAGAATGATCATCAACAAAAGTAACAAAGTAACGATGACTAGAAACACTAGCTTGTTTGTAGGGGCCTCAACATCAGAATGCATTAAATAAAAAAAAATAAAGCTCCAAGTACAATGAGGTGAAAAGTATAACAATGTTGTTTCCCGTAAATTCAAAATTCACATTGAAAATCAGGAAAAAAACCCATGAAGCACCCACTTGAGGATCGACAAAGGAGCATGTCCAAGACGTTGGTACTAATCGATGGAGATGACGGAGGATCGAACGAACGGAGGGAGGAAGATCCATGGTGTACAACCCATTTGTAAGTTAACCCCTACCAATGATAGTCCAAGTTCATCGATCCTGCATCATAAAAGGAGAAAATGTGATTAAGTAATCATGATCCTGAGTGAAACAACGGGCAAAAAGGAGATTAAACTGAGAGTCATGAACATGAAAGACAAAGCAGAGGAGAAGCGATGAAGCGAGAGGCACGTCGCCAGAGCCGTAGACCGGGGTAGTATCACCATTAGCCACCGTAATAATCTTAGGAAAAGCAGCTTCCGAATACTGAGATGGTTTGTGTGGGGTGATATGGTTGGTAGCACCAGAGTTCACTATCCCGACCAGATTGTGGGAAATACAAGATATACCTTCATTGGAGGTAGAAGTGACCGAGTCAGAGGCCTGAGAAAACATTCCTGAAGATGTTCACACGAGGCAGCGTATTCGATGGCGGTGGAAAGCCATGTCGGGAAATCAAGTGGCCTTAGCATGGTGGGCGCCCACAGAGCCATATGAGGCAGTGCATTCAGTGGATGTGGAAAGCCATGTTCTTGAATCAAGCGGCCTCAGTATGGTTTGGGTGGCCACAGTAAGTACAAAAGCGACAGTTCGACCAAGAGTGGTGAATACGATTATCACGTCCACTGCCGTGAGAGGTAGATCGTCCACCCCAAATCCTAGGAGGTCGCATGACTGGAGAATGCTGCGGAAGGGTTGGAGAAGAAGGCATCGCTGCGTCGGGCGGTGGGATGATCTTGAGTATGGTGCACACATCAGAGAGAGACGGAACAGTGGGGAATGGCAGGATAGTCGCCCAGACACTGCAAAGGTGGGGAGGTAACCACACTATCATGAGAGCGATGCCCAAAGCCTCCTTCTGCGCCCGTTGGACATTGAAATCCATGGAGGTGAAGTCATGCCTCAACCAATGTCTTGAATGAGGCAACAAAGGAGGTCACACCAGGATCATCCGTTTGTTTCTCAGTAAAGATATCATAAAGATGCTGAAAAATGTCCCGCCCAGAGCAGAGGGACTGGATTTCGGCCCACATGGCTTGAACAGTCTTGTGGTACATGATCATCAGATATGGCTCAGTCGCTATAAAGTTGAGAAGTCGAGACTGAACACGACCATGATCACAGAGTCACTGCTCTGTATGCTCATTAGGCGGGACACAAGTAACATGAGAGTCACATTAGGTGGAAAGCCATGTTCGTAAATCAAGTGGCCTGAGTATGGTTTGGGCGCCTATAGAGCCATATGAGGCATCACATTCAATGGCAGTGGAAAGCCATATTCTTGAATCAAGTGACCTCAGTATGGTTTGGGCGGCCACAACAAGTACAAAAGTGATTGTTCGGCCAAGAGTAGCGATTACGATTGTCACGTCCATTGCCATGAGAGGCAGACCGTCTACCCCAAATCCTAGGAGGCTGCATGACTGGAGAATGCTGCAAAAGGGTTGGAGAAGGCATCGTTGCGTCAGACGATGGGTGACCTTGAGTATCATGGTGCACACATTAGAGAGACGAAATAGTGGGGGATGACAGGATAGTCGCCCGGGCGCTGTAAAGGTGGGGAGGTAACCACGCCATCATGAGAGTGATGCCCACAACCTCCTTCTGCGCCCGTTGGACAGTGAAATCCATGGAGGGTGGCTGATACTGAAGTCATGCCTCAACCAATGTCTTGGATGAGGCAACAAAGGAGGTCATATCGCTAGTCACCTATGTTGCACCGACACCGACACACGACACATGACATGACACAACCCGACACGCGACTCGTCAATTCTCAAAAAATAACATATTCCGACACGCTAGGACACGTATATTAAATATATATTTTTTATAATCATGAAAATCCTAAAACATTTAAAAAAAAAAATTTAAAAAATGAACAATTATCAAATATTCAAATAAACTGTTATGTTTAAATATTACTCATCAAATATTCAAATGTAAAACTTAACAAAAGGTTAAAAAATGATAGAACATTAACACATTATCATTATATATCATCAGTAAAAGTAATGGATTCTCAAGTAAACATTTCCCCTCACTTTCAATCTTCCTTTTTCTAGAGAAAATATTCACCTTCATTACTTGAAATGCTAGAAGGGGGCAAAAACATTTTTTTAGGAACAAGACTTGTTATTTTAACATTCACGTGTTCTTCATATTTTTTTCATCTCAAATAGTTCACTCCTTCAGACTTATATCAGCAAAATGACCCCGTAACTTCGGGGAGAAGGGGTGCTCTCTTGTCTGTAGATCACACTTTCCAATTCCTTTCCCCCCAATCATTAACAAATGTGATCTCACTCTTGTATATGAACTTATAAAACATTTTCCACAAAAATTGCACTTCCAAGACAAATTGTCTTTCGCCTCACCTTGAGTAGCTAGCTTAGGGAGCGGGACACACGAGTCCCGAGTGAGACAGCATGCCGGACTTTTGACACGCGTGTCGGAGAGTGTCGGAGAGTTCGACACTAACACGCTGGGCATTTGAAGTGTCGGTGTTTCATAGCTAGTCACATCAGGATCAACCGCTTGATTCTCAGTAAAGATATCGTAGAGATGCTGAAGATTGTCCTGCCCAGAGAAGAGCGACTTAATTTCGGCCCACATGGGGTGAGCAGTCTTGTGGTACATGGTCATCTGATATGGCTCAGTCGTCATAGAGTTGAGATGCCAAGACTGAACACGACCATGATCACAGAGTCACTGTTCCGTATGCACATTAGGCGGGACACAAGTAACATGGGAGTCACATGAGGCGGCCTATTCAATGGCGGTGGAAAGCCATGTTCGTGAATCAAGTAGCCTCAGTATGGTTTGTGCACCCACAGAGCCATATGAGACATCACATTCAATGTACACCCATAGAGCCAGTATGGTTTGGGCGGCCACAACAAGCACAAAGCGATTGTTCGGCCAAGAGTGGCGATTACGATAATCACGTCCACTGCCACGAGAGGCAGATCGTCTGCCCCAAATCCTAGGAGGTCGCATGACTGGAGAATGTTGTAGAAGGACTGGAGAAAAAGGCATCGCTGCGTCGGGCGATGGGGTGAGCTTGAGTATTATGGTGCACACATCAGAGAGAGACGTAATAGTGGGGGATGGCAGGATAGTCACCTGGACACTGTAAAGGTGGGGAGGTAACCGCACCATCACGAAGCGATGCCCACAACCTCCTGTGCCGTTGGCCAGTGAAATCCATGGAGGGGGGCTGATACTGAAGCAATGCCTCAACCAATGTCTTGGACGAGAGAACAAAGGAGGTCAGATCACTAGTCACACCAGGATCAACCGCTTGCTGCTCAGTAAAGATATTGTAGAGATGTTGAAGACTGTCCCGCCTAGAGTAGAGGGACTAAATTTCGTCCCACATGGCGTGAGCAGTCTTGTGGTACATGGTCATCCGATATGGCTAAGTCGCCATAGAGTTGAGAAACCAAGAATGAACACGACCATGATCACAGAGCCACTGCTCCGTAGGCTCATCAGGAGGGACACATGTAACATGATGAAGCGACCCTTTAGTTTGGAGAATATGATGCACCCAATACACCCATTCCACCAAGTTCTTCCCATTTGAGGATAATAGTTGTAATTTTCAGTTTATCTCGTACTTAAGGAAGAGAAGCTAGAGCAAGGTAATAGGTCGTTGCAGGGTTGTCCACGAGAAACCGCGGGGCCACGCACAGAGGACATAGGTAGAGCTGGCGACCAAAGTAGAAACTGCAACAAGAGAAGAAAAACAGAAAGCTGCGCGATCTTAGAAGAGAAGTGATGTACATGCTAAACTCCGCGGTGATCACAAGGGGGGGGGGGGGGGCGGCGGCGAGAGATCGACGAACTCAGTCGGGGAGTGGTCGGACAGCCGAAACATAATGCTATCTCAAAAGGTAAGTCCCGACATGGTAGATAGGTGCGACCTCAAAAGCAAAGAGGTTTATCGATAAAGCTCGTGACAAAGTAACACGGGGAGCAAGAGAATACCCCACAAACTACTGCGAAGAGTCCACACACTGAGGTTAGCAACCCAGGAGACCGCACAAGGTCATCCAGGCGGTTATGGAGAGGAGTCCATGCCAAGGCTCAATGGCTTTGATACCATGTGAGAATTTGAAATAAAAGAGTCTTCTTATTCCAAAAATCTAAATAATGCATGGGTGCACCCCCTTTATATAGAATAGAGGAGAGAGAGAATGTACAACTTGCAATATGTTACTAAATACTTTGGGCTGTTACAACACAGGTAACCACCCGAACAACAAGTGGCAATAACTAAACAACAACACCAAACGGTTAGCAACATAATGCTATCTCAAAGGGTAAGTCCCAACATGGTAGATGGGTGCGACCTCAAAAGCAAAGAGGTTGATCGATAAAGCTCGTGACAAAGTAACACAAGGAGCAAGAGGATACCCCACAAACTACTGCGAAGAGTCCGCACACTGAGGTTAGCAACTCAGGAGACCGCACAAGGTCATCCAGGCGGTTATGAAGAGGAGTCCAGGCCAAGGCTCAATGACTCTGATACTATGTGAGAATTTGAAATAAAAGAGTCTTGTTATTCCAAAAATCTAAATAATGCATGGGTGCACCCCCTTTATATAGAATAGAGGAGAGAGAAAAAAGGAGAGAGAATGTACAACTTGCAATATGTGACTAAATATTTTGGGCGGTGTAACCACCCGGGCAACAACAAGTGGCAATAACGGAACAACAACACCAAACAGTTACACATGGGTCACCGCCAGGCCTTCTCACACAGTCAACCCCGAGCGGTTACGCATGTGTAACCAGCAGGCCTGCATGTAGATTACTTCAACAGTCATAACTAACAAAATAACCTTACATGAAATAAAGTAACGACACAACTTGACAATATTAATAACAATATTTGTTTATCAGATAACTGATCGCGTGGGATCATAACAACACACTTAATAGGAGAAAAAAAATGAAAAGAGTACGTGACGCCAATCACAGTTGGGATAAGGCTTATGGTTACGATGCAATCTGCCACATTTGAATGATACTTGGCTCTCACCATCTTTCTTAAACGACCAAACCCGCAATGATAGATGAGGAAGTTCCTGTAAGCATAGAGTAACAGCACTGTATATCTCTAGTTCTCAATCCAGATGGGTGGATGGGAGTAGGCGAATAATATCGCACGTTGGTGTTAATAGACCACCTGAATATTTTAACATACTTTTGGTTGTTGTGTCTGCTTTTAATAAAGATGCAGGCCTGTTAAATTCTCTTTTTCAGAACTTAATATAAACATCACACCCTTATATCGAGAAACTTTACTGCCTTAACTATGTGGAAATGTGAGTTGAATATATGCTTCATATGCGCTTTTTAGTTCAATTTTTATTTTTTCCGTTATTTATCTCATGTGAGATATGTCACGTGAATGATGTCATATATATATGTACGCTGGACCCAATTTAGGACAACCAGATTATTTTTCCTCCTTTCTACTTGATATCAGAGGGAGGTTATCCCGCCGACCTCCGATCCCCGCCCGAGTCCGCCTCCGCTGTTTCGCATCCGCGAGTTGGCGCGTCTTCCCCGCCGTTAGCGGGTGTCTCCCGCAGGTCGCGCCGCCCAGCGCGCTCCCGCCGTCCAGTGCGCTCTCACCGCCCAGCGCGCCTACCGCACCGCCTCGCCTAGGGCTCCCGTCGCCTAGAGCCGCTCCTCCAGCGCCTTGCTCCTCTTCGGCGGCGTCCCTTCTTTCTTCTCCAGCGAACCTTTGTTTCTGGCCATTTTTTCCTCCATGGGGGCTGCCAGAGACATCGCGGTCACATCCTCCGGTGTCCTCTCTGGAGACATGATCTAGGGACACTCGTAGGATGTGATTTCTTCCGATTTGAGATATTCGTCTTGCTATTTTTTTCTTCGGTCTGTCATCAATGGAGGATTCCTCCGAAATCTCATCGTCTTCTCCGACCGGTGTCCTTCGCGGTCCCCCTGCAGATCCTCCTCGGAGACACGACCAATTTGGCTCTTTGAAGATCACTACCGTTGCCTTGGATGACACAAATTATCTGGAATTGTCCAGGGCAGCACAACATGTTATTCGAAATCACTGGCTCTACGGGCATATTGATGGTACCACTGTTGAGGCACCACGTACCGATCCCTCATGGAGAAAATGGGATGCGGACAATTCTCTGGTTGTCTCGTGGTTACTTCACTCTATGCCCCCTCAGGTGTACCGCAACTACATGCTTCTCGATTCGACTTATGAAAATTTGGAAAAGGGCCCGTGGCACCTACTCTCAGGTAGGCAGTTCGACCCAAATTTATGAGCTTGCTCTACGTGTCTTGGAGCTGAAGCAAGAGACCATGAACGCCTCGGCCTACTACTCTGAGTTCGAACACCTGTATCAGGAACTGGTTTACTTCAACACTTTTACTGACGCTTGCACTGCTGATGCGCAGGCTCTCCAGAAGGACAAAGACCGCTTTCGGGTTCACGTCTTTCTTATGAGACTCAACATGGAGTTTGATGCGGTTCACGTGCATATACTGCACCGTGAGCCTCTTCCTTCACTTCGGGAAGCCTTCAGTATGCTCCTCAGTGATACGAATCGTCGTCGCTCTCTTGGTTCCTCTACTGAACACTTTGCTCTTGCTGAGATTTCTCGAGGACCTCCTCCTATATGCATCCACTGTGGGAAGAAAGTTCATACTAAGGACGTTTGTTTTCGCCTACACCCTCATCTTGCTCCCGCTGGCCGGGGTTCTGGTGCTCGTGGGAGAGGTGGTCACCGTGGGGGTGGCCGTCAGGCTGGTGCCCGTACTCAGTATTTTGCTCATTCGACTGAGGTTTATGAGGACAACTCTGGGGGCCTTTCTGCTATGGAGTTAAAGGCCTTTCGCCATATGCCGCGTTCCCAGTCTGACTCTGCATCGACTGATTCCCCTGCTGCATTTACTACTTCAGGTATCTCCACTGCTCATGTTGTGTCTTCATCCCCTTCCGAGTGGATCATAAACTCGGGTGCGATAGATCACATGACTGGTTCTGCCTCAGGTTTTGCCTCCTATACTCCTTTCTCTAGTCGTGATAAGGTCATTGTTGCTAATGGTTCACTTTCTTCTATTGCTGACAAAGGAACTGTTGCATGTTCTCGTGACCTATCACTTTCTTCCGTTTTACGTGTTCCTTCGTTTCCTCGCAATCTTCTCTCCATAAGCCACGTAACTACTTTAAATTGCTCAGTAACCTTTACCCTGATTTTTGTGTGTTTTAGGATCTGGATACGAAGCGTACGCTTGGCAGTGGTAGGAACATTGACGGATTGTACTTGTTGAACCGGTCGTTATCTTCCAGTGCTCATTCCACCTCCAGGGCTCCAACCTTACACGACATCCGACGCCGGCTTCTGCGCCTTGGCCACCCTTCTCCTTTATATCTTATCAAATTTTTTCCTGCTTTCAGTTGTTTAATTAAATCGTTTACTTGTGATACATGTGAACGCTCAAAATATGTTCCTCATAGTATCAACCATGTTTCTTCTCCTAGTTCCACTCCGTTTGATGTTATACATTCTGATGTTTGGGGTCCCTCCCCGGTGTTATCTTTATCTGGCTATAAATGGTTTGTTACCTTTATTGAATGTCATTCTCGTACTACTTGGTTGTATTTATTAAAAAGAAAGTGTGATGTGTTTACTTGCTTTCAGTCCTTTCATTGAATGGTTGTGACTCAGTTCAACAACACAATTCTTGTGTTTCGTAGTAATAATGGTTGTTCGATATCTATCTTGTCGAACATAACATTATTCGCCAAACCACTTGTGTTCACGCCTCTACTCAAAATGGTGTTGCCGAATCGAAAAATAGGCACTTACTGGAGGTTGCTCGGTGTTTGTTAATTGCAATGCACCTTCCCAAGTCTTATTGCGGTGATGCAGTTCTGACTGTTGTTCATCTCATTAACCGTCTTCTGTCTCGCTCCATTTCCTATGATATGCCCCTCTACTGTTTAGCCAAGAACCACATTGGCCACACCTCACGTCGCCCCTCGCATCTTTGGCTCGGTCTGCTTTGTTCATGTTCGCCCCTCGCATCTTTGGCTCCCTCTGATGTGTCTTTGTTGGCTACTCTCCTACCACCAAAGGGTATAAGTGTTATCATCCTCCTACACGTCGCTATTACCGTACTGTTGATGTTACTTTTTGTGAGAGGGAGTCCTACTTTGGTCCTCGTCTAGGGGAGACGAGTAGTAACAGTGACGGGACCATTGATTCTCTTCTCCCGATTGTTGTTTCTCCTCGTATTCCCCCTCCTCCGGTTCCTAGCTCACCTACTATTGCTTCTATACCAACCACCTCTGTTCCTCCTCTATTATATACATACTCTTGCAGACCTCGGACGACTGAGCAAGTATAGACCGTGGCTGTACCACCGGTGCCGGTGCCTGTCTTCGCTCCAGATTCAGACGATGACCTCCATGTGCCCCTTGCTCGTCTTAAAGGTAAAACGGGTGGCACCACATTGCTAACTACATTTCTTGCTCTCACCTCTCTCAGGCTTACAAAGCTTTTATCTCATCTCTTTCCTCTATTGTGATTCCTAAGATCTGGCAGGAGGCTGTTCAGATACCTGAGTGGAAACAAGCTATGGAAAAGATGTGTGCCTTAGAAAAAATGGAACATGGCGGTTTGCTCATCTTCCCCCTGGGAAGCGAACGGTTGGATCACGCTGGATCTTTTTTGTTAAGTAGAATCAAGATGGGGTGGTGGAGCGCTATAAAGCATGCTTGGTTGTTCAAGGGTATACCCAGATCTAAGGAATTGACTACCAAGAAACTTTTGCTCATATTGCAACGATGTACTCTATTCGGGCGATTCTCTCTTGTGCTGCGTGTCATGGGTGGGAATTAAAACAGCTTGATGTTAAAAATGCATTCTTGTATGGTGATCTGGAAGAAAAAGTCTACATGACTGTCCCTCCTGGATTTACCAAAGAAGGGTCCAGTGAAAAGGTCTGTCGTCTGCAAAAATCTCTATATGGCCTGAAGCAGTCCCCTGGAGCTTGGTTTGGACGGTTTAACAAGACCATGCTTCTACTAGGCTATACTCAAGGACAAGTTGATCATACTCTCTTTATCAAGAGGAGAGGAGCTCAAGTTTCGATTCTTATTGTGTATGTGGATGACATCATCATTACAGGAGATGATCTAGAGGAGATCGTACACTTGAAAAAACAATTGGGCAAAAAATTTGAAGTCAATGATCTGGGAAGTTGAAATATTTATTGGGAATTGAAGTAGTGAGGTCTCGTCGAGGGATCTCCATCTCTCAGAGAAAGTATACCCTTGACCTCCTGGAGGAAACTGGAATGCTCGGGTGTGCTCCCGTGGATACACCTATTGAGTCTAATCACAAGATTGATGTTGATACTAGTGGAGTGAAAGTGGATGGTTCAAGGTACCAACGATTGGTTGAGAGGCTCATATATCTATCTCATACTCGCCCCGATATTACGTATGTCGTGTGTGTCCTAAGTAGATTCATGCACTCTCCTACAGTTCATCATCAGCAGGTAGCGTATCGGGTGTTGAGATACCTCAAGAAGTCTCCAAGACGTGGGGTTCTGTTCGCTGCAAACCAACCTATGAAAATTGAAGTGTTTACAAATGTCGATTGGGCTAGTAGTCAAGACGATAGAAAGTATACTACTGAGTATTGCTCATTTGTGTGCAGAAACCTTGTATCGTTGAAGAGCAAGAAACAGAATATTGTTGCTCGCTCAAGTGCTGAAGCAGATTATAGGGCTTTGGCGCAGGGAGTATGTCAGGGGTTGTGGTTGAAGACAATTCTCCAAGATATGGGTCTCTAGGTGAACAGACCATCTACTATCTACCGCGACAACAAAGCGGTCATTAGTGTTGCTCACAATCTGGTTCAACGCGATAGGACGAAGTATGTTGAAGTTGACAGACACTTCATCAAAGATCACCTAGACAAGGAAAATATATGTACTCCATTCGTGAACTCGCATGACCAACTAGCTGACGTCTTCTCCATGGGGTTGAGCAGTGACAACTTCTTGAACAATACAATCAAGGAAAATATATGTACTTCATTTGTGAACTCGCATGACCAACTAGCTGACGTCTTCGCCTTGGGGTTGACCAGTGACAAGTTTTTTTATTGTGTGAATTTACTTCTATTGTGATAGCTTAATTTAACGTAATAGATGTTCTTAGAATGTTTGCTTTCATAGAAGTCAAATGGTGACTGTAATGTGAGAGCCTATGTTTTAGAAGCTTCATTCTTAAATGGTCCCTAGTCGAGTATCATTTTAGAAGCTAAGGGTTATGATGATGCATTAAGACTAGCATATGCGTTGACTGATGATCGGTTCTCACAGGTCATGATATTGTGATATCAAGTCATCACATGGGTACTTGTTAGTGAACAAGTTGTACTGGACAGACCCACCATGAGAATACTTTGTGGATAGTTATATGAACGTGTCACAAGTATGGCTCAAGTGGCAATGGTGTTTGTGGTCCTTTGACCTGAAGTCGCAACATTCATCAAGTGAGGAAGAACGTGTTTTGATGATATCAAAAATCCAGTCTTGAGAAAGTTGGATGATAAAGATGATTATTGGGTACGTTACGAGTCATTTGGGTTTTTGCGTGTGAGCAGAGATGAGATTTGTCCTCCTATATGATAGGAGTTGCATCCATGGGCTCATTGATGGAATGAGACTGAGAAATGCATGACCATACTTGGTTGAGTCAATATGTGATATTGGACTCACCAATTTCTGGAAGTCCATTCTAGATCAGGAAATTAGGATTGAACAATCATGAGGGTAACACAGTCTATACCTCTAGTTCTATCCGGATGTAAGGGACGGAGGGACATGACAATACTGATACATTGGTCGCAATGACTTTTGAGTTCTAAACGCTTATTGCTTTGGGAGCAATGATGCATTGCTAGATGTCGTTCAATGTTTGTGAAACTTTTGTTTGATACTTTCAAGATCAAGTGGGAGACTGTTGGTGTTACCATTGTGATCTGGAAGTGATCAAACGTGTAGTCTCACTGCCAACACAGTATGATCCTATCAGGGTTGCACATAAGGGCGTTTGGAGAATTTGGAAGATTGGATTATGTTGGTCTTACTCATGTGATGAGTGAAGGACCAAGCATTGTCATGTGATGAGTGAAGGATTGGACTCAACCAAGCGTTGAGTGTGTCAAGTCTACTCATCCAGACGTTGTGTGCGTCGAGACCACTCAACGCTTTCGTCGAGTCAAGTGTTGATTCGTTGAGTTAGCGTTGAGAGTGTTGAGACCACTCGACGATTTCGTCGAGTCAATTGTTGATTCGTCGAGTCAATTGTTGATTCGTCGAATGATGGTGTTGAGTACTTCGAGACCACTCGACGCCTTCGTCGAGTCAAATGTTGACTTGTCGAATTAGGCGCTGAGAGCGTCGAGACCACTCGACGCTTTCGCCGAGTCAAGTGTTGATTCGATGAAGTCTTGCGTTGAGTTCGTTGTGTGCGTTGAGTTCTTTCAACGATTCGTCGAGTCATGTGTTGATTCGACGAGTCTGGTGTTGAGTGCACTCAACAATTCGTCGAGTCAAGTGTTGATTCGTCAAATATCGACGTGAATACTCGACGAATTCTGTTTCATCCGGTTTATTTCCTCTAAATCCGGTTCGGCGCGGTCTGCTGATATGGGTTGGATCGGTATTCAGTATATATATGATATGTACAGTAAACCGAGCAAGTTAACCCGAAGACGAGCAACGATATGTTTTTGACCTAATCGCGAGTCGGCTTCCTCTTCCTCCCGACGGAACTGTTCCGCCAAGGCCGTGAACGCCGATCTCACCGCCGCCCGTCCGCCGTATACTTCGCCGGAAAGTGTTTCCAGGGCGTCGTATTCGTCGTCGCCGCCTCTTCTGGAGCAGACCTAGCAGTCTGTGAAGACGCGGAGTTATTTCTTCCAACCTAGATCTTGTGCGACAAGAGTCTAAGGGTTCTCCCGTTCGTGTGCATCACCTGTAGAGGCGTGGACACTATTTACGCTCGGAACTCCAGTCGTTGCCGTTTGTTGGAATCATTCAGAGCACCTTGGTTGAGTATTGACTCAATCTCTCAAAGGTAAAATTTTATTTACATCATTTTAATTCTTGATCAATGTTCATCCGAACTATTTTGAGTTTTCTTGTTCCATTTCCGCTGCGCACAAGTGTTGTGACGTATAGCAAAACCTAACAACATAAGCGACGTAGGAAGCAATCGTCATTGAGGGGATCCAATGTCGCTCCCGTCGACGGAAACAAAAATTGATTTCGTTGATGGGAGCGAAAGCAGGATCAGATCACCAACGAGAGAACGAGGCGGAATGTAGAGGGAAAAACCACCGAGAAGCTTAGGTCGCCAACAAATTAGGGCGATCAAAAAATTTCACGGAGTCAATTCCCGCTTTGTTACCATGTTGAAATAATTAAAGAGAAATAGAATGTGCAATTTATTCATCCCTCAAGGGGGACTAAATACAAACTATGGCGTGGGGCTAAACCCAAGCACATAAATACCTAAATATTAATATCTTCAGCACTTATGATCATCAATAGAATGAGGTTGTTGAGACTTGAGAGTCGCCATCATCACATTCTTGACATTATTAGATCTCTTCTTTTATCGGCTTCTGTTCTTGTTCAGTTTTTGGTAGAAGATGCCCTCACTTCTCCCTAATATATTTTTAATCTACAAAAATTTTACCCTCCTTGATGGTGTATCTCCCCATCAATGGTTGTATAGTTGTGCCCCTGATTAATCTCTACTCAGGAATTTTGGTTGCACTTTTTTCGTTTGGTACCTTTGATTGTGCCAGAGAAGTTGACCTAGAAATTTATTGCTTTTGTCATTATTGGTTATTACTCTCAACACGAGGGATGCTGATGGCGACGGCCACCACGACGGCCAACTGGGTGATGAAGACGACGTCCATGGCGGTGTTGCCGTGGCAAAAGATGACGACGATGCTCCTCCAACAAAAGACTTGCGGCGCCGTAGCGGGCACGGCTACAATCTTCGCCCACGCAACAAGAATAAGAGTTAATTTTATTTTACTAGTGGTCTGCATTTATCTTTTATATGTGGTATTTGAAACTATGTTATTTTCTGTCATTTCATTTCGGAACATTATTTATTTTGGGCTGCTAATAGCCACATGGTTGTAAGCCTTATATAAGGCCAAATTTTCATTTGTTATGGGACTATTATTGAAATCAAAGAAACTTGCTTGCCTAAACCTAATTCTCCTTTCCTCCTCCTCTTAGCCGCCGCCCCCCTCAAGGCTCCATCTCAAGGAGTTCGGCCGCCCCTCTCCATCTTTGCTTGGCCGCCCCCCTTCCACTCCTCTCTTCCTCTAACAACCCATCGTTCTCCCTCCTCTCTACCTATTCTCCACCAAATCATCTTCAACCCATTGAAATTTTCGGCCACCTTGGAGGAAAAGGATCGTGTGCAAGGAAGAACCAAAGTTTTGGGATAATCGTCCACGGCGAGAAGCGAAGGAGACGAGCAAGATCTTCATCCGTGGTGCGTTTCCCGTGGATTTCAAAAGGAAGAGCGGTCGTTCTTTGTGGATCCAAACATCTCGGATCTACGTTTCCGAGTGGGGTAACAAAATTCCTACACAAGAGATTTCCTTCTTTGATTAGTTCTTGTGGTGGACGATTTTTGCGTGATTTCTCGAATCGTTAACTTTTCACGGTGTTACTAATAATAGATCTGAAATTTTCATTTGGTTTTCCGAAAAGATCTATCGAGAGGATTGACGCTCCTCGCTTTTGTTTTGTTGGGATAGATCCTATCACTTTCGAATCGTGATTTTTTTGGTGGATCTATTTTGGTACAACTCCAAGCTCGACCGGAATCAATATTATTCCATTTAGCCGGAAAGGATTTTGGCCTATAGCCATTCTCCGTTCCATTTGCGGATCGGCTATCCGTATGTTAGCGCGAACGATAAATAAAATTCATTGTGATCGCTGCGTTTCGTTTGTGTGCGGGTTAGGGAGCGTTAACGTTGTAAAGGTCGTAGTCACGCCCTCCGTGTAGGATCCCTAAGGCATAGCCTACATCAAATTTGGTATCAGAGGGAGGTTTGTGTTGATTTCTCAATCGACACCGTCCTTACGCTTTCCTGTCATAGGACGTTGACCCACACTTGATCGTGCACGTTTCGTAGACACAAAATCTAAATTTTTCACCATCTGGTCTGCATATAACAAAAATAATAATAAAAAATTTGCAAAAAAAATTACAAAAAAAATTCTGAATTTTCTACCTATTTTTCTAAGCATAAAAGTCTAAAAAAATATTTTCGTTCTCCAAGTCATTAAGCGTATAAAAATCCTGATTTATAAAATTCTTGTCCAAACAGTCTTTTGTCTAGGTGAGACACCCTGTATCAGTGTTGTTCATGCGCACGAGGCTTGGCACGGAGTATCCTCCATCCACCTCACACATTGCCGACAACCATGATGATGAGCACGCTCCTGCAACAATTGCGGCGCTTAGGGAAGAGTTTAACACCAGGTTCGATGCACTCACTCAGTTAATACAAGGGTTGGCTGTAAATCAGGCGGCGCCTCAAAATCCCGGCTTTGGGATAAATCGACCGGGGCAGCCACCCCATCCCGCCAACCAACGAGAAGAGCGACAAAATCACCCTCGTGATCAGGACTATGAGTATGCACCTCGAGCCCCTTATGAGTTCAACTTAACTAGGGCCGTTAAAATGGAATCACCATCCTACGATGGCATGGGTGAACCCCAAGTATTTCTAAACTGGATCATGGATATTGAGTGCTATTTTGAGTGGCACAACCTGACGGACGTTGAGAAGATGCGGGTAGCACGAATGAAACTTCTGGGTAGAGCCAAAACGTTCGGGTTGAACGAAGAGAGGCGTCTAGGCACCGTGAATGGAGCACCCCCACTTGGGTGGGCTGCCATGAAGGCACTCCTGCATGACCAATATGTCCCGGCGTATCACCGAACCCAAATATTCGACGAGCTAGCCACCCTTCGTCAAGGGGGCCAATCGGTAGCGGAGTACATGAGACAACTCAAGGATATGATGGTGCGTTGTGATATTCGAGAAATGCCCGAGGTCACACTATCTCGTTTCCGTAAGGGACTTAATACGGACATCTAAGGCAAGCTTTTGCGTTATGGTCACACGGACCTTAACACAACATTCAACGCAGCATTGGATATAGAAAAGCACAATGCCAACAAGTCCAAGGGACGAGCATTCCAGAAAGGAAAATCTATCTTAGGACCCCCACCTTCGTCATCCATGCGAGACAAAGGAAAGTTCCGGTCGACTTACTCAAGTTCCATAGTAATTACCGCTAGGAACAATAAAAATCCCAATGGTGAGAGAGTTCCAATAGGACGAATTAATAAGACTAATGCTACCTGTTATTCGTGCGGAATTCAAGGACACTACTCTAGTGAGTGTCCCACTAAGAGTAAGCCACTGGCACTATTGGATTCCACGTCTGAGCCTGCCAAGCTCGTCTTTGAAGCTGACGGTGAATCAGATGCTGAGCCGAGTGATATCGAAGATGAGTCTTATATGATGGTTATGAGATGTATCTTGGCCACACCGCGTGCACCGGATGAGCACAATCGGACGAACATATTTTCTTTGAATTTTAAATGTGGTGAAAAGTGGTGCAAGTTAATAATAGACAGCGGAAGTTGCATGAATGTCATTTCGGAAAACGTCGTCACTCGTATGCACCTAGTCCCCGAACCACACCCCCAGCCATATAAAATAGCGTGGGTGAACAAAACGTCTATCGCGGTTTCTAAGCGTTGTTTAGTGCCACTTACGTTGAAGAGCTATGTCGATAAACTGTGGTGCGACGTCATCCCCATGGATGTATGTCATGTACTCCTAGGGCGCCCGTGGCTCTATGATTATGACGTGACCCATTTCGGGCGAGCCAACACTTACGAGTTACAGTATAATGGTAAAACCATTGTACTGAAACCCACACCGCCCAAGGATCCTTCGGTTGCCCCCAAAGACACAATTGTGCCTGCGGAAAGAAAAATTATAAGTTTGATAAGTAAGAAGGAGTTGGAACGCGAGACCTTCTTGGACGGCGTCCTGTATGCTTTAGTAGGCCTACAAGCTAAGGAAGACTCACCCACTTTAGAGAGTATACCGTTATCTCTGCGCACTATATTGGAAGAGTATAAAGACGTCTATCCGGAGGACTTGCCATCTAAGTTGCCACCCATGAGAGATATTCAGCATGAGATTGATTTCGTCCCGGGCTCTTCATTGCCTAACCATCCACATTATCGGCTCAACCCCTCCGCACATGAGGAGCTACAAGCTTTAATTTCGGATTTGCTAGCAAAGGGTTTTATCCGCCGTAGTAAGAGCCCATGCGCCGTACCGGCCCTCTTGGTTCCAAAGAAAGATAAGTCTTGGCGTTTGTGTGTAGACTACCGGACCATAAATAAAATTACGGTCAAATATAGGTTCCCCATTCCCCGTTTGGACGACTTATTAGATATGTTATCGGGAGCCGCCATATTTTCAAAATTGGATCTCAAAAGTGGTTATCATCAAATAAGGGTACGGGAAGGAGATGAATGGAAAACGGCTTTTAAATCTAAGGATGGACTCTATGAGTGGTTGGTGCTTGGAGAAGGGCTCACCAACGGACCGAGTACTTTCTCTCGATTGATGACCCAAGTTTTTAAGCCATACATGGGTAAGTTCGTAGTAGTATACTTTGATGATATCTTAGTTTTCAGCCGTTCACAAAAGGATCATGACACACATCTAAGGACAATCCTATCAACCTTGCGCCAAGAAAATCTATATATTAATCTTAAAAAATGCGCCTTTGGTGTGACGTCCGTAGAGTTTCTAGGTTACATAGTGAGTTCCGAAGGCATTCATGTTGACCCAAAAAAGGTCCAAGTGATTAAAGATTGGCCTGAACCAACAAGTATTCGGGAAGTTAGAAGTTTTCACGGCTTGGCCACATTTTATCGACGGTTCATCCAAAACTTTAGGAGTATCATGGCACCGATCACCGAATGCATGAAAAAAGGAGAATTTTCTTGGACTAAAGCGGCCACTCGCGCGTTTCAAATGATTAAGGACCGGATGTCCGAAGCCCCATTATTACGATTGCCGGATTTTAGTAAAGTGTTTGAATTATCATGCGACGCCTCGGGAATAGGATCGGAGGAGTTTTAAGTCAAGAGGGACATCCGATAGGATATTTTAGCGAAAAATTTGTCGGTCCAAAGTTAAATTATTCCAATTATGATCGTGAGTTCTATGTCGTGATACGTTGTCTCCAACATTGGCGACACTATCTTATCTCAAAAGAATTTGTAATCTTATCCGATCATGAGGCGTTAAAATTTGTGAACTCCCAAAGTAAGATCATCCCTCGGCACGCCAAATGGGTCTCATACCTTCAGGAGTATACATTCATTATCAAGCACCTCAAGGGTACGTTAAATCGTGTGGCGGACGCCCTTAGTCGAGTCACCCTATTACTATCTACCATGGAGGTATCGGTCATAGGATTTGAAAGAATCAAAGATGAGTATATACAGTGCCCGGATTTTAAGGATATATATTTCGCCGCTCAGGACAATTCCCCTTCCACTATTTTGGCGTACTACATCCGTGACGGGTACCTATTTAAGCATACGCAACTATGTATTCCCCGCTCTTCGCTACGCCATTTTATTATATGGGAGTTACATAGTGGAGGATTAGGTGGACACTTCGGTCGCGATAAAACTATCACACTTGTAGAGGATAAATTCTTTTGGTCGGGTCTCAAGCCAATGGTCAATAAAATCGTCGGGAGCTGTCGCGTATGTCAATTAGCAAAGGGTAACAAGACCAATGTTGGTCTTTACACACCCCTTCCGATTCCATCTGCCCCATGGGTGGATGTTAGCATGGACTTCATATTGGGCCTTCCACTGACATTTAGGCGTCACGATTCCATCTTGGTCGTAGTGGACCGATTCTCAAAAATGGCTTATTTTATCGCTTGTCATAGCACCAACGATGCTTCACATGTCGCTAAGTTGTATTTTAAGGAGGTCGTGGCACATCGGGGTGTCCCCAAAACCATCGTGACCGATAGAGATGTTAAGTTTACTAGCTACTTTTGGAAAACACTTCGGAAGCTGTTGGGCACTAGACTTATGTTTTCGTCGGCCTATCATCCCCAAACGGATGGGCAAACGGAAGTTGTTAACCGGAGTTTGGGTGGGTTACTTCGTTGCTTAGTGGGTGATCATATGGGTACATGGGACCTTATTCTTCCTCACGCTCAACTAGCGTACAATAATTCTAAGAATAGGTCCACCGGGTTATCGCCAAATGAGATAGTGCATGGATATAAGGCACCCGTGCCTCTTGACTTGATTCCGTTACCACCATCATTTAAATCAAGTCAATTTGCACAGGACTTTGCCTCGCACGTTCACACTCTCCATGAGCACATAGGCAAGACGTTAGCTAAACAATATGCTATTTATCAATCGAATGCTAACATACATAAGCGAGCAGTCCCCTTAAATATTGGCGATTTGGTAATGGTACGTCTTATCCCTGAACGGATGCCTTCGGGCACCATAAAAAAATTAGCGAATAGGAGAGCCGGTCCTTTTCGGGTTTTGAAGAAGCTAGGTGAAAATGCATATTTATTAAAGTTACCCGCTGATTGGGGAATCTCCCCTGTTTTTAACATTTCGGATTTAACGCTCTATGTCGCTCCACCACCTGAACTGTCAGTCTCTCCGTTTCATATTTCCACTATACCGTCTAAAGGGGTGGGGGGTGAGAATATTTCTGGACCGCTCTCCCTTTCGGATTCTTCGGGAGGTACGTTGCCTATTGATGATGCAACTTGTTTTTCTTCCGCGCCTAACGCTTTTCCAAGGTTCCCCCGGACCGATTTCTTGCCTGACAAGATTTTGCAGGATTCGGTGTTTTCTACTCCCGACAGCGACGTTCACAGGTTTTTGGTCAGATGGCGTGGTCGTCCAGTTTCGGACGACTCTTGGGTTTCTTCGGCAGAACTGGCTCTTCTTGATGCAGATCTCCTCCACCGTTACCGTCCAGCCAACTCATCGGTGATGAGTTCTTTTGAGAGCGGGAGGATTGATGGCGACGGCCACCACGACGGCCAACTGGGTGATGAAGACGACGTCCATGGCGGTGTTGCCGTGGCAGAAGATGACGACGATGCTCCTCCAACAAAAGACTTGCGGCGCCGTAGCGGGCACGGCTACAATCTTCGCCCACGCAACAAGAATAAGAGTTAATTTTATTTTACTAGTGGTCTGCATTTATCTTTTATATGTGGTATTTGAAACTATGTTATTTTCTGTCATTTCATTTCGGAACATTATTTATTTTGGGCTGCTAATAGCCACATGGTTGTAAGCCTTATATAAGGCCAAATTTTCATTTGTTATGGGACTATTATTGAAATCAAAGAAACTTGCTTGCCTAAACCTAATTCTCCTTTCCTCCTCTTAGCCGCCGCCCCCCTCAAGGCTCCATCTCAAGGAGTTCGGCCGCCCCTCTCCATCTTTGCTTGGCCGCCCCCCTTCCACTCCTCTCTTCCTCTAACAACCCATCGTTCTCCCTCCTCTCTACCTATTCTCCACCAAATCATCTTCAACCCATTGAAATTTTCGGCCACCTTGGAGGAAAAGGATCGTGTGCAAGGAAGAACCAAAGTTTTGGGATAATCGTCCACGGCGAGAAGCGAAGGAGACGAGCAAGATCTTCATCCGTGGTGCGTTTCCCGTGGATTTCAAAAGGAAGAGCGGTCGTTCTTTGTGGATCCAAACATCTCGGATCTACGTTTCCGAGTGGGGTAACGAAATTCCTACACAAGAGATTTCCTTCTTTGATTAGTTCTTGTGGTGGACGATTTTTGCGTGATTTCTCGAATCGTTAACTTTTCACGGTGTTACTAATAATAGATCTGAGATTTTCATTTGGTTTTCCGAAAAGATCTATCGAGAGGATTGACGCTCCTCGCTTTTGTTTTGTTGGGATAGATCCTACCACTTTCGAATCGTGATTTTTTTTGGTGGATCTATTTTGGTACAACTCTAAGCTCGACCGGAATCAATATTATTCCATTTAGCCGGAAAGGATTTTGGCCTATAACCATTCTCCGTTCCATTTGCGGATCGGCTATCCGTATGTTAGCGCGAACGATAAATAAAATTCATTGTGATCGCTGCGTTTTGTTTGTGTGCGGGTTAGGGAGCGTTAACGTTGTAAAGGTCGTAGTCACGCCCTCCGTGTAGGTTTCCTAAGGCATAGCCTACATCAGATGCAGATCTTATTATCCTGTTGTTATGCGTTTCGTGTATCTCCCATCCCATTTTCTTGAGAAAGCATTCATTATTATACGCTATCAAGACCACTTATTCCCTACCTTCATCCACATCTAAAAAGCTTATTTTTTTGACATTCAAACGTCTGCTCCACTTCTTTTTGTCTACACATCTCATCAAACCCACCACTCTCACCTAATTCCCAATATCCCTCTAATGCTTCAACCACACTTTCTATTTTGTCAAAATTTCTAATTATCGTTCTATGACTCTAACTGCTCCACCTGTCCTTGTTGAGATTATTACTGTTGTTGTTCCACTTTTATGACGTTCTACTCATCAATATTAACCTCTTGCTCACTTGACCTTGTTCACTACTCCGACTCCTACGCTGTAGTGTTTTCTTCCCACTACTTTTAGTCAATACAAGCCCTAGACACAACAAAAATTAGTTACTATTCCTGGGTGGAAGACAACATTGTATGAGTTGAGAGTCTTAACACGTGCTCACACGAGATCTTATACCTTTACGCACCGACACGTCCCATCAGTAGCAGGTGGGTGTATAAGATCAAGACTCTGTATGATGATACTGTTGGCAAAAATAAGACCAAATTAGTTGCTGATGATTTTCTTTAGCAATTTGTAGTTGGTTAATTGATTATGATGAGACATTCGCCCTAGTTGCTAAGATGATTACTGAGAACTATGTTTAGCTTATATTTTAGGTTAATATGAAGAATGTATTCATTAGAACCTTTATGGTTTTGAGCAAGCTCCTCATGTATGATTTTCTAGATTCACAACTGTCATATTGTTTTCCTTGCCAACCCTTGTGTCCGTCTCTGTTCACACATCCTTTCAGGACTCTCCTACTACTTTATATTTATAACATGATTATTACTGGGGAGATTCTACTGACATTATGGAAGTGAAAGAACACATTTGCACTAAGTTTGAAATAAAAGATCTTGATTGTCTTCATTGTTTTCTTGGATTGAATGTTGATCACTCTCCTCAGGGATACCTTCTCTTACGACAATTGTTAATAGGTGGAATACTTGACCTAACAGACCTTATTGATATTTACTTAGCTACTCTTGAGTTGAATCTCCCAGACGCCTCTAGATACTTATAGTTTATTGGTATGCTTCTTTATCTCACTACTAGTCACCCTCTCATCTTTCGTACTGTTCATTTTGCCAGTTACTTTCTCCTTTCACACTGTTTTACTCACTATGATACTTTGTCGTGAATCATTTCCTACCGCGAGCACTATTTTAAATGTCCTCTTACATGTTTGTCGACATGTTATTTTGAGGGTAAACCGTTATTTTTTTCTAAAAAATAGATTGTTCTTTTGTAAAATATAGATCGATATATTCGATTTTTTCTGATATATCGACCGACACGATTATGAACATATCGTTCGCTATTTTATTTTATATTAGCTGTCTAGCAGTATATGCCAATCACACACACACATATATATTAATTATGTATAGTTAAATCAATTAGATTTATTATTTCATTCTTTTAATTTGTTACTTCTAATCAATTTAGTATAATTATTTTACACAAATTTTCTTATTTCATATTACAAAGATGTAAAAAAGTTTGTCATTTATTAATTGTTATTTATATGATTTTAACATTAATTTATTAAACATGAAAAGACTTATAATCAATTAAGGACATTTAGCTTTTAAATATGCTTTATTTGTTATAAACTTTGTTCTAATAAAATAAAATTCTTATATAATTTTAAATATATTTTACATAGTACTTGTTATAATATTTTACTTTGTATATTTATCGAATTTATTTTAGGATATTCATGACTCATTGCTCATTTACTTGTTATGTTAAATTTTTTTTCCTTGTAGAATATATAATTATACTTAGTATACATAAAAATAAATTTTTTTTCTATAAAATATGAAAATCTGATATTTAAAAATATCTCTGACATGTCTCCGACTTCCGATAGTGAAAAATCAATCCGACTTGTGGCCGACATCCGATATTTACAACCTTGACCCCGAGGCACTAGGTCTTGATCTCTATTTTCTTCCCTACCTCACAAGTATAACTTTTTGTGTCTATTGATATACTAATTGGGCGAGAGATGTCATTAATTGGTGATCCACTATTGGGTATTATATGTTCCTTGTTCTATGATTTCTTCAAAATCCAACCTACTGTAGAGCTATGGCTACCACTTCCATTTATTTCCAAATGATATGGGCATGAATATTTTTGTCTATGACTTCTAATTCCATTGAGTTATATTGTAACAACACCAATGCTATCCTGATTACATCTAGCTCCGTTTTACATGAACAAACAAAACATAGAGATTTATTATTAAAATGTTCGACAATAATATCTTTATGAGACCATTATGTTGCTGCATGTTTCTTTACATTTGCAGATAGTTGATTTGTTCACCAAGGATCACGTTTAAACTCACGCTTTCTTCTTGGAAAAATTCTCATGGTTGATCATAAAGTGTTTAGAGAGGAGTGCTAGCTTTCTCTTTGTTTTATTTCCTTTAATTTTTTTCCAAACCCATGATTGTTCACGATATGAGTTGGGGGGGGGGGGTGTTTATATCATTGTTTAGTCTTCTTTGTATACCCTATTGTGGGATGAATAATAAACAGTTCATTTTTCTTCATTCTTGTTTTCTCATGTTGACGTGATTAGATCTTTTTTATGTGTTGTGCCCCGTGTATCAATATTTTAAATATTATTGTATTTTAATCTTGAGTGCCAGTTTATGTTATTATCTTAATATCACTAAGTGTGAGTGTTTCCTTTTATTTTGTAGATTTTATGTGGTCTGTGCTAATTTTTGTTACTGCAGGTGATTGGAATCGATCTGTTGTCCCAGTCATTGTTGCCTGCCATTGTTGAGCTTGCAGAAGACAAACACTGGCGGGTCCGGTTAGCCATAATTGAGTACATTCCTTTGTTAGCTAGCCAATTAGGTGTGAGATTTTTTGATGATAAACTTGGCGCTCTTTGCATGCAGTGGCTGGAAGATAAGGTATGCCTGATTGCATATAGAAAATACTTTTCATAGTGTTGTTGTAGTATCTCTGCAATGAGCATATCTTATCATCAGGTTATATATGATTTGACTTGATTAGCAGTAAGCTTAAGAAGAAAATCCTGTTTATGGATTCATTGTTCTTGTATTTATACGAGCATAAACTTATTTTATCATACCTGCGTGTCACATGCCCATGTGTTGGATCATGTCACCAGCCTGATTGCTGTTGGAACTTGCAGGACAGAGGCGCAGGTCACCCTTAAGTCCTTTGTCTGATTGCTGAGGGGGAGATACGGTAAGGAAAGGTGGAAACGAATTGTCCATTCTTTCTTTTCCTGGGCATCTGCAGCCGCACGATGAGAGAGCGCTTGACCTCTTGACGGACAAATAAATTTTTTACAACGTTCAATACCCGCCATCGTACTACCTCTTCCATAATAGTGTTCTGCGACTGCGCCAGTGCCATACATATATTTAAGCATCTCGCAAAGAAATCAGGTCTGTGGATTGCAAAATCTTTCATTTAGAAGTCCATTTGTAGGTTTGCATTTCGTGGAAGTTAATTCCCAACTTCACGCTCGTTCTTGATGCAGAACTTCTAGGTTTCGGTTCTCCACCTTCGTTCATCCTGAAGTCCATTTTAAAACATGGTTCAACGTCAACCACAAGTAATCCCAGTTTCTCAATCACGATCTACTACAGATGGCTAACATGAGTTTAATATGAATTTTTCCCACTCATGTTCACGCTTAAAATGTTTGTACTTTCCGATCTTCTTATTGATTCCATTGTTTGAGATGTCAATTCAAGCCTTGTGGCTAATCGTGCACGAAACAAGCCTACCTATTAATCTGCACTTTCCTACAACATCCACATCTTTAGCAACAATAATTTCCGTGCATCCCAAGCTTCTTTTCCATCACATTGTCGAGTCCTTTTACTAATGCCTCCTGCAACCTAGATTACGATTTACTTAATTTTGTTTAGAGCATGATATTTCATTTTTATTTTTATTATAAATTAAGGTGGTTATTTTTCTTGTAACTAAGGAAACATAAGAGAATAAGAGTTTTATGGTTGGGTAAAATTATTGATTGAAAAACCCCTCCAGATTGGATGATAGGTCTTCTCACCCTCTACGAATGTTAGATTGGCACTTTCTGCTTGCAGCCGAATAGTCTTCACTTTATATATGTATAGGCCTGGCTTTACCTTAATTGATAAACCCTTTATTTTATCTTGTTCTCTTAACTTTAACTTCTGGTTTCTATATGTGATTGAAATTTTATCAACTTCGACGCGATCTTAGGTCCCGTTTGGGAGACCTTTTTTCCTCCTTTCCTTTTTCTGGAAAACGCCATCGTCTATAATATTGTGTGTTGAAACTTGACGAGACTGGGCGGTCTGTCGTCTAGTCGCAGCGGTCTACTGGTTTCTGTGATCTGGCGGTTTGGCTTAGCAAACAGAGGTTGCGGTCTGTTTGGTAGCAGTCCTGGCAGTTTGATAGATTAGCGGTTCAGTCCTGACTGTTTGGCAAACCGCTGTTGTCGACCTGTGTCCTGTTGTGCTGACTCTGGAGATTCTGCCTTCTTGTATTGCAGTCCGGAGAGCAACCCGCAGTTGCGTCCTGTTGGCAACATGCAGCTGCGGACTAGTGGCTACCCGCAACTGTGGTCAGGTGTCAACCCGCAGTTGTGGTCTGATGGCATCCCCTAACTGCGGCCTGGTTACAACCCGCAGTGGCAATCTGGCGATTTCCCGCTCTATTGGTCTGGAGGCTACCCGCGACAACGGTCTGGTGGTTATCCACAGCAGCGATCTCGGGTCTTTCCTCAGTTGAAGCTCAGCGGCTTCCCAGAGCTGTATTCTCCATTGTATAGTCTTGCGGTTTGACAAAGTCAAACTGCATAGGCCGCGCGCCTTGTATTTAGTCCCACATCGCTTGTTGTATTCTCCTATCTCCCCAATTTTCTATAAATAAGGGGCATACCTTTGTATTATTTATCTTTTTAGAGCAATAAAATTTGTCTTTTATTTCGCTATTTTTACATGGTATCAGAGCGAACCAATCCTTTGCTCCAATTTGCTCACAGTTTCTTTTTCTAGCCGTCTGCGGTCTCCCTCCCGCCCCGCCCTCCCTTGCTTGTCGCTCCTCTTGCGCCTTGTTCTTTCTTTGCGGCCTGTTGTGTTCGCGCAACCTTCTTTTCCCTCTTGTGTTTGTGCGGCCTCTTGTGTTTGTGCGGCCTCTTGTGTTCGCGCGGGTTGTTTTCTCTACCCGCGCGGTTTCTTGTTGCTTTCTATGGACACTCCGACTCTCTCTTCTTCTACTACTTTATCCGCTCTTTTTTCTCTTTCTACTTCTTCTGTTTCTTCTTCTGGTAATTTAGGTACTGCTTCCAAGCTTACTGTCCCCGACTGGAGTGTGTCCTTTGTTTTTCTGTTACGCTTTCAGCGTAAGCGCCACCATTTAACTGATGATCCCCCTGCTTATGGCTCTCCTGCTTTCGATGATTGGGATGCATATGATGCCTTGGTGAGAACTTAGTTAACCAACAGTTTGTCTGATGAGTACCTTCCTGTCATTCGACATGATACAACAGTCAAGACTGTCTGGAATCATCTTGCTTCCTTGTACTCCAAGGGAGCGCATACTTCACACATATGTACTTTATATACAGATCTTTTTGCCCGGCCTATCATGACTCTTGCTGCTGCCTGTCAAGAATTTCAAACTCTTGGTGTTGAACTTCTTCAGCATAGATCATTTTCTGCAGATCTCGCTGAGCAGCATAAACACTTTTAGGAACTTCTTGTTGTTTGCTACTTGCTTAGTCTGCCGGAATCTTATGATATGATTCAACAACAGATTTTTGGAGAGGCTGATACTCCGACTTTGGATGATACTGCCGCTCGCATCTCTGATGTTACTATTCTTCTTCAACGTCCTTTACTTCCCTCTCCTGATATTGTTGCTCATCCGGCCCGTCATGATACCTCTGGTGGGTGAGGGGGCCGCATTGGTTGTCGTGGTTACTCTAAGTATCTTTGCTCTCATTGTGGCGAGGTTGGTCACCTGGTTGATTGTTGCTGGACCAAAAATCCCCATCTTCGCCCTGCTTCGGCTGATTCCTCCTCCAAGAAGTCTGCTTCTCTTGCTACTTCTTCGAGTGCTGCTCAGTTGACCACTACGGGTAGGTGGCTTATTGATTCTTGTGCAATTAGTCATATGACGGGGAATTCTCGTGTTTTTTCTCGCCTGGACAAACATTGGCAGGTTCCCTCCAGTTCTTATTGTGGATGGTTCTCCGTCTCCTGTTTGTGGGTCTAGCACCGTGCATGTCACTCCTTCTCTTCAGCTTGAGGACACTCTTTATGTCCCAAATTTTCCTTACAATATTCTTTCTGTTACTTCTCTTTGCAAAAAAATTGAATTGTGTGGCTATTTTTACTGCGTCTGCTTTTTCTTTTCAGAATCCTCACTCCAATGAGACGATTGCTACTGAGACTGAAAACGACAGCTTGTTCTACCTTGATAACGTTTCGGCCTTTTCTGCCTCTTCTTCAGTGACATTTTTGTCTTGGGCATCCTCCTCCTTGGATTCTTTATCAGCTTCTGCCCGATCTACTTTGGGGAGACTTTTTTCTTAATTGTGAGGCTTGTTAATTTGGCAAACACCACCGTTCTACTTTTCCAACAAAACACAGCCGTAGTTCTTCTCGTACTTTTGAACTTGTTAATTCAAATGTTTGGGGTCCTGCTCATATCCAGATTATTGGTAGAGGTAGTTTCTATTTTATTACTTTTATTGATGACTTTTCTAGATGTACATGGTTGTATTTGTTAAAAGAACGTTCTGAAGTTTTTTCTATTTTTACTGCATTTTATAATGAGATCCATACAGACACAGTTTGATGTCTCTATTAAAATATTTCGCACTGATAATGCTCAGGAGTATCTAAGTCATCAGTTTACATTATTTTGTATACATCATGACATTGTACATCAAACTAGTTGTCCTTACATCTCTCAACAGAATGGTGTTGCTGAACGCAAGAACCGACATCTACTGGATGTGGCTCGTTGCCTTCTCACTCATATGAGTGTTCATCGGTCCTATTGAGGTCATGTTGTTCTTCTTTCTTGTTTTCTTATCAACCGAGTTCCGTCTTCGGTTCTCAACGACAAAACTCCATTCTCTGTTATGTATCCTGATGCGAATCTGTTTCCTTTACCTCATTGTGTCTTTGAATGCACCGCATTTGTCCACTCTCCTTCTTCGGGTCGTGATAAACTCTCTCCTCGTTCTATAAAGTGCATCTTTCTGGGCTATTGTCCGACACAAAAAGGCTATAAGTGTTATGATCCTGTTCTCCGGAAACAGTATGTTTCCACGGACGTCACTTTCTTTGAGGATGTTCCGTTCTTTTCTTTTGCATCTATTCTTTCACCATCTGATGATTCTTCTTCTTTTCCTTATGTTTTGGCACCTCTTCCTGAGCCTGCCCTTCCTTCTTCTCCACCTGTCTCTGATTCTTCGGATGAGCCGCTGCCGACAGCTCCTGGTCCAGCAATCTTTCCTTTGGATGGGTCTGATACAGTAGACAGGTCCGATCTTGATCTTCTGATTGCCCTTCGGAAAGGTGTTCGAACTTTCACTCAACTTCTTATTCGGGATGTGGTTTCTTATGCGCGGATGTTTGCTTCTTGCAAAAGCTTTGCTCTCGCTCTATCGGTCAATGTCATTCCGGCCACCTATCAAGAAGCTCTCGCTATTCCTCATTGAAAAGCCGTTATGGATGAGGAGATGATAACTCTCACTGAACGAGGCACTTGGACTCTTGTTCCTACCTCTCCAGGAGCTGATGTGGTTTGCTGTCGCTGGGTATTTGTGATCAAGTTTCTTCCTGATGTTACTATTGACCGGTACAAGGCTCGGCTTGTTGGCAAAGGTTTTACACAGACATGTGTGGATTTATTTGATACGTTTTCTCCTGTTGCTCGGATTACTACACTCTGTATTCTCTTTTTTGTGGCCGTCAACAAGGACTGGGAGATGTCTCAGTTGGATGTGAAGAATGTATTTCTTTATAGTGATTTGCAGGAGACAGTCTATATGGAGCAACCTCCTTGGTATGTTGCTCAGAGGGAGTCTCAGGTATGTAAATTGCGGAAGGTTATTTATGATCTTAAGCAAAGTCCGAGGGTCTGGTTTGAAAAGTTCAACGAAGTTATTTCTGTTATCGGGTTTGCTCGGAGTGTTGCAGATCACTCTTTATTCATTCGCAAAACCTCGGCTGGCCTTGTTGTTCTTGCGGTTTATGTGAATGACATTCTTCTTACAGGGGATGATAAAAAGGGTGTTTATATGACAAAGAAACATCTTCTTCAGTATTTCGTTACCAAAGATATGAGGTCTCCCAAATACTTTTTGGGGATTGAGATATCCTGAAAGCCCGGTTCTATAATTCTTTCACAGTGGATGTATGTCTTGGATCTCTTGAAAAAGACACGTCTTCTTGGGGCTAAACTTGCTCAATCTCCAATGGCTGTTGGAGATGACAAGTGCTGAAGTGAGAATTCTCCTCTTTTTCACATGTCACCAGATACAGACGGCTTGTGGATAAACTCATTTATCTGACAGTCATAAGACCAGATATTTGTTATGCAGTAGAAATAATGAGTCAGTTTATGCAGGCTCCTAATGAATGTCATCTACAATCGGCTCTAAAGATCCTAGAATATGTGAAAGGTGCTCCGGGAAAAGGACTTTTGTTTCAGAAAAAGGACATTTGAAGATTGAGGCCTATTCTGATACTAGCTATGCAGATGATAAGGATGATAAGAAGTCTACGTCTGGTTTCTGTACCTTCGTTGGAGGGAATCTGGTCAGTTGGAAGAGCAAGAAACAGACTGTAGTTTTCAGGTCAAGTGCGGAAATCGAATATAGAAGCATGACTCTAACTACTTGTGAGTTGAAGTGGTTACGGACACTTATGTTTGATTTGGAAGAGGTTTATGATCATCCCATACCAATGTTCTGTGACAATAAGCTGGTCATATATATTTCAAGGAATCCAGTCTTTCATGAGAGGACGAAGCATATTGAAGTGGATTCCACTTTATCAGAGAGGAGATATTGAAGAATCAAATCTGCACACTGTTTGTTACCTCTGATAAAGAGCTAGCTGATTTCTTCACCAAACCAGTTATCCCTTTTTTGGAAGTCTGTAGCAATTTGGGCATGGTTGACATATATTCTCCAGCTTGAGGGGGAGTGTTGAAACTTGAGGAGATCGGGTGGTCTGTCGTCTAGTCGCAGCGGTCTACTAGTTTCTGTGATCTGGCGGTGTGGCTTAGCGAACAGAGGTTGCGGTCTGTTTGGTAGCAGTCCTGGCGGTTTGACAGATCAGCGGTTCAGTCCTGGAGGTTTGGCAAACCGCTGTTGTCGACATGTGTCCTGCTATGCTGGCCTGGAGATTTCGCCTTCTTGTATTGCATTCCGGAGAGCAACCCGCAGATGCGTCTTGTTTGCAACATGCAGCTGCGGACTGGTGGTTAACCGCAACTGTGGTCAGGTGTCAACCCGCAGTTGCAATCTGATGGCATCCCCTAGCTGTGGTCTGGTTACAACCCGCAATGGCGATCTGGCGATTTCCCGCTCCAGTGGTCTGGAGGCTACCCGGGACAACGGTCTGGTGATTATCCACAGCAGCGGTCTCGGGTCTTTCCTCAGTTGAAGCTCAGTGACTTCCCAGAGCTGTATTCTCCATTGTATAGTCTTGCGGTTTGACAAAGTCAAACCGCATAAGCCGCACGACTTGTATTTAGTCCCACATCGCTTGTTGTATTCTCCTATCTCTCCTATTTTATATAAATAAGGGGACATACCTTTGTATTATTTATCTTTTTGGAGGAATAAAATTTGTCTTTTATTTAGGTCTTTTTATATTGTATTTGTTTTAGGGGGCGGTGACTTTCTAAAAAGGCAAAATAACTCCTTTTGGATGAGCTGCGCTTTCCACTGATAGAGAACAAACATAATATTATGAACGGTGGCATTGGGCGCTGGAGAAGAAGACAACTCCGTCGGCGGCGCCTTCATGGTCAGGATTTTGCGGAAGGCGGTGAGTTCGAACTCGATCCCCTCCTCGCGCATGTAGCACGTGAAGGAGACCAGAGTGCTGATGCCATTGGAGTTCACCTGGGCTAGGACCAAATCGAAGTATTTGAAGACTTGATTCACGTCAGACCAGAAGGGAAGTCACAACCCTGCCTGGAAGAGAGCTCGTCCGTATAGGGAGTATTGATACTCTCACTAGGAACAGCTCGTCGTGTCGTGCAGCCAGTCGGCACGTACTGCCCTCGAACTTTTTGAACTCCTCAGTGGTGGTCTACGAATCCGGGAAAATCGAGGAAGTTTGAGACTCAACAGGCGCGACTCTCATCGCCCTGGAAGTTTGCAACGCAATGGGCGCAACCCCGCCTGTAAGTGAGTCGGGGGATGGAGAGCTCGTAGAGTACTTATACTCTCACCAGGAACAACTCGTTGCGTCGTGCAGCCAGTCGGCACGTACTGGGCCTCGAACTTTTCGAACTCAGTGGTGGTCTGCGAGTCTGGGAAAAGGTGATCGAGGAAGTTTGCGACGCAACGGGCGCGATCTTCATCGTCTTTGTTCTCTCGCACCATCCTAACACAAGTGTGGCGAGTAGAAATGTCGTTGAGAAGGGAGGAAAGAAAGAAGAGGGGCTGAGGAGGAATGAATGCACCTTTCGGTCCCGACCCCCCGCCCTCCTATTTATAGTTTTTTGGGGACGGCACGGGCCACTCCGTCAGCTTGGGAACTCGCAAGATTACTTGCTAGAGGGTACTCGCCGCACTCAAGCTCACTCTCACAAACGACTCGGTTAATGAAACAACAGATCCACCAACAGGAAAAGGTTAAATTCTATTAATACTCGTCATTTTAAAGTGAGTACAAAAATGGTCAAACACCTACTATAGAGGCGAGTACAGTTTGATGCGAGTTAAAAAGATGTAAAAAAGAAAAACCAGGCAAAAATAGGGTTGGCGAGCACAAAATATGGTAAGTACAAAAAAAAAAGCGGAAAGCAAAAGCTGAAGCCTGATTTATGATTTGCGGCGCAGCGGTCCAGTCCCCCGACGGCGCGGGCGAGCAGGATGGCGCGCAGTCCAAGTTATGCTCATTGCTTCATGGAATTTCTCTTGAGATCGACGAAGATAGTCCTCACCTTTGCGCACGGTTTCTTCAAGTCCGTTTGCCTCACCAATATTAGGCTCTCTTCCTTCTTATGTTTTAGTCATCTTGAATGAGGATCTTTCTCTCTCTTTATCTTCCTATATAAGTGTACAAATGCTTGTATTTAAATTGAAAAAAAAGAATTAATTGAGTTTTCCGATTATTTCCCAATATTTTGGGCGTTCTTCTACATTATGAAACATCATATCTGATATTTTTGATTAAAATCGATCTCCCAGATGCAAGAATTTGTGATTGATAAAAAAATGCGAAACTTGGAAATGGCTATTGTTCACTAATTTTTTGTTTTTTTTTTTGAATTTTTCAACTGTCCGTTTCTTATGTGAATGTTTTCTTTGCAATGAGGTCACTCATAGATTGAATTTCCATGTTTTTTATTGTTTTTTAATTCAGAAATATTTGGATACTTAGAATTTTGGATGTTTTTATTACCAAATGAATGGCATGATTCGTAGAACTTTTGAGGTGTTCTAAAGGAAAGTTCTTACATCCGTTTCCGTTAATCTAGATAAATGTTTTTCCTTCAGGTATTCTCAATTCGAGATGCCGCTGCCAATAATTTGAAGCGTCTGGCTGAGGAATTTGGACCAGAATGGGCAATGCAGCATATAGTTCCACAGGTGTGCATTGTTGATTGTCTACTGAGTACTGACACACTGATGTGCTTTGTTATTTTTATCATATCAGCTTTTACCTTGTCTTTACTCCTATGTTGAACACGATTTTCTTTTGAGAGCTTTCAGTTTTGAGAGACAAGTTTTTGTTATCAACATGTATTTAAGTGGTCATAATTTGCTAGATCTGAATGTCAATAGTTGATGTAACTACCTTGCATTGCTTTCTATGCTAAGGATCTATTTGATTATTTGTTAGGAAATTGAAGTGGAGAGGACGAAAGCTTTTAATTTTAATGTAGGGTGATTGTAATAAGTGTCCATCTCTTATATAGATAGGTCACTTACGATAAAGCAATTATACTGACACGAAAAATAAAACAAAATATAGATACAATATTATTCAACCCCCCCCCCCCCCCCCCCCCTCAAGTTGAGAGTAGATATCAATCATTTACAAGTTGAATATTTCATTGGTTAAGGTATCACAACTTATCCCTTTGTGAAAATGTCTACCAGTTAATTTTGTGAGTGAATAAAATTACCAACATCTACTTCCTTTGTCGATGTAATATGTAATAAAATGCCTATTCATTTTAACATGTTTTGTTCTATCATGTTGAATTCAATTGTGAGTGTTGAAGGAGCTCAAAACTTGTATGTATTGCTTGTGTATTCAAATACAAAGAGAGAATACATATATATAGGAGAGAGAAGGAGAGAAGATATCCTATACATGATGTGGGACTAAAAGAAGAGAAGAAAGAAAACAATAAATAATGGGCCCAATAATGGGCTAATTACATGGGATTTTCTAACACTCCCCCGCAAGCTGGAGCGTACAAATCGTACGCACCAAGCTTGGACAAGCACTGATAGAAGAGTGAACTGGGAAGAGCCTTAGTGAGCACATCCGCAACCTGTTCTGTCCCGGGAACATGTTTTAGGTCGATCTTCTTCATTTGGACTTTTTCTCGGATGAAATGACAGTCAACTTCAATATGTTTAGTGATGTAGAAATTACCGTAGGGGAAGGGAACCGCGAAGCCTTCCGGCCGGAATCGCGCCTCACGGGCGGAAGGGGAGCGTCGGGGCGGGATCCTTCCGGATCGAGAGATCTCGCACGGAGAAGAGGGGGCGGCTAGGGCAAACACCTTCTCAAATAATACTCCAAAAACTGAAGAGAAAATACATACTCCTCCCTCTTATACTATAGGGGGGGAGAAAATAACTATTAGCACACATTTGCTAATAGCACACACAATAGTTTTACATAAACAAATACAATAAAAGGGCATAAGATAAAATAGCGCCGCCACTTTATTTAGACGGTTCGCGGCGTCCAAAGCGGGTCGAACTTCTCGAGCCATGCAATCCCCGGTTCGCCGTGGGCTTCGTCGCTGACGGTGGTGGACGCACCGTAATCCGCATCATTCTCCTCCACGTGAGAAGCACTCGACTCCGAGTGGTCGGCATAGAGAGGCACGTCCGGGTAGAACGGAGATAAGTCGCTCACGTTGAAGGTCTTGGAGATATTAAACTTCGGCGGTAGACCAACCACGTAAGCATTGTCGTTGATCTTGCGGACGATGGGGAAGGGGCCGAACTTCTTCGGCAGGAGCTTGTGGTGGGGGCCAGCAGGAAGCTGCTCTTTCCGGAGAAAGACCATAACCAAGTCGCCGACTTGAAAAATCTGCTCGCGGCGGTGCTTGTCGGCGATAGCTTTGTATTTGGCGTTGGACTCGAGCAACTTGAGGCGGGTCTCGGTCTGGACGTCGCGGGCCTCTTCCGCTAAATGTGTGGCTGACGGGGGGGCGGTGGGCAAGTGGGCCAAATCAAGCGCATG
The DNA here is from genome assembly GCA_039513925.1 of Platanthera zijinensis. Taxonomy (NCBI): domain Eukaryota; kingdom Viridiplantae; phylum Streptophyta; class Magnoliopsida; order Asparagales; family Orchidaceae; genus Platanthera; species Platanthera zijinensis. The sequence continues at coordinate 133,474,275 of CM077098.1, read as the reverse complement.
CCGGGGCGCCTTGGTGTAGACGATGGAGAACGGGGTGCGACCGGTGGAGCGGTGGACCGCATTGTTGTAGGCGAACTCAGCTTGGGCGAGAGCGAAATCCCACTGTTTCGGCCGGTCTTGGCAAATACAACGCACTAGATTTCCCAAAGTTTTGTTGACCACCTCGGTTTGCCCATCGTCTGGGGGTGAGCGGAGCTACTAAATTGGAGAGAGGTGTCAAACATTTTCCACAACATGGTCCAAAAATGGCCTAGAAATTTCGGATCGCGGTCGGATGTGATGGTGGTTGGAACGCCGTGCAAACGGACCACCTCGCGGAAGAATAACCGCGCAATGTGGGAAGCGTCGGAGGTTTTGCGGCAAGGAAGAAAATGTGCCATCTTGGAGAAACGGTCTACCACGACGAACACGGAATCAACTCCGCGCTGCGTTCGCGGGAGGCCCAAAACGAAATCCATGGAAAGGTCCTCCCACACGCCAGAGGGGACCGGGAGAGGTGAGTAAAGACCGGTGTTGTGTGCTTGGCCCTTGAATTGTTGACACACATAGCACTTCTGAACGAAATTCCCCACGTCCTTGGCTAGCTGCGGCCAGAAATACCTCTCGTGGAGACTAGCAAGTGTCTTGTCTCGACCCAAGTGACCACTCAATCCGCCACCATGTAGATCACGAATCAGCTTCTCCCGTAATGAAGAGCGGGGGATGCACAGGCGGTTGTCCTTGAGTAAGAACCCCTCGAGTATCAAGAACCCGCCGTGTGAACCGCCCCTCGAGCAAGCGCTCCAAGTGTCTTTAAAGTCTGGGTCGTCGGCATATGACTCAGCGAGAATATCAAAACCAATGATCTCGTGTTGGAGTGTGGTCAATAAACAGCTCCGTCGGCTGAGGGCGTCCGCCACGACATTGGAGGAACCCGGCTTGTGATGAATAATGTACGGGAAACGCTGAAGATAAGTGGTCCAACGGAGATGCATACCATCCATGCGTTTCTGACTGTGGATAAATTTGAGGGCTTGATGATCCGTGTATAAGATGAATTCCTTGTGAAGTAGATAATGCTCCCAATGTTTGAGGGCCCGGACAACGGCATAGAACTCTTGATCATAAGCGGACCACTTCCGCCTAGCATCGCTTAACTTCTCGCTGAAAAAGGCAACCGGCCGCTTGTCTTGGGAGAGGACCGCCCCAATGCCAACGCCGCTGGCGTCACTATGCACCTCAAATAGCTTGTCAAAACTGGGTAGCGCCAAGACCGGTGCCGAGCTGAGCTTCTGCTTGAGGAGTTGAAAAGAGCGGTCAGCTTCGTCCCCCCAAAGAAAACGCCCCTTCTTGAGGCAGTCGGTCATGGGAGCCGAGATGGTGCTGAAATCGCGAATGAACCTCCGGTAGAATGTGGCTAACCCATGAAAAGACCGCAACTCGGAGAGGGATGCGGGTGTCGGCCAATCTCGGATGGCTTGTATCTTTTCCTCGTCGACTTGTATGCCGTCCGCACCCACCACGAAACCCAGGAAATTCAGCCGCGGTGCAAGAAAGGTGCACTTCTTGAGGTGAATGAATAGTTTATTCGCCGCCAAAACTTCCAACACAGCACGAACATGAGATAAATGCTCCTCCCGAGTCTTGCTAAAGATAAGAATGTCGTCGAAATAGACGACCACCGACTTGCCCAAGAAAGGTCGCAGCACCTGTGTCATAAGACGCATAAAAGTGCTTGGAGCATTAGACAAACCGAAAGGCATTACCTTCCACTCGAAGAGGCCGTCCGGAGTTTTAAAGGCGGTCTTCCATTCGTCGCCCGGTTTGATGCGGATTTGGTGGTACCCGCTTCGGAGGTCAATTTTGGAAAACAGTTGTGACCCGTCCAACATGTCCAACATGTCATCGAGGCGGGGAATGGGAAAGGAGTACTTGATGGTGATGCGGTTAATGGCGCGACTGTCAACGCACATCCTCCAGGACCCATTCTTCTTGGGAACCAAAAGTGCGGGAACCCCGCATGGGCTAAGACTCTCGGAGATGAAGCCCTTTTGAAGTAGCTCTTCCACCTTCGTACGTAAGATGTCATGCTCCTTGGGGTTCATGCGGTAGTGGGGCAAATTTGGGAGGCTAGCGCCCGGTATGAGATCGATCTGGTGTTGGATATCCCGAAGTGGAGGAGGGTGGTCTGGCAAATCATCCGTGGTGATGGCGCGGAACTCATGAAGTAACGCTCGGATGTCTGGGGGTGCGACATCCAGCTCCCACTTGTTGGTGGCGTACAACCCGTAGGGAACAAGGGCCACCACCTCCTGAGCCTCCGCAACGTCCCGCTCGAACCGTGAGGTGTCATCGTGCATCACGAGTAGGCTGCGCCCCTTGTCGGTGGGTGGGTTGGCCGCGGGTCTATCGCTGACCCGAGCCACAATTTGTATCTTCTTGCCGGCCCAAGTGAAGGAGTAGATATTGTCGCGGCCCTTGTACGCCACATCTGTATCATATTGCCACGGTCGTCCCAAAAGTAGGTGGCTTGCGTCCATCTCCACAACGTCGCACCAAATGTCGGCCAGGTAGTGCTTGCCCATGGCAACGGGTACGTGTGACCGGTGGGTGACACGCACGGAGGGGCCCTTTTGAATCCACCCAATGGAGTAGGGGTGCGGGTGCGGCTCGGTTGGTAGATGCAAGTAGGTGACCAACCGACTGGCGACAAAATTCTCACAGCTGCCGTTGTCGATCAGGACATCACATATCTTTCCCGTGATGGTGCAATAGCTTCGGAATACATTACTCCGTTGGGCGTGCTCAGCCACCCGTGGAGCAAGAAGGAGGCGACGGACCACGCACGCAGCAAAATCGCCATCCTCTTCAAATCCATCGATGACCTCATCGGCCTCGCCCGAGTCAGCCTCCTGATCCTCGTCCTGAGTAACAGCGTGTACGGGTTGGCGCAGCAGAGGGCACCGGGAGGCAAAGTGGCCCGGTTGGTGGCACTTGAAACAGGTCCCCGGTGGTGTGCGGTCAGATGCCCGACCCTTAGGTGCGGAATGTGTAGCCGGCACCTCGCGGCTGGTAGAATCCCGAGACTGCGACCCCGACGCATCCGCCCAGGGACGCCGAGAGGCCGCGCGGGTTGAAGGTGCCGCCGACGTCTCCATGAGTTCCGCCTTGAGGGCCATGTTGTAGGCCTCATCCACCGTGCGCAAAACATGCAACCCAATCTTCTCGCGAAGGGACGGGCGTAGCCCATGTAGGAAGCGAGTAACGCGCTGTCCGTCCGACTCGGTCAAGCCATTGCGGTCCGCGAGGCGGCAAATTTCAGCCAAATATTCGGTGACGGTGCGAGAGCCTTGTGAGCAACTTTGGTAGAACTGGAACAGGTGTTGGTCGTAGTCGGGGGGTAGGAACCGATTCCGCAACATTTTCTTCATTTTAAGCCAGGTGCGGACGGGGGACTTGCCTTGGCGTTGCCGATTGAGTTGAAGTTGATCCCACCAAACCGCCGCGCCTGATTTAAGGCGATACGCGACCATCTTCACTTGGCGGTGTTCATCGAGTTCGGCCATTTCGAAGAAACGTTCGACCTCCGAGATCCAATCGAGGAAGTCTTCAATGCCCAAGTTACCGAAAAACTGTGGAATGTCCGCACGTATGCGGAAGCCGTGCTGCTGCGGTTGCGGCTGGTGACGCCATGGGGGTTGATCAGCCCCGTCGTGGTGGTCATCCTCGGAGCTGGAATCGGACAGGGGAGTGGCCGGACGGGGAGGTGCCGCACGGCCACGGCGGTACTGGCGGCCGAAGTAGGCGCCGACCGAGGGGGTGCAGCAGGTGCGGGATCGCCGGGCAGAGGTGGCTGCGGGTTGCCGAGCGCCGCAGTGAGGGCGGCGAGCTGTGCGGTGATGCCATTGATGGCCGCCCACGGAGCTTGGTCGTCCCGCTGGTTATCGTCCATGAGCGATCGAGAGAGAGAAGAGCAGGCGGAGCAGCGTCCGCGGAGATCGACGCGGCGAGGAGCGGAACAGGGAGGATCGGCGCCGAGCTAGGAAGTCGGGGCAGCCCTCTGATACCAACTGATGTAGAAATTACCGTAGGGGAAGGGAACCGCGAAGCCTTCCGGCCGGAATTGCGCCTCACGGGCGGAAGGGGAGCGTCGGGGCGGGATCCTTCCGGATCGAGAGATCTCGCACGGAGAAGAGGGGGCGGCTAGGGCAAACACCTTCTCAAATAATACTCCAAAAACTGAAGAGAAAATACATACTCCTCCCTCTTATACTATAGGGGGGGAGAAAATAACTATTAGCACACATTTGCTAATAGCACACACAATAGTTTTACATAAACAAATACAATAAAAGGGCATAAGATAAAATAGCGCTGCCACTCTATTTAGACAGTTCGCGGCGTCCAAAGCGGGTCGAACTTCTCGAGCCATGCAATCCCCGGTTCGCCGTGGGCTTCGTCGCTGACGGTGGTGGACGCACCGTAATCCGCATCATTTAGTCCTCTCATGGAATACCGGGTTCTTGGCAATATATATAGCCGCTTGACTATCACAGAAGAGGAGAGCGGGAGAATGGAGTCTTACACCAAGATCGGTAAGAAGACTTTCCAGCCAAGTTAGTTCAGACACAACTGAAGACATTGCCCGATATTCGGCCTCTGCAGATGATCTAGCAACCTCTGCTTGTTTCTTGCTCCGCCAGGTAATCAAATGTCCTCCAAAATATGTGCAGAAATCACTTGTTGACCGACGATCATCAAGAGACCCAGCGTAATCAGCATCTGAGTAGGCAACCAAAGTAGGAGCTGTAGGTGATGGTTTGTAAACTAAACCTTGACCATGAGCCGTTTTGAGATATCTTAGAATGCGTTCCACGGCGTGAAGATGAGATTTTCTCGGGGAATGCATATACCGGCTAACTATACCAACCGCGAAAGAGATGTCCGGTCTTGTTACCGTGAGGTAGATCAATTTGCCAACTAGACGGCGATAGTACTTAGGATTCTCGAGTAAGAGATCTGAATCAGAGGCCTGAGTGCATAATTTGTGATTCACATCCATTGGAGTATTGATCGGCTTACACCCAGAGTAACCTGCGTCATGAAGGAGGTCGAGACAATACTTCCGCTGTGAGAGGACGAGACCATCTGGCCGTCTAGCAACCTCTAGACCCAAAAAGTACCGGAGGGGCCCCAGATCCTTTGTTTGAAATACTGTACCAAGATGTTGTTTGACCTCCTGTATTCCTTTCGAATCATCTCCCGTGATTATGATGTCATCAACATACACCAACAGCAGTACCGTCCCAGCAGTGCGGTGGCGACTGAACATAGAGAAGTCTGCTGTACTGCGAGTAAAACCAACCTCCCGAAGAGCCTTACTGAATCGGTCAAACCATGCCCGTGGTGACTGTTTGAGGCCATTCAGAGTTTTCTTAAGGCGACACACCCGAGACTCCCCCGTGGTCTCAAACCCGGGAGGTTGCTGCATATAAACCGTTTCCTATAGGTCGCCATTTAAGAAGGCATTTTTAATATCGAGTTGTAGAAGGGGCCATCGGCGATGGACAGCGACAGAGATAAGAACCCGAACAGTGTTGAGTTTGGCAACGGGAGAGAAGGTTTCCTCATAGTCCAGCCCTTGTTGTTGGGTGAAGCCCCTGGCGACCAATCTAGCTTTCAGACGGTCAATAGTCCCATCAGCTGCATGTTTGACGACGAAAACCCATTTGCACCCAACCGGAGACTGTCTGAGAGGAAGAGGGACAAGAGTCCAGGTCTGGTTGGCCCAGAGAGCCGCCATTTCCTCCTCCATGGCAGCCTTCCAGCCAGGATGTTGAAGCACCTCCTGCACAGAGTTAGGAACCGAAATGGAGGAAATAGAAGTTGCAAGAGTATGCAATTGGGGAGAGAGGCGATGCAGAGAGACATAGTTCGCCAGAGGATGAGCGGTGGAGGGAGATACCTGATCGGCCAAGCGCGGTGTATCCAAGGATGAGGCCGACTGTAGAGGGGTAGCGGAGCGAGGAGGATGTCGGCGGGTATAAACTTGGATAACTGGAGGTTTGGAGGGAGCAGGGGCTGAGGTAGAGGGAGCAGGGGCTGAGGTAGAGGGAGCCGGGGGTGAGGTAGAGGGAGGTAGGAGAATCGGCAGAGTAGTGGGTATGACGGGTCGAGGCAGTGGTGGAGAGGGTGTTGGTGACGCGGTAGGTAAAGTGGAGCAGAAGAACGGTTTATCCTCCCAAAAGGTAACATCGGCGGAGATGGTGACCTTCCGGGTTACCGGAGAGTAGCAAAGGTAGCCCTTCTGAGTACGTGAATAACCGACGAAGATAGTTTTAGCCGCCCTGGGATCCAATTTGTCCACGGATGGACCCAGGAGGTGAACGAAGCAAGTGCACCCAAAGACCCTTGGGGTGAGTGGGTAGGCCGGAGTGGAGGGTAATAGGAGGCTAAAAGGAGTGGCATAGTTAAGGACCGAGGAAGGAAGACGGTTAATTAAAAAACAAGCCGTGGAGACCGCAAAATTCCAGAAAGTCTTTGGAACATGCATCTGAAGCATGAGGGAGCGGGCAACGTCAAGAAGGTGACGGTTCTTTCGCTCGGCAACTCCATTTTGTTGTGGGGTGTAGGCACATGAGGTTTGATGAATGATGCCAAAGTCGGCGCAGATATTTGCAAATTCGCGGCCGGTGTATTCACGAGCGTTATCGGTACGTAAGGTTTTGATGGTTGTGGAGAATTGTGTTTGAGTTTCCTGTATAAAAGCACGAAATAGGCGCGGAATCTCAGAGCGATCATGAAGTAAGTACAACCATGTCGTGCGGGAAAAATCATCAATGAAAGTCATAAAATATCGATAGCCAGAGATACTAGTAATTTTAAACGGACCCCAAACATCGGAGTGTATCAAATCAAACGGAGCAGAGCTCCTAGTATAATGGGCAGGAAAAGAAGTACGCGGCTGTTTGCCATAAATACATGACTCACACTGAAAAGTATGAAAAGATACATCAGGCAGAGCCTTTTGAAGGATGGGTAGGGGAGCATGCCCAAGACGGCGATGCCAGTCAGCAGAGGAGACAGAGGATAGGATTGTTGAAGAGGCGTCGAGGAGGTAGAGCCCGTTCTGCAGGCGACCCTTACCAATGGTACTCCGCGTCCGTCGATCCTGTATCACAAAAGTAGAGGGAGTAAATGTTACTGAGCAATCCATATCATGAGTGAGGCGGCCAACAGATAGCAAATTAAACGGAGAGCCCGGAACATAAAGAGCCGAGCGAAGAGAGATGGAAGGATCAAGCGTGATGTCGGCGCAGCCGGAGACAGGAACGATCGCACCATTAGCCACGGTGATAGACTTCGGATGAGGAGCATCCGAGTACTGTTGTGGCCGCAGCGAGGTGATGTGATGAGTTGCACCTGAGTCCAAGATCCAACGCGGACCAGAGGAAAGACAAGTAATACCTGCAGGAGAGATGGAGGCAACAGACGCCGACGGTGGGCTAAGAAGCCCCTGGAGGTGTTGTAGTTGGAGGCGAACGGCCTCAAGGTCGGTACCAGTGGAGGAGGAGCCATCAGTGGCAGCAGCAGCAGCTGGACGAGGAGGGTAACCGTGTTTCTTGTAGCAGACCGCATCTGTGTGGCCGTCCCGGCCGCAGTATGAACACCTGCCACGGCCCCGACCCCCACGACCCCGTCCACGGAAGCCAGAACGGCCGCCACGAGTAGAGGGCGGTGTGGACAGTAAGGGGGGAAGGGTCTGCTGGAGAAGGGCCGGAGAGGAGGGAACAGGAGACTCCAGGGGGGTGGCACACGAAGGACCATAGAACACACATTTGAGAGGGAAGGAGTGGTCGCGGAAGCAAGGACATGAGTCTTGATACCCTGAAGATGCGGTGGGACTCGAGCCAGCATCATAGCTATGCAAACGGCTTCCTTCTGTGCCCGTTGGACTGCATGATCAGAAGTAGAGGGCTGATGCTGGATCCAGGACTCCGCAAGAGTCTTAACCCGAGCAACAAACGATGTCATGTCTGTAGCCCCGCCAGCATCGAGAGTTTGAAGTTCTGTAATAACATCATAAAGGTGCAGAAGGCTATCCTTGCCGGAGTATAAGGAGTGCAGTTCCGTCCACATATCCTGGGCCGTCTCCTGGTACATGACCATTTGGTAAGGCTCACCCTCCAGGGAATTGAGGAGCCAAGTCTGAACTCTACCGTCATTACGAAGCCACTCGTCGGTAAGAGGAGATGGCGGGCCCTGAGTCAAATGATGAACAAGGCCTTTGGCCTGAAGAACACGGCGGACAGAGTGCACCCACAGAATGAAGTTCCGTTTGTCGGAGAGGGAAATAGTGGTGATCCGAAGTTCATCTCGAAGTTCTGGAAGAGAGGGCGGGCGGTCATCAGAGGCAGTAGCCGGCTGGCCGGTTGAATCGACTGAAGAGCCCATGATAACCGCGCGGGTAGAAAAGGAGACCGCCGGAGAGGAGAACAGGAGAGAAGGGGCACCAGGCACACAACCCGCACGGGTAGAGGAGGAGACCGCGGCGGAGAGGCAGACCGCGGCGAGAGGGAAATAGGCCGCTGCAAGAGGGGGGCACGCAGATCGCGCGGCGAGAAGAGGAGCCGGGCGAGAGATAAGCCAAGCCGGGCGAGAAGAAGAGCAATCCGCGAGGAGAGCTCGAGCGGATAGCAGGAGACCGCGACAGGAAGAGAGATAAGCCTTGGCGGATAGACGCGGAAAGAAGTGGCGAGCAGGAGATCGCAGCGAGAAGGGAGATCGCTGCGATTAAAGCGGAGAGACACGCAGGCTACTGCGAGAAGAGGAAAGCCGTGCGAAAACAAAGAGACCGCGAGTAGGAATACTCGAGCGGCAAGGAGATGCAGACCGCGCGGCGAGAAGAGAGAGGGCAGCGGGTAGCGCGGGTAGAGAGGGGGGGCCACGGGAGAGGAGAAGAGAAAGTCTATAAATATACGGAGGAAGGGTGGATCCACGAGAGGAGGAGACGGGAGGGCAAGCCGCGGTTAGCACACACAGTAACCGTAAGGGAAAAACGAACTCGCTACTCGGAGCGAGTAGAGGGAGTGGCCGCAAGGGGGGAAGTGGACAGGGGGGGGGGGGGAACAGGCCGGACGGTTAGAAAAGGGAAGACCGCATGACCCGAACAGTTCCCTCTGATACCATGTTGAAGGAGCTCAAAACTTATATGTATTGCTTGTGTATTCAAATACAAAGAGAGAATACATATATTTAGGAGAGAGAAGGAGAGAAGATATCCTATACATGATGTGGGACTAAAAGAAGAGAAGAAAGAAAACAATAAATAATGGGCCCAATAATGGGCTAATTACATGGTCTTTTCTAACAGTGAGCAATATTGCTGACTGTTTTATTGTCACAATAGAGGAGAACGAGCTTGTGTTCCAAGATCCCAAGATCATGAAAAATAGTTCTCGGCCATAGGGCCTCCCATACTCTCTGTGATATTGCTTAATATTCTACTTCAACACTTTATATTGCCACTATATTTTGTTTCTTGCTCCTCCAAGTAACAAGGTTGCCGCCTACATATAAGCAATATCTCGTAGTGAATTTCTTGTCAGCCAGACTACCAGGTCAGTCTGAATCTGTGAATACTTCAATCTTCAAGCACTTGATTGTTAAAAAATATCATCTTGAAAAATTCTTAAGGTACCTTAAGCCCTAATGAGTTGTTTCTTGGTTTTTTGTCCTTAGGGCATGCATGTACCAACTAAACATTCCAATGACATAAGTAATGTCAAGACGAGTATGAAATTAATAGATAGCCTGCCAACCAATCTCTAGTAGCTTGAGAAGTCAAATCAATCTCCATCTTTATCTTCATTAATCTTGTGATTAGCTTCAATATGAGTATCCACTATCCATAAGCGCACATCCAAGCATACAAGTTTCTTCCAAAAGGTCTAGTACATTTTTCCTTTGAGATATAAAGGTCCCTTGATTAGATCTCGCAATTTCACTTCCTAAAAAATTCTTCTATTTTTCTGAATCTGTAACTTCAAATTCTATACACAGTTGAGTTCTTAAGCGCGTAATTTCTTCAATATCATCTCATATAATAATATCTCTACATATACAATGAGTACTTTGCTTTGTTTTCTTCCCTTTAGCCAAAAAAAGTAGGAAACCGGAGAATCAATAATAATAGAGAAATGAGAGATCCCTACACTTATATAAGTGAGGGAGGAAATACAAAGACGATAATACCCTAATGGGTAAATACAAAATAAAACTAAAAGGAAACAACTTGGTTTCAACTCTCCCCCTCAAGTTGGATGGTAGATATCTATCATTCCGAGTTTATGGATGATATCAGTAAAGGCATCGGAGCCAAGACTCTTGGTGAAGACGTCGGCTAACTGATCTCTGGAATGGACGAAGGGTGTGACTAGACTTCCTTTGTCAAGATGATCTTTGATGAAGTGACGATCCACCTCAACATGTTTGGTCCTATCATGCTAAACTGGGTTGTGTGCTATGCTGATGGCCGCTTTGTTGTCACAGTACAAGGATATGGGAGCTTTCTCCTTAAGACCGAGATCTTGCAATAAGATGCTCAACCAAAGGCCTTCACAGAGACCCTGAGACATCGAACGATACTCAGCTTCAGCACTAGACCTGGCTACAACACTTTGTTTCTTGCTACGCCATGTAACCAAGTTTCCTCCAATGAAGGTGCAATAACCTGTTGTAGATTTTCGGTCATCATGACATCCAGCCCAATCTGCGTCGGTGAAGACCTCGATCCGCAGATGTTTGTTCTTCGAGAACATCAGCCCCCGTCCTGAAGACTTCTTTAAATACCGGAGAACACGATAGGCAGCCTCCTGGTGTCTGACCCTTGGGGCATGCATGTACCTACTCAGGATCCCAACAGCATATGTAATGTCAGGACGAGTATGTGAGAGGTATAAGAGCTTTCCAACCAACCTCTGATAACTAGGAGCATCTGTACGATCACCATTGCTGTCCTGATCAATCTTATGGTTCTCCTCCATGGGTGTGTTAGCGGGGGCACATCCAAGCATGCCAGTCTCTGTCAGCAGGTCCAACACATACTTCCGTTGGGAGATAATGATACCCTTGTCAGAACGGGTCACCTCAATTCCTAGGAAGTAGCGTAGCCTTCCCAGGTCCTTTACTTCGAACTCGGCTGAGAGAAGTCCCTTCAGCTTTGAGATTTCATCTGTATCATTTCCGGTGATCACGATGTCATCAACGTAAACAATTAGCACAACAATTTTCCCTTCAGTCCTTTTGACAAATAAAGTATGATCAGAGTGTCCCTGTTTGTAGCCAAACTTGATCATAGCCTTATGGAATCTGCCGAACCAGGCCCTCAGAAACTGCTTTAGTCCATACAAGGACTTCCATAACCGACAAACAAACCTCTCTTGCCCCTTCTTCACAAAACCTGGGGGAAAGACATGTACACCTCTTCCTCGAGGTCACCGTGCAAGAAAGCATTTTTAACGTCCAGTTGATGAAGTTCCCAATCAAAGATCGCAGCACAAGATATGATCACACGGATAGAGTCCATCTTTACTACAGGAGCGAAGGTCTCTTGGTAATCAACCCCCTGAGTTTGAGTGTAACCACGAGCAACCAACCTAGCTTTATATCGCTCAACTTTCCCATCCTGATTCTGCTTAACTGAGAAAACCCATCTTGAACCAATGAGTTTCTTGCCAGGAGGGAGAGAGGTGACATCCCAAGTGTGGTTCTTCTCCAAAGCTGACATTTCTTCCTTCATTGCTTGAGCCCATACTGGTATGCAAAGTGCCTCCTGCCATGTCTTAGGGATAGAGATCTCGGACAAGGAAGATATAAATGACTGGTGAGGTTTAGAGAGATGATCATAAGCAACATGATTAGAAATGGAATGTTCAGTACACCGGGCCTTACCACGTAGCCGAGCAATGGGAACATGTAAGTCAGCATCAGGATCTGAGTCTGAAGACAGCATTGGCAGTAGCGGAGCGACAGTGGGCTGAGTACCTGGTTTTCGACGATGATATATATGAGGTAGAGGAGTGATGAGTGAAGGATGATGAGAAATATCTGTAGTGGATGGCGTAGTGGAAGTAGGAGGAATATCTGTAGTAGTAGGAGGAATGAACGTGAGAGGAACAGTACCAATGACAGGAAGAGGGACAGTATCAATGACCGGAAGAGGGACAGTATCAATGACAGGAAGAGGGACAGTATCAATGACCTCATCCTCCTTCTCCCCCTGACGACAAGGAGTCAAGTCAAGGTAATAGGATTCATCCTCGCGGAACGTCACGTCCATGGTACAGAAAGTACGTCTGGTTGGGGGGTGATAACATCTGTACCCCTTGGTGGTGGTAGAATAACCAAGAAAGACACATCGGATGGCTCGAGGATCGAGCTTATCCCGAAGAGGTTGGTGAACATGAACAAAACAAACACACCCAAAGATACGAGGAGGAAGAGAGGAGGTATGAACAACAGTCTTAGACGCCAGACGAGCCAGAGGTGTAGCATAAGCAAGAACCCGCGAGGGGAGACGGTTGATAAGATGAGTAGCCGTCATGACGGCATCCCCCCAATAGGATTTCGGAAGGTGCATGGTGGTGAGAAGGCAACGGGCAACATCAAGGAGATGCCTGTTTTTTCGTTCCGCCACACCATTTTGGGTGGAAGTGTAAACGCATGTAGTTTGGTGGATAATGCCATTATCTGAGAGGTAGGCCCCAAACACACCACGATCATCATATTCGCCCCCATTGTCACTACGAAGGACACGAATGGTGTCATTGAACTGAGTTTGTATCATCTTATGAAAGGTTTGAAAGACAGAAGCAACATCCCCCTTTTTTTTTAAAAGATAAACCCAAGTAGTACGGGAAAAACAATCAATAAACGTAACAAACCATCTATATCCAGTCAAAGAAACAACTGGGGAAGGTCCCCAGACATCTGAATGTATAACAGAAAAAGGAACACTACTAGGAGAAGATAAGTGAGATGATGAATGACGAACATGTTTGGACATTTCACATACATCACATTTAAAACTAGAAACAAACTGAGATAAAGCAGGAAAAAGTTTTTTAAGATAAACAGGAGACGGGTGACCAAGACGCAAGTGCCAGCGTCGAGCGTCAGTAGTAGAAACAGCAGAAGAGGACAGAGCAAGGGATGATGGTGTAGCATCCAGGTAGTACAGACCACCGCGATTCCTACCACTGCCAAGTATCCGCTTCGTACCCAGTTCCTGAAAAATACAAGAATCAGAGAAAAAGGTTACAAAACAGTTAAGAGATTTAGTAAGATTGCTAATAGAAAGTAGACTGCGGGGAAAGGATGGGACATGCAAAACAGAAGTGAGAGGGAGCGAAGAAGAGCAGGAGAAATTGCCCTTGCCAGCAATAGGAGACAAGGTGCCATTGGCAGAGACAACCTTGTCCTTACCAGACAAGGGTGTGTAGGAGTAAAAACCTGTAGAGGATCCGGTCATATGATCAGTAGCTCCGGAGTCAATAATCCACTCAGACGAAGGAGTCACAGCAGCATGGGCACTAGACATCGCAGCAGTGGCAAACAAAGAGGAACTACTCGGTGTAGGATCAGACTGAGAGTGTAGCAGACGGCGGAGAGCATCCAATTCCGACATGGTGAAATGATCTGGGAGCTGACCATGATGGCCCCCTTGAATCTCTGTGGAGTAAGCAGCATCATGAGAACGGGTGTCAGTCTGGCGGTGTCCACCACGACCAGGACCACGCCCACGTCCACGCCCACGGACGTATCCAGGAGGGGCAAGGTGCGGATGAAGCTTGAAGCACGCTTCCCGAGAATGGCCCCGACGGCCACAATGGTCACAGGTGGGAATCTGGATGGTATGGCTAGAGCCACCACGACCAATACTAGTAAATGCCGAGCGATCAGAGGGGGAAGCCACCGTGCTGAGAGACCTCCGACGATATTCATCTCCAAGTACCATACTGAACGCCTCCCTGAGAGATGGGAGGGGTAAGCGATGAAGAATATTGGTGCGCACCATATCCAACTCCATGCTCAAACCCATCAAGAACACATGAAGACGAAATCGTTCATCACGCTTTTGTAACAGAACTGCATCGGCAGTGCAAGCAGGGGTAAACTGATCGAAGTAATCTAACTCCTGAGAAATACGCTCGAACTCAGAGTAGTAGGCGGAAACAGTCATAGATCCCTGTCGTAGTTCCAACATACGGCGGGTCAGCTCATAAACCTGAGTGGAATTCCCGATCTGAGAATAAGTCTCCCGCGCGCGAGTCCAAATCTCGTAAGCAGAGTCCATTAGCATATAGCTGCGGTATACCTTTGGAGACATAGAGTGGAGAAGCCAGGAAACCACCAGGGAATTCTCGGAATCCCAACGTGACCAGGCAGGATCATTCAGGGAGGGTGCCACTTTGGTCCCATCAATGTATCCAAAGAGCTGGTGGCTGCGAATAACATGCTGCGCCGCACGAGACCACTCTAGATAGTTAGTGCCATCTAACGGCACCGTGGTAATCTTCAAGGAGCTAGCATGACCAGAAGGTCGCTGGAGTTCACCCATCTGGGAACCTGAAGACCGCAGGGTTTCCCCCATGTGGGGAACAGAAACATTTGGTGATGACGAGCCACCACCGATCGAAGAATCATCCATGAGAACAGATCTGAAGAGGCTCAGTTACATCAAATCTTGAAAAAGGAGAGGTGCCCGATCTTCAGCAACTTCAGCAACTTCAGAGAGGTGCCCGATCTGGAAAAAACCGCATCTGGAGCAACTACAGCAGCAGCAGAAGACACCAGCAGCACCCGGTGGAGAAGAAGCCACCAGCAGCAGGAGCAACTACAGCAACTCCCGGTGGAGAAGAAGCCCGATCTGCAGGCAAAGAGAAATGAGAGAAGCCCGATCTTCAGGGAGCGGAGAAGGCCGGAGGAGGCCGGAGAAGGCCGGAGAAGGCCGGAGGAGGCCGGAGAAGGCCTGAGAAGGCGGCGTCGGCAAAGGAGAGGGCCGGAGAAGGCGGCGTCGGATGGATCTGAAGAGGAAGGAGGTCGGAGAAGGCGGCGGTAGTGAGGCGGACCGGCTGCTTCATAGAAGGACGGCGGCGGCGTCCTTCTCAGCACCGGACGGTGGCTAGGAGGCCGCCCGGCATCCACAGAAGAAGGGCAGCAGATCGAAGCGGGACTGGCGGATCGAAGCGGAAGCGGAAGCGGGACTGGCAGATCGAAGCGGAAGCGGCTAGGGTTTTTACTGTTCGCCTCTGATACCAAGTAGGAAACCGGAGAATCAATAATAATAGAGAAATGAGAGATCCCTACACTTATATAAGTGAGGGAGGAAATACAAAGACGATAATACCCTAATGGGTAAATACAAAATAAAACTAAAAGGAAACAACTTGGTTTCAACTAAAAATACAATCAAAATGACCTCGCATGTAACCTGACTTACTCATGGCTTTGTGAAGTCATCTTAATCATGGCTTTGTGAAATCAACCAAATCAAGAATGGGAAGATTCCTTCAGACCATAAAAGGATTTCTTAAGATGACAAAATTTCCTCGTTGACCTTTTTTGTGAAAAACCTTGTGGAAGATTCATGTATACCTCATCTTATAACTCACCATCAAACTGCATTTTTTTACTTATAGTTGTTGTAGGTCACACCTAAAACATGTCGCTTATGATAATAACACTTGAATGGAATCTATATTTACAACTGGTGCAAAGGTTTCACGATAGTCAATGCCCTTGGATGTATCCTTGAGCCATTAAACAAGTTTTGTATCACTCCACAACCCCTTCTTGAGTTTGCGTAATAGAGAAGATCCATCTAGACCCAACTGTCCCTTTTCCAGGAGATGTGACCAAGCTGCCATGTTTGTATAGAGTTGCACATTTCTTGCTACATTGTCTTTCTCCATTCAAGCATCTCAACATCTGTGGATTTTATTTATTTATTTTAAATTTGGGGCATTACCATGTGAAAAGAGATTAACTATATTTTTCTCATATTTATCATTCCCTGGTAACCAAGATTGTAAATATCAGATGTCAGCGTTATTTCAGATATCAGAGGTCGGAGAGATTTTAAAATATCGGATTTTTATAAAATATAAATAAAAATAATTTAGGTATACTAAGTATAATTATATGTTCTTAAAGTAAAAAAAATTAACATAACATGTAGACGATCATTGAGCCATGTATATCCCAAAATAAATTCGAAAAGTGTCGAAAATAAAAATACTATGTAAGTACAAATTGATACATTTTATAATGTATTTAATATTATACAATAATTTTATTTTATAGTAAACAAAGAAGATTTAAAAAGCTAAATATCTTTGATATATTATAAGTCTTTGCAAGCTTAATAATTTTATGTTAAAAGCATAAAATAATGAACTATTAAATGTGTTGAAATTTATCACATTTTTTTAATATGAAAAAAGATAAAATAGTGTGAAATAACTTTAAAGAATTGATTATAAGAATAATACTTTAAATAAACAAAATAATAAGACTTCGTTCATTTGGAAAAAATTCAAAGGTGAGAAGTTAAATTGGCTCAATTCCAATTTCTGTGGGAATTGGAATTGAGCTAATTCCAATTATGTTGTTCGTGGAAGATAGATTATGTTACAGGTATTGGAATTATTAATTCCGCTGTTGGATTGCATGTCAGAATTTAGTGACAAGAATTGAAAACACACAACCAGTGAGGAGGAATTATAATGTATATGTGCTTCTATACTACTCAAGAAAAAAGACGGACAATAATGCCTTTAAGAATTTTAGATTATGAGGTAGATCTTGGTCATAAAGTGGATGTGATGATGTGCATGGAAAGATCTTGGTCACAACATCTCCCTTTGAATGTACTTTCTGTCAATTCCTACAATTCAATAAATCAGTAAGTCAGGCACTGCGATTAAAATTTTCTTACTGGCCAGAGGGTAGAAATCAACAAATCAGACTCATTGACGCCTCTATCAACAATCAATTTAACTCAATACCTCTAGTTCTTGGACTCAGAGTTGTTGATGTGTTGCTACTGAAGAATACACTGCTAAAACTATAACTGGGTGCAAATAAAAAGAGGAGTAATTGAGTGCCCTAAAACTCCAAAATAGTATATTTCAGTTGTAATAATACGAGGAATCTCTCACCATGGTAGAATAAAAGAATTGGTAGCTCACCTAGCTCCTCTAAAGGTAACAGTTAAGGCGTAGGGAAGAACATTAGTAGGCTTTCTCTTTTCCTTCCTAGGTTGAAGCTTCGATGCGGCATTCTCGGTTGTCCCTTGCTCTTACTCTGATGTCTCCTTCTCTGATGCTAACCTTTGGCCAGTCAAAAATTAAATGAAATTGCCAAGCTGAAGAATATAACTATTATTCAAATGGGCACAATTAATTATACTAATGATCAAGTAAAGAGTCTGGAGGCCAGACTTAGAATTGAAAGGGATTTAGTGGCTAGTTACTCTAAGCCAAAATCTGTCTTACCCTTGATAGATGAATTTGTCACTCAAAAGGGTAAGGCTGGATTAGGATTTAAAGGTAACTCCAGGGCTGGCAGATTCAAGAGGAAAGGCAAAGCTCCTGTTCAGCCACTAAATCTTTTAGTCCCCATAAAGTTTAGTAAGGTGAAAGTGCCTTCTAACAAATGTGATCATGAAGATATTCAAGGTTACATTAAGACTAATGTTCTGAAGAACAAGGGTGTAAATGCAAGCAGGCCTACCTATGATCACAAACCCAATGGTTTTAAGAAATCAGCAGGTGAAATTGCTGCAGCACCAGCAATGAACAGAAATTCTTCTGACAAGGATGTATCTAGATCTAGATACAATAAGTTTGAATGTTGGTGCTGTGGCAAGAGAGGCCATTTTGCATTAGACTGCTGGTATAACACAAGTGTTATAAAGAACAAAAGTCTACCTGTTAGAAGAGGTTATGGTAGCTTTATTAATGCTAACCTGAACCAAGGACCCAAGACTTACTTGGGTTCTAAGGGTAAGTAATTCTGTGTTGCAGGTGAATCCAAGTAACCATGCCCCTATATGGTACTTGGATAGTGGTTGTTCCAGGCACATGACTGGAACAAAGGGGCTGCTGAAGGAGTATTCATCTGTCAAAGATGGACCTAAAGTGATCTTTGGTGGATCTGAAAAAGGAGTCATCAAAGGGTTTGGTAATATTTCTTCTAACCTTATCACTATCACTCAAGTGGCTTATGTAAAAGGTTTGAAACATAATCTAATAAGCACTTGAGTGATAGGAGCGTGGGAAGGTTCTCGGTTGAAGCTTCAACGTTGTTGACTGTGTAGATCTTCGTCTATCTCCATGTGCTTCTTCCCGTTCACCCTGTAGACAATAACTTTCAGGTGCCTCTAGTATTCTCTGCTTCCACCTTAGCCGTCGACGACGAGATCACGCTACGCAAGTTCTCTTATTACCGGAAAGACGATGATTCAAGATCGCTAGTGTGAAAATAGTCACCCACAAATCTTCGTGCACGAAAAAGATGGTGAGTTGAAAGCTTCGCGCGAGCTGTTGTTTCTGCGAGAACGAACATAAATGAGAAAGAAGATCTCCAGGGGTCGGAATTGTGGGGGGGGGGATAGGAAAAATGAATTCTCTTGGAATTGAACTCAATTCCGCGCAAAAAATTGGAGCGCGAACAACGGGATTGGAATTTGCTCTCTAATTCCACTTTCTTTTTCCCAATTCCGCCCAAACAAACGATGCATAAGTCTAATTGATTTAGGCTCCATTTGGGAGGGCTTTTTCCTACTTTCCGTTTTCTGGAAAACGTCAGCATCTATTATATTGTTTGTTTTAAGAACGGGTGACTTTCTAAAAGGTAAAATAACTCGTTTTGAATGAGTTGCGTTTTCCACTAATAGAGAAAACAAACACAATATTATGAACGATGACGTTTTACAGAATGTGGAAAGGAGGAAAAAAGTCCTCCCAAACAGGGCCTTATCCGTACATACTATAATACTTATAAATGATTTAAATATATACTGCTAGTCTGATGCCATAACATAAAATAAAATGGCTAATGATAAGTTCAAAAGTTGTGTTGGCCGATACATCGGGAAAAATTGGATTTTCGACATATATTTTACGCAAGGACATATACTATTTTTGTATAAAAAATATTTTACACTCAAAAACAACATTGTCACCCGATATGTTGGACATGTTAGAGGACATTAAATAGTGTTGGTAACTCTGAGTTAAAATATTAGATATATATTTCTCTCTTGTAGTTGGTAAATGCTCAATAATTTTCTGTTTATCAACAAAATTTTCCATGATTTCAATCGTCTTGCTAATATTTCTATCCCTTGTTTTGAAAGGTTCAAATTTCCAACTAATCGTCCTAATGCAAACATCTCATATTTCCGGTTATTAGTTTTGATATTCACATCATTGATAGAGCACCTTATGAATTGCTTCATATGATTGGTTGGCATGTAAGAGTGCTAAACTTGCAGTTGTGGCTACTGGCTAGTCGTTCCCTTGGGAGCTGATAGAATTGCAATTAGTTTTGATTGCTCCTAGTTGTAACTAGCGCTGACAAATATTACAGAACTTGAACCAAATGTTTAGCTTGTGAATATGAGAAGTGTTTTTGTGTTTTTCTGTCCACGTTTAAACTGAATCTGAATCTGAATCATCGCAGCTTCTTATCCACGTTTAAACTGATTTGAAGATCCACAAGGTTAAACCCTATAAAAGAAGTTACCTGAGTGACATAAGATTCAGCACTTTAGGATTGGTGATTTATATATTAAAGTGATTCTATCTGTGGAGACGCTAATAAATATGAGAATACTTTTTAGAGAATGAGAGGGATAAATATTTAGCTTGGGAATATTAGAGATTTTTCTTGCTAAAATGGTAAAGAATGAATCTGAGTAAGTGGAAAAATGTCCTAAAAATGCTTAAAAGTTATGCCGACCTCATATCAATGTTTAAATTGAGTGCGGAGATCTTCAAGTTTAAGTCCTATAAAAGAAATCATTATGATTAGTAGTGTAAAATCTACACTCAAGGGTTGGTGATTGAGATTATATCGGTGGAGACTAATGAATATGAGAATGGCTTATAAAGAATGAGAAGGACAAATGTTTAGCTTGGGCATATGAGAAATATTTTTTCTAACCAAAACTGGAAAAGATGAACCTGCATCCAATGGTAAATCTTTTGAGAGCTTGTTGTGGTTTAGTTATGAACTCTAATTTGAATAAAAGTCTCAAATTTTATCAATTCCCCACTCTCGTCTCTTGTCTCTGTAACTTTGTTTGCCCCCTGACTATGCTCAGTTTGACTTTACATGCCTTATTCCAACTCCTGCATTTAATATCACCAAGGCTGCCCTATTCCCTAGGCGTCGTCCTCATCGGGGCCGTCATTTTCCCCAAGACTCCTCATCGTGGCTGCCCTATGCCCTCGGCAGCTTCGCCAAGGGCATCCTCCTCTTCAGAAGGACTCATCAACTGGTTTTTTTGTCGCATTTGCTCTTTCTTCCCTAGGCAGTAGGCAGACCATGCCTTGGACTCCTTACTTCTAATTTCTTTCTAGACAGTCTTCTAGAAGCCCTAAAATTTATCACATAGGGCCTCTTTTCTCTCTCTACTTGGGTGGTTGGCGGAGTAGTCTCATGAGACCTTGAAGTTGCCCTCTTTGACAAGCGAAGTTCTAGGGTGGTGTGAGATGTTGTGGTGATTGCACTACCATTTTTGTTCTTCTTGGATTCATCAATGTTTCCCTTTGCATCTTCCTACGGGGGATTCCTCAATTTCTTTTCTAGTATTCAGGAGGCACTGTTGAGTGACCCTTCAAGGACTTATGGACACTTTGGATCTCTAAAAATCACCACCGTAGTGTCAGATGATACTATCTTGAATGATCACGAGAAACCCAACACGTAATCCACAACCATCAGTTGTATGGATACATTGATGAGATAATGGTTGAGCCAACCATTCCCCTCATGGAGAAAGTGGATTCAGATAATTCATTGGCCCCTCGTGACTTCTTCTCTTTATATAACTCATTGTATATCATTGTTATATACTTTTGGACTCTACCTACAAGATCTAGACTTATGCACATGACATATACTCACAAAGTAAAAGCTCTACCCAAGTGTATGAACTCACTTGTAGAGTTCTTGAATTAAAGCAAGGGTCCGTGATTGTTTCCTCTTCTCTGGATTAGAAAAGTTGTATCAATAATTGGATTATTTTGAGGATTTCACTCTTGTATGCACCACATGCTATTAAATTGCAGAAGAAGGAAGATTGCTTCAGAGTTCATGCGATCTTGATGGTGTTGAACATGGAGCTTGATACTATACGCACTCACGTTCTACACCGTTGAATGCTTCCCTACTTCAGAGAGGCATTCAATATGATCATCGGTAAAGAGGACTGATGAAGATCTTTGAGTTTTACTATGACTCTATATCATTTTGCTTTTGCTAGATTTGATCATGGAACACATGGAACTAAAGTTCCTATATGTGATCTCTATGGAAGGAAAGATCATCTTAGTGAATATTGCTTCAGACTATATCCTCACATTGTCCCACCTGGTTGAGGAATTGGTGCACATGGTCATCCCCCATGACGAAGTCGTGCTCATAGGATACAACACACACTACATATCTCCATGAGGCAGTTCTTCTTCTTCTGCTCCATGTTCCGTTTTCCTTTCTGTGAGCTCAATGCATTTTAGTGTCTACTATGATTTTATAGTGATTCTTCTATAGGTGCCTCCTTCACTGCTTTTGTCACTTCAAGTTTCCCAGTGCAAACACTATTTCCACCTCTCCATCTGAATGGATTAGTAACTCGGGCCCTACCAATCATATGAACGAGTCTTCTCCACGTTTTGTTTTCTACACCTCTTGTTCGGTTGTGACAAAGTCATTTCTTCCAATGACTCTGCCCTCTATTACTGGCAATGGATAAATTTTATGTTCTCACACTATTTCTCTTTTCTATGACCTACATGTTCCTTCTTTTCTTCATAAATATTTTCATTAAGAGATAAGGTCGTAATTCTTTTGTTCTCATTATATATATGGATGTCATTGTTAAATGACACCAAGGAGGTTGTTTGTCACTTGCCCATTTATCCAAGGAATTTGAGATCAGGGATTTAGGGAAGTTAGAATATTTCCTTGGAATCAATATTAAAAGATCTAATAAAATAATCTTTATTTCTCAATGGAAACATGTTATATAAACTTCTGGAGGAAACTGTGATATTTCTCTGATGAATACTCCCATTGAGGCTATTCACAATATCAGTGAGACATGGACTATGATAGGGTGGATGTGTCCAGCTATCAGAGATTGTTTGGAAGTTTTATTTACTTTTCACAACACAACACGATATTACATATATTGTGGGTATACTAAGCAGGTATTTACTTGCTCTTAAATTTTATCATCAAGAGGTTGCTTATCGAGTTTTGAGATTTCTTTAAGAAGGCCCGTGCACATGGAATTCTATTCTCGTGAAACAACCGCTTGAAAATTGAGGTGTTTATAAATGCTTATTGGGTTGAGATCGGAATGTGTACATTTGTGGGAGAACCTGATAATTTGAGAAGCTAGAAATAAAGTGTGGTGACAAGATTAAGTGTAAGATAGAATATAGGGCTATTTATCAAGGCCTCTGCGAATGAACCCAAGCCTATCTTAGTATATGGGAATTCTTGAACCCAAGCCTATCTTAGTATACTATGACAATAAAGTTGTCATCAACAATGCTCACAATCTTATCCAGCATTATAAGATTAAGCATGTTGAAGTAGATAGCCACTTCATCAAAGATCATCTGGACAAAAGAAATGTTGTTACCTTTTTTGTTCATTCCAAAAACCAGTTGTTATGTCTTCACCTAAAGTCTGAACTTTGATACATTTACTGATGACATTTTAATGTTAAGAATGATCGATATTTTTTCCCTGTGAGAGGAGAATTGAATAGAAGTCTCGAGTTATTTTAGCTTCTTTTCAATGTAGTGACACTATGTAATTTGTGCTCTTCCTAACCCATGTATATGAATGGGTTTGTGTTAGTAAGGAATCAAAAAATTCAAGTTTATTCTACTCTCCGTAGTTAGATGTGCTCAGGTGGGAATATTATGATGGGGTGACCTATTGAAGTATTAGTAGGTTTTCTCAGGAAAAAAATATAAATTCCTAAGGCTCAACTTAGCATGAGTTGTACTGAGCAAAAATGGACAATACCTCGCATATTATGTATTGGTTCATTATAATAGTAATGAAATGTTATCGAAATGAATATGAAAACTGTTTACTGTGATGGATATTAATTTAATTTTTCATCTACTTAATTGTTTGAGGAGATTTTGAGTTATAGATTTTTTCTATTTCTTGTTTGATTGACGAAACATTTTTTATGTGAGGATGCGAGTCATAAGTATTAAACATAAAAAAAGGACAGCCCAGAGCACAAAGTATCCCCGTCTATGTTGCACCGACACTGACACGGGACACGCGATATGACACGACACGATACGCGACTCGTCAATTCTCAAAAAATATCATATTACGACACGCTGGGACACGTATTAAATATTCATTTTTTATAATTATGAAAATCCTAAAACATTTAACAAAAAATAAAAAATTAACAATTAACAAATATTTAAATACATTAAGTCATGTTTAAATATTACTCATCAAATATTCAAATGCAAAACTTAACAAATGATCAAAAAATGATAGAACATTAACAAATTATCATTATATATCATCAGTAAAAATAATAATATTCACATGCAAATTTTTTCCCTACTTTCAATTTTCGTTTTTCTAGTGAAAATATTTATGTCACTAGTAGATCCACTTTCACTACTTGAAATGCTAGAAAGGGGTAAAGGCACTTCCAAGACAAATTGTCACCCGCCTCACCATGAGTAGATAATTTGGGGACACGCGTGTCTGATTGAGCGGGACACGCGTGTCTGATTGAGCGGGACACGCGAATCCCACGTGAGCCAACGTGTCGGATTTCCGACTCGAGTGTCGGATTCCCGACTCGAGTGTCGGATTCCCGACTCGAGTGTCGGATTCCCGACTCGAGTGTCGGATTCCCGACTCGAGTGTTGGAGAGTCGGACGAATGTCGGACTCTTCGACACCGACACGCTGGGCATTTTGAAGTGTCGGTGCTTCATAGATCCCCGTGCAGTGAGGGTTCAGGGAATGGGACCACAAGGGGGAAATGTAGGCAAACCTTACCCTGCATTTTTGCAAGAGGCTATTTCCAGGACTCGAGCCCGTAACCTCAAGGTCACACGCAACATCTCAACCGGTTCCCCAAGCCTTCCCTTCTATTTAAGAATAACATAAAGGAAAAAAATTCTTTCCATTTTTCTAGGTAGCAAGTTACCATTGGAGAAATGTATCTGTGCATATTTTCTTAGATAAATCCAACTACCTGTTATTTTCATTGGAGCTAACACCCAATTTAAATATTCAAAGCATTTTTTTTATTTTCACCAATTCTTTCAAAAACTTTCTGTGTCAAAAAATTTCTCTGACAAAATTAGTGTTTATTATATTTAAGTTTAGTAATTTTGTTAGCATTTTGTGAACTGGAGAATAAATTTGTGCTTGTTGCAACTAATAAAAGTTAGTAATGATTTATATAATCTTTTTAACGTGTTCACAATCACATTTATTATATTGTAATTTAAAAAATTATGCTAAATATTATTTATTAGGTGTTTTGGTGTTGTATGGATTCTGAGTTTTTTGCTGAAAAATTTAATTGGTATCTTTCTTGAGGGTGATAGTTAGAAATGAGATTACTAAAATGAATATGTGACAACTATATGAATGATAAATTGGAGAATGATTATATTATGGGTATGTGGGTAGTGACTCTATCGGATATAACAACAACACTTAAGCCTTTATCTCACCATAGTGGGGTCGGCTATATGGATCCTTTGTCGCCATTGTGCCATATCTTTAGTCTTAATCTCACTCTATTGAAGATAATAAAAATGAAAATAAACTTAGGTGACTTAGACATGTGGAATGAAGGATAGGTGATGGGGATCCTAGATCAATTACAAGCCGACATTTACCGGAGTCCGCACGAGTCTACATACATAGGAGATGGAGGTACGATCACCAGATCACGTATCCTAGCCGATAATCTTGTTTCAAGCGCCAACATCATACTTATTATTTATTATGTTTTTATTTCATGAAAATTTAGTGATTTTATGTCCCGGACGATCTTGACCGTCAATAGTGGGTTCTAACTTCTAAATATATAAATGGGCGTCGAAGGGCTAATTTTCAAAGATTTCATAATTTGGACAGATTTTTGAGTTCTTGTTATAACGCCACAGTGCCGGTTCAGTGGAAATCTAGGTGCCGAAGCCTATTCTAGTCTTTCCACTCCACTTGGCATGTCACTATCATTACCTCATCTTCGTTAGCCACTGACAACCACCACTCTCCCCTCCAACCACTGCCATTCCACCCATAACTACCTCCACCCTCATTATTCCATTAACTCCCCAACCATGAACCCCAGCCCACGGCACCTTCATTTTCAAACCTATTCCCCACTCATCCAAACCAGCCAACTACTTCCTTCTCTCACTAATCAGCCCCTAAATCCTGTAACTCTCCATTCCTAGATTTGGAACCGCACATTGGCTGCAGAAATTGGGAATCCTAGTGTTCAGTAACTCACGTCCCTACCTATCAACACTTCCACTCTTTCCAGAATTCAGCAGAGCCCGGAAATTCCTTCTCAAAATCCCTAGGCAAACTACATTTACTGCCTGGACAGGTAACTGCTGCCTTGAATTGTGTTTCCTAATTCCTTCTCAACAAATCTACCTCGTTCAGTCCCTCGCCTCACCTCCAAAGCAATCTTCGGCCATCCAGTTTCCTCATAACCACCCCCACTATCTCTCCTACCCTTCCAACATCCCAATTCCACCCAAGATCCCCACATTACTGCAGCTCCTTTTCTGAAATTCTGAATACCTGTAGTATTGCAATGTCCCAGAATACCTCATCTAGGTCTTATTACTTGTGTAAGTTCTTGTATGAAGTCTTCACTATTTATTGTTGAATGTTTGGTGGATAATCTAAATTTTTTATACGAATTTGTATTAATTTGCTCATCAATTGTGATACTTGCAAAGTTCATTCGTCTTTCATTTAATTAAAGTATGTCCATTCTAAATTAACTTGATCTGGCTTGTTTCTTTTACATCTAGTAGTGTAAATGCTTGTGGTCTCTATTACTAATCATCATTTATTATATTGGATAATTGCTAGCACATTGCATTAGATTTCCCCCACAACACTACACTAGCACTCGTGCACTGCAATCCCTGCATGGAAAAATTGCAGCACACACTCACATTCACTTGCATTCACCCTGCGTCAATAGGGTACCATTTAAGTGAGTGGATTTTTTTTTCTTCAAACAATTAGGGAAGACAAGACTAAAGCTAACATGGATGAAATTTGTTCAAAATAACGTGGATATTAAATTAACCTTAAAATCGTTGGTAGCACTCAGTAGGAGTGTGAAGATTGAAGATTCTTAAAGCCATCTCAAATAGTTGGGAGGAGTCTATTGCTGATGATTATAATGTTTGTTGTCTCCACTTTCCTTTAGTTTACACTGTCAGATCAATGTATTCCCTTATGTAAATATTTTTTCATTTTTTCAAGATTATTATATACCGACTTCTCCTTTTTATGGTAGAAACATTATTTCAGATTAGTAAGAATAGTTAATATCATCCAAAGCATTACCAGATATGTATGTTGAAGTACATTGTCTAATTTCAGCATACCAAATTATCCCCAATTACCATTCAAAATATATTTAATTACTTCTCAATAAGTGTCGTGAATTCACCATTTAGACATTTATAGGACTCTGTTGATGTCAAACCTATTAGGAGGTAAATTTTCATGTCATCAATTACCACATTCCTTTCTGCTTATTTTGATGTTAAATTTTTTTTTTGTATTGAACTGGTAGAATTGATAAATCATTAACATCTTTGAACCCTCTGCATCATTTTGAGTTGTTTTTCAGGTATTGGACAATATGAACAATCCACACTATTTGTACCGCATGACTTTCCTGCATGCTATATCTCTGTTATCACCTGTCATGGGCGCAGACATCACGTTCCAGAAGCTTCTGCCCGTGATCATCAATGCCTCGAAAGATAGGTGATCTTTGAGCTTGCTTCTGTTTTTGCCTGTCATATGAGCTTAATGCAGCATTTAGGCTTATAAAGAAAAAAGGATTTGCAGGATATTTCAAATAGATAATTATTGGATTATTCATTAAATAGATGGATTTCCCCTTTGTTGTTGTTTCATATTCATAGTATTGACATAGTAGTGTACATAGTATTTAGGAAAAATGGAAATTTAGAATCATTCAATAGGTGAAATTCTGAAAGCAAAAGATCTGTTTTGTCATTTCTACGGATATAGTATTTTACATTAGATTGACTGAGAATCCCTATGCTCTAAGAGGAAAAACTTGTCTGGGCCTTACCTTGTAGAGTTTACTCTTACATGTCTGCGATAGATTCTGGTTCACATGATTATCACAGTATTACAGAGATGAACCTAACACGGAATAGGAGCCGTAAAAAAAATTGCCTATTAACTGGCTGCAGGAATACTAGTTATTGTATCTATAAGCCAAAGAGGAATCCTTACAGTCGTATCGGTCATCTCACCCCTTATTTTTCATTAAGTGATCATGCTAGAGACTAAAAAAATAGTCATGGATTGTGAGGATAGTATCCTTCCAAATGGGATAAGAAGATTCCAAGTTTCCAACTTGATTTCTTAAATGAAGAATAATTGGAAAATAGAACAGCAAGTACAAAATAAGCTATAAACCCCAATATAGACAGGTACGAGAGAAAGTTTGTTTTTCCTTGAATTTTCAAGCGAATATGATTCTGACCCCCCCCCCCCCCCCCATCCCGTTTCTTTCTATTTCTACATTCCTACAAATTTTTTTTAACTAAATATCCTCGCTGTCGTATCAAAACTACAGCATTCAGTCAATAGCTCCTCTCTCATTTTTCTCCTCTATTTATGACATCATAGTTTACATATATGTATAAGTGTGCATACATATTCTATATTTCTAATATTCCTTTATAAAATGTGTGCATAGTGCGGTCTCGATCGTCACTTGAGCGATGACCGAGTACCAATTTCGTTGCACATTGAGCACTAGGGATTAGGTGACGACCACTAGGTTCTATAAATAACCCATTGTTATCTATCTTTAATCCTTGTAATATTAAAAACCATTTGATTGGTTAGATTGGAGAAATTAAACTTCTTGGGCTCAAATTTATTTGCTTTTATTATCCTAGTTCAGGACTACGTTCACCCTTTTTCTTTTTAATATGGTATATATTAAAAGGGAAAGAAAATTTGACTTGGTTTTGTTTTTAAATAAGACCATCAAATTAATGAGTCTTTCAATTTCAATCCTTCCTATCTAACGGAACACGGTTTTTCTATACATGGTGTTAGCATAAAATCAAAAACATATACATGCTGTTTATAGATTCTAGCAGTTGTCCACAAGGTCTCCCGCACATAATGCGGAGGACATAGTACTCGGTCATCGCTCGTGTGATGGTAGGATGTGCACACTGCCCATGCCCATGGGGGACCCGTGCTCGACGGCTAACGTATGTATGTGTGTTATTGATCATGATTAGTAATTTAAAATATTTGTTGAATTACTAGTCCTTGCTTAGAAATCAATCACTTAATTCTCTGCTCGAATTCGCTCTCCGAATTTTGTCACCCCCCCAATGGCATTTGTAACGATAATTCTCTGCGGTTTCAGGGTCCCGAACATCAAATTCAATGTGGCGAAGGTTTTGCAGTCTTTCCTCCCCATAGTTGACTCATCTGTAAGTTGTATGACATAACGAAGCGCTGCAACATATTGTTGCTGGTTTTCTCAAGTCTCTTAACTGCCTTCAAATATACTTTCTGATCACAGGTGGTTGAAAAAACCATTAGGCCTTGTCTTGTTGAACTCACTGAAGATCCAGATGTGGATGTGAGGTATTTTGCTGGCCAAGCACTGCAGTCCTGCGATCAGCTGATGATTTCCGGCTAGAAGATTTGCCGAAAAACTCTATTCACGTCGAAGGTTCGTCTAATTTTATTATGGTTTGTTGAATTCCAGCGAAAGTAAATGCGCATTTCCTTGCCTTCTAGATTGTTGTGCTCAGTTCCCCAGCATGCCAAAAATTCAAATTTTGAATGTTGTGTTCTTCAAGTCATCTGAACATTTATTATTTTATTTCAATTGAAAATTACCTTTGTATTATTCAATTAATGGCTGTGTAGCTAGAGATGGTAATGTCATATATTAATACTTTAATGACCATCGAGCTGCTCGGGAGCAGGTCTTAATTATTATTTGCGACATTTATTGATTATTTTTGTGCGCGCAATTGCTAGTTTCTCGAATAAGTATACATTGATGTGCGAATATACTGTTTTACTTCAGTTTTTTGTTCACGTCCTGAAATGTTTATTCCATGGCTTCCATAGGAACGACGTATCGAATATCGCTGTATTTTAGGGTTTTAGAGGAATGGAGAAATTGCTCAAGTTCAAGAAGGGCAGAATTTAGGGATTAGGAGAGGTGAGCATAATTTATTCTTCTATAAAAGAAATGCCACCGTGTGAAATTTATAAATATAAAAAATATTTTAATTAGTTGAAGTACCAGTGCTCACAAAAATGATCTCTTAAAAAATAAATTTTACAAATTTGATTCTGTTAAAAATATGATTATTTTTCTAAAATTGGGATTGCAAAATTATTGCCAAACTCCAATTTTTATATATTTTTAAATGATCAATTTAATAAGGGCTTAAATTTATAATTTTTTAATAATAATACAATTATTTTCTAATAAATATTAAATACCATTGTACAACCCCGTGTTCGCCGAAGGGACTCGGGCAAGCAGGCGGGTCGACCCCGGCCCGCGTCTCCAACGCTCGCCCAGGCGGGTCGACCCCGGCCCGCCTCTCCTAGGCAGGTCATCCTCCAAGGGTCGCCCTGGCGGGTCAGCCTCGCCCCTCCGACCCGAGCCCATAAAGCGGGTCAGTCCTGCCCGCCTCTCCTAGGCGGACCACCCTCGGCTCGTGCCTTCCCAGGCGGGCCAGTCCCGGCCCGCGCCTCCTGCCGAGTAGAGGCATTGAAGGGCTACTCGCACAGTCCCCAATGAGGAGAATCTCTTGCCATTTTGCCCCTACACGCCTGTCCTTAGCCATCTAGAACTGCGGAGTCTCGCTGTTGGCAGACCTGGGTGGACTGCGCATAGCCGGTCAGGACAGCGGAGTTCGGCTTTAGGCAAGCCAACGTAAGGGGTTTTCAGTAATTTCAGGCCAGGAGAGGTTAGTTATTTGCAGACTGTTTTCAGAAATCTATAAATAGGACCCAAGGGGTACCTCAGAAGGCATGCTCACTGATCTCCCAGTCTTCTAGCGCTTTCTGAGGTACCTTAACCCGACATTTGGCTAAGGAGAGAAAACGCTCAGTGATCTTCCGGGTGTGTGGTGGGACCTCCGCGCCGGGCCCTTGGTCTAGTCCTTTGCTCTCTTTTTCCTTGGTTTTTTTTTCTTGTATGAGCGAAGTAGGTGTGCGATCACCCCTTCCCCAAGGGTGAACTCCACAAGAGATCGATTTTCGATTTCAACATTTTGGTGCGGTGAGCGTGGACAGTGGTCAGCACAAAAAACCTTTAGCGAGCTCAATGACTGGAGGAGAAGGGCAAGGATCGGACAGGACCGACTCGCCACCCCCTCCCCCTCTCGCGACGATGGGGATGTTCGAGGACTTCAGGCAGGAGGTACTCGGCCTGGTTCGATCCGCACTCGGCGCGCGTGTTGAGTGCTCGACCAGTAATCCCAGTTCTCGCGGATACGGCACTTGGCGAGGCCGCTCCCGCCCGGCGAGCAGGGAAGGAGGTCGTCGAGGAAGGTCGGGGTGCCGAGCTCCCCGGGGGAGTGCTTTTCCCGAGCTCAGGAGGCGGCGGTAAATTTGGCGAGTTGGGAGCGTGAGACCCTCCAGCTCGCTCAGTGGGGGGAGACAGTCCCTTCATCGTGCTGGTCTCCTCTGCACCAGTCCCAGATGGGTTCAGGGAGCCCGACATGTCCTACTACACCGGGAAGGGAGACCCGGTCCAGCACGTCCAATGGTTTGAGGGTGTGGTCTCGATCCAGCAGATGTCGGATGGCTTCAAATGCAGGCTCTTCGCCATCACTCTGAAGGAGAAGGCCAGGGAGTGGTTTCACTAGCTGTCGGTCAGCTCCATCCACTGCTTCGAGGACCTCCGTCGGGGGTTCATGCTGGGGTTCACAACCTCGAAGAAGAGGGAGTTAGAGTCCATGTTCCGCATCAAACAGGGGGTGAATGAGACCCTGGGGATCTACGTCGATCGCTTCCAGGAGGAGGTCACCCAGGTTCAGGAGATGCCGGGCCACACTCTGATGATGGCCTTCACCCTGCAGCTGCAGCAGGGTTTCTTTCGAATGGAGTTGAAGAGGATTCCCCCATCTCTTACGAGGAGTTGATGAAGAGGGCGGCGAGAGAAGTCGACGGGGAGGTGTCGAACCCGGAGTTTGCCCGGAGGTTAGCCAGGTGGGCTACGGAGGAGGAGAGACCCAGAGGAGGCAGAGGTCAGGAGGAAAGAAGAGCTGAACCCCGGCAGAGGGAGCAGCCACAACAGCAGCCCAGGTGGGGGCGCCAGGAGCCGAATCAGCGGCTAGGGTGGAGGCCCGAATGACAGGAGCAGGGGGGCGAGGAGAGGGTTATGCGGAGGGGACAACCGCCAAGGAGGCCAGAGCCAGTTCTACCCTCCAGGTGGGAGGCAGGGCCAGAGGCCCCCCCTCCTCGATCAAGAGGTGGCTATGGTCGTAGCCATTGGGGAGAGGAGAAGAGCAGCGCGGAGGAGAAGAAGGGAGGTTAGAGTGGAGTTACCTTACTGTGACTTCCATCGGGAGGAAGGGCACGTCACGGCCACGTGCCCGGAGTTCCTCGAGATGAGAGGAA
This sequence comes from Platanthera zijinensis, assembly GCA_039513925.1. Lineage (NCBI taxonomy): Eukaryota > Viridiplantae > Streptophyta > Magnoliopsida > Asparagales > Orchidaceae > Platanthera > Platanthera zijinensis. The sequence continues at coordinate 133,442,071 of CM077098.1, read as the reverse complement.
ACATGGAGCAGCAGCAGCAGCAAGACCACCAAGGGTTGCGGATTGAGGAGGTCTTGCCACGGGCAGAGGAGGACAGGTGCGAAGACCGGGCAGATGTGGGAACCCGGGGAGGGATCAGAGCGATCCATGGGGGCGGGGATCGAGGCTTCCCGTAAGACGAGCCTCCACACCATATACTCGTGAATTTTCTATTATTTTTAATCGTTGGCCTTGTTGATCTATCTCTTATGAATTTTGAGTGATTGTCTCCACCATACAAAAATAGGGTTACTGTTCTTTGTATTTTAGAGAAGAGGTGGCTCCTCATGAAGGAGAATTATTCTGTTTGAGCCGCTACTGGTTGTGTGCGCTAACTTGGAGAGAAAAATTCCTCCCTCTTAGAGTTATGAATCCAAAAATTTGGTGCATAATATTTATTCTCAAATCTCAACACTAAGGCTCCGTTTGGGGGGACTTATTATCACCGGTCAAGCGGTTTCGACCACATGAATCGGGCCTTAATTAAGGCCTGATTCATGCGGTCGTAACCGCATGACCGGTGAAAATAAGTCCCCCCAAACGGAGCCTAAGACTCCGTTTGATATTGTGGTGGTGGTCGTAAACACATGGGTTAAATCATCGTTCGTTAAGAATCTCCTAACAAACATCATCTGTTTGAACATAAACTGGATGAAGTCTCTTAGGTGGGAGTTAACAAATGACAATTTAACCCTCATGTTCATAACCGTCACCACCGCGCCAAACTGAGATTAAGGCTCTGCTTGATGCGGCGGTGGTAATCATAAACACGGCGGTTATGAACCATTGTTCGTGAATGCTCGACCTCACCTAAAAAACTTCATTCATTTTTTATGTTCAAATTTAATTTTCTTTTTTTGGTGGCGGTCACAACCGCTCTCATGGCAAACACATTTTCTATGACGGTGGAGTTTTTGTCCAAACTCATGAAACAAAAAAAAAACCGCACCAATGCTTTAGGCCCGTTTGATAGGGCGGTTCGACTGGCAGTACAAGCTCCGCTCTTTCGGCAGGGCCACGGCCAGACGGTGGGGATTCATCCGTGCCCCACCACTCCGCCAAAGGAGCCCTTAATTTTCAATCGTTACTTGAGAGAATAGACAGTCTTCCTTGAATAGACAGTCTTCCGGCCTCCACTACTCTCACTCATCTTAAGCCAAAAGGGAGGTCAAGTCCGCCGGTAGGACCGTGTGGGTCCCACCGGATGGGATTTGGCCCGCGATGACCAAAAAATAACCCGGCTCAATCTCTCTCTCCCGTCATTGTCGCCCCTGTCGTAACAAAAACAATGGAGTAAATTTGGCCATTTGCCTGCTTTCCTAACGCGGCAGCAAAAAGGTGCCCGCCTTGTTCACCGGCGGCAATGTCGTCCACCCCATCCCCAACCTCCGCCCCGACACCGACTTCCCCTTCGTCCCCGGCACCTCCGGCGCCTTCCACTTCCTCCTCTCCGCCGCCTTCCACTGTCTCCCCTCCGGCGCCATTAACCGCCCCTCCTCCGGCGCCTCCCACCGCTCCTCCACCATCAAGTTCCGCCCCTCCCTCTCCTCCACTGGTCTCAACACCTCCACCTCCGGTTGACGCAACCCCTCCAAGCTCCTCATCTCCTTCTCCACCTGTCCTCACTCCTCCATCTCCCGTGCCACCGGGGAAACCCTTGCCCTCCAGCCCACCCCCTCCGGCGAGATCATCGGGATCGGCGGGAGGAAGTCCCCCTTCTCGCGGTTCACCCCCCTCTCCACCTTCGTCGTCCAGCTCGGCATCGACGGCCCTTGTAGTAGGTTTGGCTGCGACCGGAGTGGTGATTCTCTTGGTGTTGAGCGTCATTTGCATTTGCTGTTTTAAAAAGAAGCGTCGGCCACAGCCTCTGCCGTCCAATTCCCCGCCGCCTCATCACTACCACAGTGTTCCGGCGCCTCCAGTGAAAGGTTCGGTTTTTAACACTTTTGATTGGTTGATTTTCGATCATTTTGTAGTTGGCCCTTTAGGGCATGAAATTATGCAATTAAGAGTTCTTCCTTTTTTTAGCCTTATTAAATACGCTCAGCTTCCTAGATTGAGGCTCCTTTTGGTGTGATGTTTTTGTTCCAGTGAGGTGGGGATGTTCCTTAGGTGAGGTGGGATGTTCATGAAACGCCACCTGGAAAATTAAACTAGTTTTGAACATAAAATTGGGTGAAGTTCCTTAGGTGAGGTGGGATGTTCATGAACGACGGTTCATAACAACTACATATTTTTGAATAATTGAGAAAAAAAATGTTTTTGCCTGCCCAAAGCTTATTTGGGAAACTGTTATTTTGTAATTTTCTATGGTTATTAAGGATTCACATATGTATGATTCAGGTTTTAGAAATCTTGTTTCTGGTAACCATTTATTTATCTGTTAATCATGGAGTCATATACAAGTTGAACATAGAAAGAGTTTTGTTCACAAACTGGTATACATGTTTAGCTTTCTATATTTTGTTAAATTCTTGCACTTATATGTAAGGGTATTTCATAATTATGTAAGCTAGTACTTAGGTATTAGTGAAATTATGACTAAAGATAGGGCACAATGGTGACAAAAGATCCATATAGCCGACCCTACTATAGTGGGATAAAGGCTTGAGTGTTGTTGTTGTTGTAGTACTGCTAGGGGTGTTTTGGTTCAATGTCATATGGATTCTCATGTGTGATTCAGCTAGTACTGTTAGGGAATGTTTGGTTCAATGTTCTTTTTATTGTTATTTAAATAATAATAATGTTATCTAGAACTGTAGACAATATTATTATCTACCTTTCTGTTGTTTCATTTAGACATGAGCATATTTGGATGACATCTAGATGTCATCTAAAGATGTCTTAAATGTTGCTTTTTTAAACTATAGGTTAGAGATGTCAATGAACCAATTGTCATCTATTTCTAACATGATATTGCATAGCAAATGCCAGTGAAATAAACACGTTAAACTCTCGGAGACATTGAAATAGGTGGAGAATTTATTTCCGTTGAAATTTTATTTTCTATTTCTAGCATGATAGATATTGCATAGAAAATGCCAGCGAACCAAACACCTTAAACTAATGAAGACATTAAATTAGGTAGAACCATATTTTTGTTGAAATTTTGTCTATTTCTAACATGATATTGCATAGCAAATGGCATAGAACCAAACACCTCAAATTATTGAAAACATTGAATTAGGTAGAAAGCTTATTTTCCTTGAAATTCTATAATCTCCGGGTAGATTTTAGATTTTAATTTTTGTTATCAGATCATCCATATGGATTACACCAAGATCGGCACAATGCTCCTCCTCCAGCAGATCGGATTTTCAAAATACCCCCGAATCCACCATTGCCACCCTTCGCTCCACACCCTCCGTACCCACCTGGCCATTTTGGTCCTCCGCCTCCCCTTATGGGCAATAGTGGTGGTTCGGCATCAAGTTATTCTGGATCCGAGAATCCACCAATTCCTCCGTCACCAGGCATTGCCCTTGGCTTCTCAAAAAGTACATTCACGTACGAAGAATTGGCGTTGGCAACAGATGGATTCGCTGAGGCTAATCTCCTCGGACAAGGTGGTTTTGGGTATGTTCATAGAGGAATGTTGCCAAATGGTAAAGAAGTTGCTGTTAAGCAATTGAAGGCTGGGAGTGGGCAAGGTGAGCGTGAGTTTCAGGCTGAGGTTGAAATCATCAGTCGTGTCCATCACAAGCATTTGGTTTCACTAGTTGGATACTGCATTGCTGATGACAAGAGATTGCTTGTCTATGAGTTTGTTCCTAACAATACATTGGAGTTCCATCTGCATGGTAAGAAGATGACCTCTAACTTTGTTGTTAATCTATTCTCTGTAATGTAGTACTTATGATGTGATTTAGTAATGTTTCTATGGTTTGTGATGTAGAAGATAAAAGATATGAAATATAACTTTGCAATTTTTTCGTTTATTTAGTCTAGCGATAGGAACATAAATGTGTTCACGTGCACATTTCATTGCAATAAATTAACTTGGTTTTAAGAAATACATCGGTTAGTCATGGAACTTGTAGGTGGTAGCAATTGTTAAACTTAATGTCTCATTATTTTTTCTCTTAATCTTTAAAAAAATTGTTATTTACTTTTTCTTAATTAGTGGTGTCATCTATGTTTTGTGAACAACATTTCTTTAGGTCTATCAATATAATATATATTTATCTAGTTGATAAATTATTAGGTTGTTAGAAAATTATGTTAGAATATTAGTGTTTAGAGAGCGAGATAACAATGATTTGAGGTCTAAGGGATGGTGATGGAAGTGTGGCATGCCGCGGTGAGATAATCTCTATGAGAGGTGGCATGAGGAAGAGAGGGAAGAAAGGGATGTGTTCATATGATCATTGTCTTAAGAGATTCAAAGTTCCGGCCCGAAGAAACTGTTGGTAAACCCTTGGAAGGCATGAAGAGAAATGAAGTTTCCATCGGAGAAAATGGAAAACATTACTGAACTATGCACAGAGATTTAATGTGTATTACGCATCTTGTTGGCATCATATGGGGGTTGTTTCATTGTTTTACGACTTCAAATATCAATTGTTGAAATAAAAGAAAAGAAATATATGGTGTGATGTATTCATCTCTCAAGGGGGTATTTAAAGGACTAACAATGTGTTACGGATATTCACGAATAGGGCGTGGACCGATGAAGATGAATCGGTTGCGTCGGGAGCGGCTTGGACCGACGGGGACGACCCGGGCGGGGTTGGTGTGGAGGAGAATTAATATTCAGTTTATATTTTATGTTATGTTATTTTATATTTCCTGTTTTTTGGCACCCCTTCTCTATAAGAGGGGCTGATTTGGACTTGTAATGTTATTCTGGATGAATGTTGTGTTTCCTCTTTCTCTCTTAACCCTAATTCTCTTCCTCTTTCTCTTCTCTCTCTACTGCCGGCATCTTCTCCCTCTACCGCCGGATTCTCTAGTTACTATCACAATGAATCATAAAGTGGAAACTATATTATGGGACTAAACCCCAAACACTTCTAAAAGATTCTAATAATGTGATAAGACTAATAACTTCAACACAGATGAATGTCTAAGCTAGTTGGCGGAAGTTTTCGACCATTAAAAAAGGGCGGCCCGGTGCACAAAGCATCCCCACGCAATGAGAGTCCGGGGAAGGGTCCTACCACAAGGGTGAAATGTAGACAAACCTTATCGTGCATTTTAATGAATATAATACATTAAATAAAAATATTTGTTTTCTAAATTAAAATGCTAGGATTAGTATTATGAATTTTAATAAATGACTATAATAATGTATTATGCTATAATATATTAAATTAAATAATTTCCGTTTTCATTTTAATATTTTAAATTTGAAAAGACAATCCCATATAATATATGTTAGAACTCGTGGTCTTGGCGGACTGGTGGTCTGGCGGTCTGGTCTTGGCGGTTTGACAGACTGTTCTGACGGACTGGTTCTTGAGATTTGGCAGACTGCCTTGGCGGTCTGATTCCGGCAATTTGGCGGTCTAGCTCTGGCGGTTTGGCAAACAGCTCTGGCAGACTGGTCTGGTAGTCTAGCTATCTTGAGGACCACTGAGACCGCATCTTTGATAGAGCAAGGGAAGTTCGGTGAAGTTTTAACCACTGTTGCGGTCTGGTGGTCAGGAGGCTGAAGCTGTTGTGGTCCGACGGTTAGAGTTGTCTAACCGCATCTATTACTCTTGGTGGTCATTTGCAGTCTGTGGATTAGAGACTGTCGGATACTTCACTAGTAGTCGCTATTATTGGGCGGTTAGCTTGTCTAACCAGTAACCACACAGTTCGCCACGGTCTGTAAATATTAGTTCGCTTAGTTTGTCTGTTGTAATTTAGTCATACATCGTCTATTGTATTATCTCTCTATCTCCTCTCTCTATAAATAGGGGGTCATATCCTTATAATGTTAAGTTTTGGGGAATAAAAAAATCCGTTATTTAGATTTTTCTCACTTGGTATCAGAGCATAACTCGATCCTTGCGGACTCATTTTTTCTCACCGCCTACTAATCTCTTCTGCGGTCTCCAGTTTTCTAACCGTCCGCTGAGCCTTTCTTCGGTCTCTATTCTATCCGCTTTCTTGTGTGTGATCTGCAGCTTATCGCCCACCGCAGCTCGCTTTCAGAACTCTTTTTGTTCGCTTCTTGCGAACTTTGCGATCTTCGTCCTTGTGGTGCGTCCTCTATCTAACCGCTCGGTTAGAGATTTGCTTTGTGCTCTTCGCGCGGTTTTTTTCCCTCAGGCACGAATAGTCTTTCTGTCTGTTTTCTCTATGAAGACTCCGACTCTTTCTTCTTCTACCTTGTCTGCACCCCACCTTCAGACCGCTACCTCTGTTTCCATTCTTTCTGGTAATCTTGGAACTGCTTTCAAGCTAATTGGCTCAAATTATCCGGATTGGAGTGTTTCCCTTGTATTCTTGTTACGGTCTCAACGCAAGCGTCATCATTTTACTGATGACCCTCATGCTTGAGGGTCTGCTACCTGTGATGACTGAGAGGTCAATGATGCTTTGGTTTGAATGTGGTTTACCAATAGTCTTTCTGATGAGTGTCTACTTGAGTACCTGTCATTTGCCATGATGAGAAGGTTAAGATGCTTGGACTCATCTTGCTGCTCTGTACTCTAAAGGAGCTCAAACTTCATGTATATACACATTTTATGCTGATCTTTTTGCCTGTCCCACTTTGACTCCTGTTGTTGCTGCTTACCATAAGGTACAAGCTCTTGAAACATAAGAAAATAGGAAGATTACATCAAGGAGGTCTGGGTATCGAGCCCCAGCCTCAACAACCCGCGGCACCGAGAACACGTGCTGAGAGGGGTTGGGGTGTGTTGGCTGCGGCCATGTTATGGGAGGGGGGAAAAGCTCGTTCAGGAGCGGGGAAGAGCCCTGCCGCCCGACCCTGGTGCGGGGAAGAGCCCTGCCGCCCGACCCTGGTGCGGGGAAGAGCCCTGCTGCCAGGCCCGCCCGTAACAGAATACTCATGCGTCGGTCGCGGCGCGCCATCAGTTTTTTTTTATTTGGTGAAAGAGAATATTGTTCTGTTTACTATTAGTGTATATTTGTGAAAGAGAATATTGGTAGGTTTACACGTGAGATAATTATAATATTTCTAAAACTTTAAAGCTTTATAGAAAGCATTTTTTTTAATTTGGTGAATTGTACTTTAATTTATACTTTATTCTTGTCTAAATTTTTTAATAAACCATTTAATAATAATTTCAATAATAATCTTAGGCCAATAGTACTACATGCCCTTCAAACATAAGAAAATATCTAAATAAGCTAAGCTTTCTTGTTTAAAATTTTAAAATTGGCCATACAAATAATCATTATAATCAACAATGAATAACCTTATACAGTTTTTTTTCATATGCCCCAGCCCTAGGTAAGGTGATGCAGGACATACGTCACAATTGTCTGCCACCCTGGTGCCACCAGGGGGCCCACCTTGGCGTCCCACCAAGGCAGCTTTATCAGGGAGTGCAGTCCAGTACACCCCAACCCGTCTCCGGTCCCACCACAGGAGCCGAAAGGTTGTTGAGGTTGGAGATCGAACACCCGACCTCCTTGATAAGGAGTCTTCAGGCAAACTCTTGTCACAAACTGTGCTGCATTTTTATGGTGTGGAATAGGCATCACACCTGCCCTCCACCCTGGCATCAACACTCTAAGATGGCCCCCTAGTGGTTATGCCTGTGTGGCGGGCCGGCGTGCCACCTATTCCACATCATAAGATTTTACTTTACCGGTAACATTTTACTTATATATTTCGACCTCTCGGTGAATGTAGGCTCACAATTTTAACTCCGTATTAATTATGCTAGACTTAATCATACATAAACTGATTTCATTTAAATCTGTATTTTTTGTTGTTGTTGACTTGTTGTATCATTAATTTATCCGGATATTTGTATTTGAAGATCTTTTTATGTTACTTGGAGCTTTAATTAGCAAATATCATGTTGGACTTCTTAATATCTACGGTTTCTAATGCAAATTTTCTATAGGAAGTCAAGCAGCAAACATCAAAATTCCGAGCCGAGTCGTAGTTAGAGTATTTATAGGTCTTTTAATATTTTATGTATTTCGTTATAATTACGGTTATGCCATTGAGGGTCCTATATATTGAGGCTTAGAGTCTTGTATCAATCTATCAATGAAGTAAGTCTTTTCCCTAAACCTTAAAAGAGATTTTGGAAGCCATCTCTCTCTCCCTCTTGAGCACACCCCGCTTAGGCAGCTGTGATCAAGACTCTGTAGTATCTCCACCTCCTACCACTCCTCTGGCAACTTCCGAGTAGACCCATAACTTGGTATCAGAGACCTCAGTCTTCTTTCGTCGACGCATCCCCAGCTTCTCCCCCGCTGCGACCACGGCCTCGTCCAGTTTTGTTCACCATTTTCTCATTCCAACCAATTCCAATCCTTTGATTCGCCATGCAGATTGCACACCATTCGTTATCATCGTTCCTGATCGACGTAGCTGGGCAGTTCCGCATCATCCACGTTGAACCAATCTCTTGCGGGGTTCTTCGTATTAATCGACCCATGCCTTCAATGCGCCTTCAACGCGCGAGAGTCGAGTGTCCTGCCTTCCGCGACATCAAGCAATAAGAACGTTCCCGATAGCGCCAGGATTCGTCTTCCAGGGCTCCAACTTCCTCGACGCCTCACGCCTCTTCTTCGGCGAACCACCCACCGATGTCTTTGACGACTCCATGCATCGAACAACCCACTTTTTTCGCTCTCGCATCTGTCTGATCTGCCTCAAGCCAGCTCCACATTTCATTTTTTCTCGAGCCGCCTGCACATTACCTCCAATGTTTTAAATATTGGATGTCGACGGTATATCGGATTGGGTTTTTAAATATCGAATATCGGAAGTCGGAGATATTTTAAAATATCGGATTTCCATGTCTTATAAATAAATTTTTTATTTTTATGTATATTAACTATAATTATATATTATAAAAATAGAAAAATAATAAAAAAATAGAAAAAATGAGTCATTTATATTACAAAATAAAATCAAATAGTATCTAAGATAAAATATTATTAACAATTACAAAATTTTACATTGTAAAATATATTTAACAGTATACAATAATTTTATTTTGATAACAATAAGTTTACTGCAAATAAAGAAGATTTAAAATTTAAAAAATTCTCGATTGATTATAGGCAAGGTTGTCAGGATCGCGATCCAAATCATAGGATCTTACGATCCTACGATCCAGATTTTGTAAATCGATCCTGATTTTGTAAAACGATCCTCGATCCAACCCTACTATCAAATCTGATCCTACCTCGAAACAATCTCAACTAGGATCTCGATCCTGACAACCTTGATTATAGGTCTTTTCAAACTTATAAATTTATATTAACAACATACAAACAATCAACTAATAAATGTATTAAATATTTTTGAATTTTTTGTAATATGAAATTAAAATATTGTGAAACAATTATACAAAATTAGTTGTAAGGATTAAACGTTAAAAAATTCAAAACAATAAGTCTATTCGATTTAATTATACATAATATAATTAATATAAGTGATTTAAACATATACTGTTTGTCTGCTAATATAACATAAAATAAAATAGCAGACGCTATATATAAAAGTCGTGTCAGCCGATATATCAGAAAAAATCGGACATGTCGGCCTATATTTTACAAAAAAAATATAATCTATTATTTAAAAAAAACATATCGTTTTGCCCTAAAAAATGACATGTCGGTGGACATTTAAAACAATAATTACCTCAAGCAGCAGGCCGCCCTCATGTGTCTCTTCCACCTATTTTGAGACCCACGCCGTTCATGCCAGTATCATTATTAATTTCCTTGTCCCGCATCATTTAGTCATGTGCAGTCTCTCTCGACACCATCAGACAACACAACTTATTTAATTATTTAATTATGACATAAAGATTAGTGTTGCGGATGAGGCCGCCCTCTATTCGAGGTTATGGCAAATGATGAGCTCCATGAATGCACGTCTCTGGGACGCCGACGCACGTCTTCGAGACCTCGACGCACATCGTCGGGATGAGATGGTCGCACTCCTTCCTACACAAGTTTGATGACTTTATAGTCGCCTATCCTTCGAAGCTTCCACCTTCACCTTCGCTGCCTCTCCTCCCGCACTCCAATCTTTGCCGACCGCGAACGTGCCACCGCTCTCCGCATCGATTATGCCTCCGTCATCACCTCCCGTAGTGGGTCCACCTAACCAGGGGTCATCTTCGTTAGTCACCGTGGTTTTCGTCCCACCGCCTCTGTTGGCCCTTGCCCCGCCGACCCCGACGGACCCGTTCTTGTTGTCGATCATCGTTCCTCCGGCCTCCTTGGCGCTGCTCACCGCCACTCTGCCGGATCCATTCCTGTTGTCGGCCTTTGCCCTTCCGACCTTCTTGCCAATGTTGCTTGCCACCGCTCTGCTAGCTCTGTCGGACCCGTCCTTCCCCAGCTATCATGACTCGATTCCATGAATTGTTCTGACGTGAAATCAAGGAGTCAGATGATCTGGTCGCCACGTGGAGTTAAAGCTTGAAGTCAATCTCAATTTCAAGGGTCATTAGGGGTTTTATATATTGACCCTTATAGTCTTGTATCAATCTACCAATAAAGTAAGCGTTTTCCCTAAACCCTAAAAAAGATTTTGGAAGCTCTCTTTCTCTCTCTTGAGCACGCCCCGCTTAGGCAGCCGCAGTCAAGGCTCCATATTGCAATTTGCAAACCCTAAACTATTTAATGATCTAGTCAAAAATTTGCCCTAGAAATTGTGGAACAAGAATGGTCGTGCAAACATTTTGAAATTCAAACGCATGTTGAAAATTGATTGTATTACATTTGATTAACTTCAACATGCTTTCAACCCAAAAACAAAAATATATAGAGTAGAAGGTTGGAAAGATAAATAATTCACCAAAAAGCAAGCCACTTGTATAATAGGATGACTTCGCATTTAATCGAGGAGTTCAATTTAGTGAAGGAGTTCAATTTAGTGAAGGACTTCGCATTTAATCGAGGATGACTTCGCATTTGCCCTAGAAAATCGGTAGTTCTCACATTTAATCGAGGAGTTCAATTTAGTGAAGGAAGGAATAACACATCCAACTAGAAACTTTATTGAAGCATCAGTTATACTTTTTTATACATGCCTCAAACACATGGTTAGAATTTTAATACCCGCTAGTGAATTCCATGTAGTCATTGATACCATAGAAGATACATGAAAGAGAATAAAAAATTCATCGAAAATTCACTCGCTGTTGCTTTCCAGCTAGTTAACCAGAAGAGAAGTTCTCAAATAATAGCAAGAGGCGATCACTGATTCAACTGGTTTTACTTTTTGAAACATTGTTCTTCTGCAGGTAAAGGCCGGGCAGCTTTGGATTGGTCCACCAGATTGAAAATCGCTCTCGGATCTGCAAAAGGACTGGCTTATTTGCATGAAGATTGTGAGTTTTATCTGTACGTAGTAATGTCATCACTCGGTTTGATAATGTTCTCATAAAATTTTGGATTGCAGGCCATCCTAAGATTATTCATCGGGACATTAAGGCTTCTAACATTCTTCTTGACTTCAAGTTTGAGGCAAAGGTAGTACATTTAGTGAATATCATGTTCTTTAAGTTTCTTTTTTGCCATTGTAATGCGATTGATTGCTTTGATACAAGTGTTTGGCGATGAATGAAACTGAGTTCAAGTGTTTTCCTTAGTTGAAGGAGAGTTCTTGTTGTTAGAACCCACCTTCATAAAATGAGAAGTGACTTTTAACTTGAGTCTTTTCATTTATTTTGATATTTATTTGTGATAATAAACTTATTTTTATTTAATTCCTTCATTTGTTTGGGATGCATTGAATTTCACATTTACTCATCCTGGCAATTACTTTTTCATTTAATTTATTATTATTATAGGTCATATTATTTCAACACATCATCCCATTAATTTAATATTATTTTTTGTTATTAAAAAAAGGTGACTCTTAATCCCTCAAAATACCTTTAAACTACAAAATTGCCGCATGAAAATTACGTTCCTGTTTGCTTTTTGCATAACGTAATAGTAAACTAACATCATTTAAAGGAGATTGGTTAGAATGCTACTTTTATTAATAATAATGGCATTAAGGTAATAACAAAGTAATATAAAATCATGGTGATAAAAATAAATTAAAATCATTATAACCCAAACCAACACTGAAATTATGTTCTTTGGAAATTAGTTAATGCAAAATAAAAAAGTAGAAACATTAAAACTCACTTTAATGAATCCCACCTTTTTCAAACGTTGCTTCAAAATAAATTGGCCATAAAATGTTGATCTGCTAATGTTAGAGGTTGTATTCTATGCATGTGTGCTCCTGTGAATCTCTCTTTATTTAGCTTTTTGATGCGGTGTGGCGACTTAACATATATGCGCGCGCATGGACTTACCATAAATAATTGTATTTTTTGGTTTATATTTCATGTAGTCTTGGCATCGAAACCAACGGCCAATCATAGCCGTTGATTTTGGGTGCTCTAATTGTAGTTTATTATAAATAGATTGTTAGGGCTGCCGTCATTTGGAATTGCTGAAATTTGGAGAGTCCTCTTCCTCATTTTCGGTTATCTCTCTGCGGTGTCGACTCCATGAAACCCCTGGGTGACGACTCCTTGGGTAAGCCTTATATCTTTTGATTTTTTTTCCTCCTCCACCCTCCACCTTTCCATTTGTGTTGACCAGCCCCTGCAAACAGCAGCTCTCTATTCGTTTTCCCCTTTGTCCAACCACTACCACTGTCTAGAAACCCCCTCCATCTGCACCTTCAAACCGCCAGCCAGCCCCCCTGGCCGCCGCCCCTCCACAGCAGGCCGCGGGCCAATTTTCTGCCCAGATCCGGCCAGCAGCCCCTCCCCTCCCTGTTCCAGCCTTGCTGCTGCCTTCTCCACAGCCCGCAACCCTCCCCTTCCACCGCCACCACCCCAAACAGCCTGCTTGGCTATTTTCATCCCCAAAATAGTCAAGATCTAGCCAGATCCAACTGCCCCGCCTCTTCCCCTTTGCTGTCATCACCCACACATCCCATGGATCCTCCTCGAAACAGCCACCCAACGTCAAATTTGTCCATATCCATCTATTTCAGTCCAGATCCAGTCACTTCCCTCTCCGATCCAGCCTTCCTAATCCCCAACCAGCCTACCCCTTACCCGATCCGATCCACCAACCACCAGAACCCTCTTTTTGAGCCCTCCAACGTTCAGGTTTATGTTATTTACAGCAACCCTAACATTCGTATTGTGTTTTGTATTGGCTTTTGGTTGTAAACATTATCATGGCTTGGATATTATGTGCTTGTGTGAGATTTTAGTTTTTATGTTGTTTGCTCTTTGATAAATCTCTAACTGCAGGAAGGAATTATTCGTCGCGCGCTCGTGCTTTGGCCCTCAACGCTGAGGAAAACCCAAGCTTGCCTCGCTTAACTAAATTATTTTGCCTTGTCTTGAATTATTTGTGTGGGATGTCGTGATTTATTATCAAATGGTGATCTAATCGTCGGACTATTGCACAGCATGTAGGGTTAGGTCGCAGATTTTTCCACCGCTTATAGATTTGTCGTGCGTCAATTGGTATCAGAGTCAGGTTACGCGCACTTTTCGATACGCAGTCGTAGAGTCTATAGATTTTTTCTTTATTTCTAGGTGTCACAATTATTCCTCTCCTCACTTTGGAGGTCTCGGGTGCACTTACACCCGCCCTTATAGATCCACTTTAGGGTGACCCTCACGACACTACGATGATTATTCACGATCGCAACACGCATTGACACGACCCCACAATGCTAGAGACGATCAATATGATGATTGTCGTTCTTATCCGTACACGCAAGCGGATCGTGTTTATCCTTTGACACGACTCTGTTACCTTAGGGATGATTATTACGAGGATTGTCGTTCCGAGAGAAATCTTGACAGTCAGTTTTGTACTGTTGCCCCTTCCTTTGACGGCTCATTGTATCTCGAGTATTTCAATTATTGGATCGTGGATATGGAGTATTATCTCGATCATTTTGAGTTATTCGGTGAGCTATATCAGGCTAGGGCATATTGAGCTAACGTTGTAAGCAGCCGCGAGCGAGACCATCTTCGTCGCATCACTAGTTGGGGGGACATGAAGCGTACATTATGTCAGAGGTATCTGCCTTCGTCGTATCAGAGTCGCTTGCTCGACCAATTATTTTCTCTTCGGCAAGGATCCATGTCTGTCGCTGAGTACAGAGACCGTTTTAATGAGTTGGTGGTCAGGAGTGATATCCGAGAGGACCCAACCATGACCATTCCTTGATTTCGGTCTGGACTTCGGTCTGACATATATACTAAGGTAGTTTATCATAACTCGAATTCCCTCAAGTCGACATATCAGCTCGCCCTTCGTTATGAATAATTTTTGATATCCGCAAGAGCTGGTCGATGGGATTCTCATCCTGACCTCCGCAGTACGAGCCCCTCCCATACTGAGGTCACCATGATACCTACCATTGTCCTGTCAGCAACGACAGAAGTGATACATGAGGCGGATTGCTCTCACCATAGTGAGGTGCTTAGCCCAGTTAGTGACCTATCTCTTGTCTCTGACCCATCTTATGTGACCTCGATCGAGAGTGAGCCTGAGCGACCTATTGAGTCTACAGTATTGTGTTCCTCACCCACACCTCTTTTTCTGTCATGCACCGGGATAGTTAGCACCCCCACCACAGATCCAATTTTTGACACCACACCCACGGATCTATTCTTGAGTGTAGGTCTATGTCCCTCTCTCGTTGTCATTGCTCTGAGTCACATCACGAACGAGAGCCTAGAGTCTGGCGTTGATCTCGTAGTGGCTATGCCATCCACCCACGGGGACACTACCCCTCACGAGGGTACTCATATGAAGGAGCATGACCCTAGTGACGAGTTCTATGATGACTCCCCTGTTGAGCCTTCTGATGATCCACCACATCCCGGTGAGGATGCAATTCAGGTGAGTCGCTCGTTTACGAGTTTCGAGTTAGTAGAGCCTCTTCCTTTATCGTCCCTGGCCTTGCCCCAGAGGATGAGTATTGTGTGGAGTAAAAGTGTCTAGGGCACCACCTGCCGACGCATCACACTCTCGATGAGTTTTGGGATGCACCACCTGCTGACCCACCTAATGAGTTCTTTACTTTCAAGGACACTCACCACACTATAGAGTCACGTCTTCTAGTCGGTGTACGCAATTTTCACTTGGGCGGTCGTCTCATTCGCAATGACTTTTCGTACACACCTGATGAGCGCCCTGATGTGTCACGTTTCTTGAGAGACATTTGACTTTTTATGAGCTCGCCCTTGAGTGTAAATGTCCCGCACGGTTGCCTGAGCACTCGGCACACACGGGATGAGTTTTTCTACACTCCACCAAGAGAGTCCCCTGATAGGCCACCATATTTTAGAGACATCCCGGTCATTATTAGATTTTCCCATAGCAGACATGTAGAATCTGTCATGTTTCATTTGCATGAGTCTGTTGAGTCGTTTCGTCATCATTTGCATGAGTCTGTTGTGTTGTGTGTTCATTGTTTGCATGTGTTATGAGTTGATCCAATAATTCATATTGGTAATAAATCTTATAAATCACATGCGGGTGTTCATTGACAAGTGTAGATACTTCATGAAGGCGAGCAGGTGATGGTGAGAAACTGCGTTGTGAGGCTCCGTGCGAGGCTTGTTAAAAGTTTGAGTGTTCGGCGAATGGGTCCCTAATCAGTCTTGAGACGCATCGGGACAAATGCATATGAGCTGGACATCCCCGCGAGCATGGATACCCATACTGTGTTCAATGTCGAGGACCTGACGCCCTACTTTGCACCTCACGATTATTTGGGTCCGCATCTTGGCGGCCCTCCCGAGCCTTTACCACCGTTTTTACTACCCACCACTCAGTCTACCTCCGAGCCCTTGCCACCACATTGATTCCCCCGTGCTCGGCCCACCTCTGACTCCCACTTACCCGGGATGTTGTCCCCAACGACTTCACCATTGGCACCTCAGATCCCACCAGATCCTTCTACTAGTGTTTTGAGAGATGAGCGTACCACTGAGATCATTATGCATGAGGCCGCCCCTCTACAAACGGCCTTGGGTGTCTCTACCTGGTTCGCCGGTGTAGACAACCCTTCACCGACGAACGCCTGGATGCTACCGGCAGAGCTTGATCGATTCGCCTCTGGACTTCGACTTCAGTATGACCATCTCCATTCATCGGAGATGGAAGCTTTTCAGCCGGGGAGTTGATTGGTGAGGACACTTTTCCATCGACGACATTTGGACGATCTCTGGTGGACCTCATCGAGTCTTGCCCGACATTCTTCAAGAGAATTCTGACCCCTATTCATCGGGAGATGAATTCTTTCAAGCCGGGGAGAGTGATGCGGTGTGGCGACTTACCATATATGACGTGCCCGGATCGACGATCGGACTCCGTGGATGCGTACGGATTCACGTTGAGATGAATTCTTTCAAGCCGGGGAGAGTGATGCGGTGTGGCGACTTACCATATATGACGTGCCCGGATCGAAGATCGGACTCCGTGGATGCGTCCGGATTCACGTTGCGAATCAATTTCATTTATAGCTCTGTGTTTTTCGATTTATATTTCATGTAGTTTTGGCCCCGAAACCAACGACCAATCTTAACCGTTGATTTCGGGTGCCCTAATTTCAGTTTATTATAAATAGATTGTTAGGGCTGCCGTCATTTGGGATTGCTGAAATTTGGAGAGTACTCTTCCTCATTTCTGGTGATATCTCCGCGATGCCGACTCTGTGGAACCCCTAGGTGACGACTCCTTAGGTAAGCCTTGTATCTTTTGATTTTTTTTCCTCCTCAACCACCCTCCACCTTTCCATTTTTGCTGTCCAGCCCCTGTAATCAGCAGTCCCCCATCTGTTTTCCCTTTTGTCTAGCCACCACCACTGTCCAGAAACCCCCTCCATCTGCACCTCCTTCAAACCACCATCCACCGCCCCTCAGCCCCCCTGGTCGTCGCCCCTCCACAGCAGTTCTCAGGCCATTTTTCTGCCCAGATCCGGCCAGCAGCCCCTCCCCTCCATGTTCCAGCCTTGCCGCCGCCTTCCCCACAGCCCGCAGCCCTCCGCTTTCACCGCCACCACCCCAAACAGCCTGCTTGACTGTTTTCATCCCCAAAACAGTCCAGATCTGGCTGTTTCCAACCAAATCCAGCCGCCCCGCCTCTTCCCCTTTGCTGTCATAACCCCCACATCCCGTGGACCCTCCTCGAAACAGCCACCCAACACCAAATCTGTCCAGATCCAACCATTTCAGCTCAGATGCAGCCACTTCCCTCTCTGATCCAGCCTTCCTAATCCCCCAACCAGCCTTCCCCTTACCCGATCCGGTCCACCAACCACCGGAACCCCCTCTTTGAGCCCTCCAACATTCAGGTTTATGTTATTTACAGCGGCCCTAACATTCGTATTGTGTTTTGTATTGGCTTTTGGTTGTAAACATTATCATGGCTTGGATATTATGTGCGTGCGTGCGATTATAGTTTTTATGTTGTTTGCTCTTTGATAAATCTCTAACTGCAGGAAGGAATTATTCGTCGCGCGCTCGTTCTTTGGCCCTCCACGAGGAGGAAAGCTTTAGCTTGTCTCGCTTAACTAAATTATTTTGCCTTGTCTTGAATTATTTGCGTGGGATGTCATGATTTATTATCTAATGTTGATCTAATCGTCGTACTGCTGCATAGCATGTAGGGTTTGGTCGCAGATTTTTCCGCCACCTATAGATTCGTCCTGCTTCACTTTCTATCAAAAATATGACCTAAATGTTGACCTTTTAATGTATAATTCTGTGCCTTACATGCATGAAATTTTTTAGGGTCTGTTTGGTTAGACAAATTGGAGTTTCCAAATTGAACTTTGAGGTCCAATTCTAGTGAAAGTAGACTTCAAATTCTAATTTCAGGGCTTCAATTTCATCCAAATGTGCAGCCCCTTGCATACCTTCAAGGCTTCAACTGGTTCTTTTAGGATAGAAATAAAGAAAATTTTATTTACTGCTTGGCAGTCCATATATTTGCTGGCCTCTTAACTAATTAGTAGCAATATGTAGGTTGCAGATTTTGGGCTTGCGAAAATTGCATCGGAGACCAACACCCATGTATCCACCCGAGTCATGGGAACTTTCGGGTAAGACTGTCTCAATCACCTCTTAGCTTGAGCCACATGATTTATGATTATGTTTACAGCCATTTTAAGTGTTCAATGGAAATCATTATTTATTAATTTTTACGAACTTTGAAAGTATTCTTGGTCTATCTTTGTTTTGAAAAAATTGAAAGAGATTCAATAAAAGGGAAATGTAAGTACTAAGTAGAAAGGGTACAGGAATCAGATTGAAATTACTTTTCACCTATTTGTTTGTTGGGGATGAAATTGAGCGAAGAAATATCTTTTTTTTTACTGGGTTTGGGCTGGGAATTGTCAATTAGATAATGCATTAATTCACATTTTTAGGTAAATTTAGTTATATTTCAATGATTATGGAACTAAACACCAATTATGAAATAAATTGTATTTGTGTTCCCTCTATACCTTCAAACCTAGCATACCCTACTAATTGTACTAATAAAATCCTTACTTTAAAGGTCCATTTGGTAACTTCGTCTGGATGGAAATTGGGCTTCAAAACTGAAATTGATGTTCAATTCCAACGAAAATAGACCTCCAATTCTAGTGCTAGGATTTCAATTTTATCCAAACCAGCAGGCCCTTACGGAGTTTAGAAAGTACTTATAAGGTATGTGTGGTTAAAGAAATTGGGAGGAATATGAAAGCAATTTACATCATGATATCATATTGGGTGCTTAGATATAATGTAATTAGCGGGTAATTGGATTCACCTACACAATGTGAAATAATGCAATGTTTTTTTAACATCAACTCTAGCGAAAAACAAAAGTTGTATGACTCGCGTGCCCTCATAAGGAATAGAAAATTAATTTAATTGGGCAAGACGAGAAAAAATTGTTGCATTCAATCTTTCTTCTTTCAAATAAATAAGAAAATTAATTTCAATTCAATTTAGTATACGTTTCCCCCTCTTTCAAATCTCTCATTCCACACAAAAATCTTGGACTCTATTCGGTTGATGAGAAATTGAATGCAATTTTCTCTTTCTTTGGGTTTGATCATATTGCATGGGTAATATTAGAACAAAATACCCAATAATTAATTGTGAAATAAGTTACATTCACATACCTTTCAGTTGCTCCAAACGAAATTCTCCCATATAATTTAAAATCCATATCAAATAAATAACGGAAGCAGACTCTTGCGCACCGGTTGAGGTGTTGCCGTGTGACCTCGAGGTCATGGGTTCGAGTCTTGGAAGTTTGCTCTTGCAAAAAATGCATGGTAAGGTTTGCCCACATTTCACTTTGTGGTGGGACCCTTCCCCGAACCCTCGTTGCACGGGAAAGCCTTTGTGCACTGGGCTGCCCCTTTTTTATCAAATAAATAATGGAATCTAATTGATCTATCACTTCTCGCCATTTTTGTTTTAACTTCGAGGAACCAAATGAGCCTAGAGAGAAATTGATATTGTGCGCATTTCTAATACATCCTTCGATTCTAGGTATCTGGCCCCAGAGTACGCGTCTACGGGCAAGCTCACTGATAAATCCGATGTTTTCTCTTTCGGAGTCATGCTTCTCGAATTAATAACGGGTCGCCAACCTTACGATTCAAAGCAGTCTTTTATGGATGAGAGTTTGGTCGATTGGGTAACTATATGGCAGTATAACCTCAAAACATTATTGTCCTATTTTCAAAACCCGTTGTAACTTGGAATCTATTTCACGTGGTTGCAGGCAAGACCTTTGCTTTCACGCGCTCTTGATGAGGGGAACTTCGACGCCCTCGTCGATCCTCGTCTACACACTGCGTACAATCCCATCGAAATGAGACGCATGATTGCTTGTGCCGCTGTTTCCGTGCGCCATTCGGCAAAGCGAAGACCACGGATGAGTCAGGTACCAACACTCCGCTTAGTTCCTATGTATGAATTTCATTTTGCCTCATCAAAATTTATTCGTGCATGTAACATTTTCTCGTAGGTTGTTCGAGCACTGGAGGGAGACGTGTCCCTTGAAGATCTGAACGAAGGCGTAAAACCAGGTCAAAGCAGTGTCTATGGCTCCCATGAAAGCTCGGACTACGATGCATCACAGTATAACGAAGACATGAAAAAATTCAGAAAAATGGCGCTAGCAAGCCAGGAATATGGGAGCAGTGAATATAGCGCGCCAACAAGTGAGTATGGCCAGAATCCTTCAGCTTCGAGCAGCGAAGGACGGCAGACACAAGAAATAGAGGCGGGTGGTGCGAAGAAGGATAGTCAGGGGGCTTAGCAGTAGCTGTTAAACGCCTGCGTTGGATGTTGTAAGTGTATGTAATTGACAGCATTCTTTTCCTTCGATTTTTAAGATACCTGGTTCATAAATACTTTAATTCTTTACACTATTTGTTTGCTCAAAATTGATTACTGTTCTTTCTGCCTATTTGGAAGAAGTGGTTGTAGAGTGATGAAGATAAAATCTGAGTAAATGATATATAATTTTAGTGAGGTTGATATTTATAACTATAGTAATCTCTCTTGTTAGATGATAAGTAGATGTGGCTGCTGGACTGGCAAAGTCATTTGCGCCTTTGAAGGATTCTCGGGCGATGACTACTCAAATGAAGAGCCGGTGAAGTGGGAGGTTTGGCGGTATGACGGCGCAAAACCAGAGCTCTGAAGTGGACCCGTCCAGACCATCCAGCTCCGAGTGAAGCACGTTTCCATCTTCCACGAGATATGCATCGGCTCCCAAGCAACCCGGTCGTATATTCTCCTCGAAATGTTTAGAAGAATCTCATCCTAGATTTTGAAGGAAGAAGCTGATGACTTCGGATTGTTTAGCAGGGAAGTAGGAAGCTGAAGAAACCGAGCGGATTGGACTGCATCGGCTGGACCATAAGATAATGTTCAAGGACAAGGAGTGTGACTCCGCTGCCTTCCTTAATATGTTCGTCGTGAAAGATTGTTCTCTCAGAAAGACTGTTGTGATCATGGTAGTTGCAGTTAACAATGTGAAAAGTAATTTCAACTGTCGTTCGTGACACGGTGGCCATCAACTGTCGTTCGTGACACCTGATCTCGCCTAAAAAAATTCATGCATTTTATGATCAAAAGACGAGGAAGATAGTTTTTTTTGGTTTAATGCGCTCATAACCTTTGTCTTGCAGATCAAACGTACATAAAATAGTTATGATAGTATGATGTTTTTGATGACAAACTCATAGTGAGGCGAGCGCCTGAAACAATAAGCCGTGTAGTGGACCCCTAGGATGCAAACTAGTGACGTGAGGGGTGGACTCGCCCTAACCGTGAATGCAAGACAAATTATTCAGGCAGTTAATCATATAAGCAACATAACAATGTAATAACATTGCATTCATTCATAAAGAAAAGCTTTTTTTTCTTTGTGCTTTAGACAATAGCTCTCCTCCGAACAAGATGGGGGCTAAGATGGCGCGCGGCGAATCAAGCTTCTGCAGAGTTTGAAGTTTAGAAGGCGATACAACATACTATTTTTCCATCATCCAAGGTTCCAAACGTGCACAATATTTTATACAGTCGAATACAAAATCTGAAATCTGGGCTCGCGAATTTAAGCAAAACTTATCTTTGGAGGAAAATTAGGCTTCCGGGTGGTGCGAGTGACGGATTGGGTAAGGGAGGGTATACGGAAGGAGGGAAGTTGGTGAGTGGCCGCGGGGAGAGAAACGGGGGGCTGGCTGCGTGGACGGATCGGCGAGATCAGTCCCGAACAGATCGGTCGGATCTGCAATCCGGGGGTTGCAGAGTGTGCGCTGAGGGTTTTGCAGCCCCGAACTGGTGCGGCTGCTAGGCGGGGCGTCGGTAGGGGGGGCTTTAGGCGGCAGCAGGACTGGAGAAGGAGGGAGGGAAAACACAAGGAAACTACCCAAGGCGTGGCACCAAGGGCTCCACGGCGTCGGCACCGAGGAGTGACCACCGGAAGCAAGGAAGACGATCTCCACTTTCAGCAATCAAATTCCTGCAGCCCTAATACTTCTATTTATAAGAGAATGAGATTAGGGCAACCGGAATCGACGGCTTATTGGCCGGCGGTTCCGTCCCATAAGTACATGAAATAATATCCAACATATAAAATGTCATATATGAAACTGAGTGAAACGAAGCCGGACGCATGCGGTGGCGGAGGGTCCGTCAAGCCCGTCGACGCGAATTACGAAGGTGGGGTCCGCCTTGCGCCGAATGCGCCTGATGGTCCCCCAAAAGGGAATCCTCATTGAAGAAATTCTGAAAGGAAATCACTACATGTAGCATTTCCCCCGAGCCCAACCCTAATTCCCAGCCTCCTGAACTATCTAGAGCCCCGACGTTGAATGTGATGTTGCAAAAGAACCCATGACGTAACATGTTCTCTCCTATACCTCATTTGGTCCAGCTACTGTATTGCAAAACATGTGCTGGTGTCGAAACTTGCTGCCAATACAACTTTGCCTCGACCGTTCCCGAGCCTAGGACTTATCGTGTGACTAGGGCAAGAAAAAGTGGCCCTGAAGCGAAGCATTCGTGCTTTGTTTAAAATGTGAGTGTGAATAGCAATCTTGCTTAAAGATAACAATGCAGACCCGAGCGCTCTTTGAATTTCAGCAAAGTGACTGCCATAACGGTAACTTTTTTGTGGCAAAACAGTTATTATGATATTAAATTGTAAAAGGAATAAAATAGGGTGTTGTTATTGGTACTTCATAAATATATATATTTGTATCCAAACATAATACTCATACATGATAATCGTATTTCCACTTATCTTCCTTCCCAACTACTTCCTCCTCCGCCGCCTTGGCCTTCCCCCTACTTTCTCGGCCATGCTGAAGTAAGGGAAAGAAGTCTACATGTCACTGAAGATTTTGTGCTCTAATTAACTCTTGCAAAATTTCATAGAAGAGGTGCAACCATCAAAGATAAAGGCCCCGTTTGGGGGGACTTATTTTTACTGCTCAAGCGGTTTGATGACGGGACTTAAATAAGTCCTGTTATCTCAATCCCCCCAAACGGAGCCAAAATCAGGCGGTTTTTTAAGTTACTTTCAAAGATTTTAGCGGCTCACAATTTATTCTTGGTTATGTTTATGTAAGCAGTGTGGGTGTTTCATTCTTTATATTTGGAGCACTGGGAATTTTTATTATATATATTTCTGGAAATTTGTAACACCTGTCTTAGGGCCCTCGAAGTGCTTTGAGTTCGCCTCGAAATCGGAATTTTCTCGAACTGGCTCGAAATCGACCCGAAATAGAAATTGATTTCGAGTTTGCTCGACTCGAAATGGCTCGATTCCGAATCAGCTCGAAATTGAGCAATTGTTCTCTTTATTTCTAGTTGGCTCAAATTAAATTGAACAACCTCTAAATTTATCAATCAAACTCTTTTTATTTAGATTTTAAATTTTAGTGTTTTTTAATTTTAAAATAAAAATATATTAATAAATACATTATATTTTTAATCAATTCGAGCTTATTTGAATCATATTTTGAGCGATTCAAAGCTTGCTCGAAATCGACCCGAAATCAAGCAATTTTTCGCTAGTTTCGTATAATATGCTCAGTCATGTCTTACCTATCATTTTTGTCCTTCATGATGAGAGCTTTTTTTTAATATAAATATTCTTCTTAGTTTTTACTTGTCTTGCTTGTCCATCAAAAAATATACTTAGATTCATCCTTTTATTAGCATAAATATGAATTGAGATCATCATTTCTCATCTCTTGTCAATGCTTATTTGTCCTTTTTGACATTATGAGACTTAAAAATAGGCAGGCAGACATTTATGCTTCATTTCGTGCGGCAGCGGCAGTTGTGAACGCAGTGAACATCAACCGTTGTTCGTGACACCCGACCTCACTTAAAAAAATTCATGCATTTTATGATCAAAACTAGTTTTTTTTTTGCTAGCGCTCATAACCTTTGTATACATTTTATGGTAATGATATTTTTGATCAAATTCATTGGAGCAAATAAGCCTTGTCAAACGAAGCCTTAATGAATGCCATTATGGCGGTTCATAGCTGCATTAAACAGGTGTTTTTAGACAACGAAGAAGAAGATGGCGACAAGCCTAGAGTATTTAGAAGGATTAATCCATCCAAAATCAGTCGAATTCTGCTGCTCGTAAGTTATCTCAAAACAGTGACGGATAATATACTTCTAGCGTCGGCGAAAAACACGCCTACAATCTTGCAATGTGCGCGCTGATTTTGGCAACTGGTGCGACGTCTAGAGAGGGTGTATGATTCATGTACCAGGTATTTATTTGTACCCTATTGCTTGAGAAATGAGGGGTTTAAAAAAAAAAATGATTCAAATCTGTTACTAAATGGGTGTAAATATCCAAAAATGAGATATCACTAACAATTCTCATAAAAGAACAAATTGAGGGCGCTCCACACCTCAAGTGTAGTGTTCTATTTGAACTGGTTATCTCAATTCAGTTTTTTAAGTTAGATTTTATCGTTCAATTCGACTGTTTTTATTATATATGGCAACCCTAAAACCTTGAAGATTTTGAATACAATTTGTTAAACAGTCTTATATTCTTATAAATAATTTATGTGAATCATAATTAAAATTTGGTGGTATTAAATGCACACCTAAATTGGCTACATGCACACTAATTTTTAGAAAACTCCCCTACATTTCTTTTTATTCAGTACAAGTTAAAGGCACACCCAAATTGATTGATTTTAAGTTTCGAGTCCTTTCTCAGATTCTTTTTGCACACCCATAGTGATTGGTGAAATTGTAAATAAATGCAGTACACCAAAGTCCAAGAGTGGTTAGTGAAGGTTGGCGAAAACTTTCCAATAATTGTTGTAAAAAGACGTTGAAAAAAAGGGCAGCCGAGCTTTATATTGACAGCCTGGCAAAACAATACAAAACACACATAATATGACCGTTAATAGCAGCCTAAAACATGGAACACCTGCCTTTTGAAAATAGCTAATAGCATTTTTACAAAAAGTGTTCTGCATGAAAGTCCAAAATCTCGACGGATCTACACGTGCCTTTTGAAAATAGCCCTGTTGAACATTTTTTCTAAAATATCATATAGTAGATCTATTTTCAAAAGGCGCAGAACCCGGGCGGAACTATGCGATTCACAATAGTTTCGCCCGGTGCCGCGCATTTTGAAAATAGGACTACTATATGACAATTTTAGAAAAAATATTTTACATGAAAGTTATAGTTCTCGTCGAAATCTACAACTTTCATATTGAACACTTTTCCTAAAAATATCTTTTAAAAACTTAATTTTTCAGCTGTCAGTATCCATCGGGCTGTCACTAGCCATTTTTGAGACTGTCATTATCATTGGGTTGTCAATAGCCATATAATGACTGTCATTATAAACGCCCAAAAGAAAAAGAACGCATCTTGAGTTCGATGATGGTTTCATCTTCTTTTTAACCTCGTCGACACACTATTACCCAAAAAAGTCTTAGCTCGGCTCTTTAAGCATTTTGTCTTCTATTTCTCACTTTAGTCTAAACGCAAGTTGCATGCCAAATTTTGACTCGATAACGCAGGCAGCACAACAGGTACCATGCAAGCGAATTTTTCTTCTTTATAACACAGCATCGGTGAATCTTCATCTTGATCCAAGTTTCGCAAAATCATCATTGTCACGATCGCCTCTATTTCCTGTGATCGTTGTCGCACGAAATAGGCCCCTAGCCAGAGAGACCAACATTTTTTTCTCACAGAGCCTACAAATAATCAAAAAAGATAACCAAAATAGTGGTAACATGCATACAAGACCCTTTTTTTTTGCATTCCTGTTATTTCCATTTGGGCTGAATGAACTTCAGAGAAGAATGCAAGGCACAGGAGTTCATTTACTAAATTGTCTGCCAACTAAACTTGTAGTAATTTCTTCTCAATCATAATCCTAGTAAATTGTGATGGAATTCTCAGAAAAATGAAGGAATTTGAAGGTCACGGCTGGCTCTCATGATTCTCTACAGAGCTAAATGACTTGAACCACTGCTTCCAAGCAGCATCTCCTTGCTGCTCGATCCACGACAGGAAGCAGCTATCCAAAAGACAAAAGAAATTTACATACAGGAGCTGGTATCTAACCGGAACGTATCGGAAATTTGCGATCTGGACCACCGGCCAAATTCCGCCGCCGATCATTAGGCTCGGAAGAAAGTCTCTCTTTACGTCTTCCTTAACCTGCTCCGCAGTTTTGCCTGAAGCAAATCCCATGTACGAGAAAAATATTAGCAAGTCTAATGGCCCGAAGAGGAGCCCGTCGCTCCCTACTTTGGCCGCGACAAACTTTAGGGTTTTAGGTTGCAGCTGGAATCGCAGTCTGATGAGACGGTCCAGATACTCGTACCTGCATTATAGAAAGAATTTTAACTCTGTACAGTCATGCAGTATGTCTAAGGATTGTGCTTGGCTCATATACAAATTAGTCAACTTGAATCCATTACAAAAAGAAAAAGAAAAAAAGTTTAAGCATACCAGTAATGGCCGACTGGCCCAACGAACGCAAATCCAAACATGCTTGTGGTGCCCACCCTTTGCCAATTGATCTTAAATTCTTTGTTTTCATGTTGCTGCGACAACAACATTAATATTTCATGTCAATGAGGTCAAAACAATTATCAATTATGTTGGCATGACAAATACAAAGTACAAAAACTATCATCCAATAATGAATACAATGCAAATGCAGCCTTTTTTGTTTAGCAAATGATGCAAATCTCAAATATAATGAGATCAGTTTATTGACTCTTTTTAATCTGTATTTATTATTATTTAATAGCAGAATAATGTCATTAAAAGCACCTAAACTTTAGAAATGATTTGAACATGCTTTTATCATTTGGTTTGAATATGTAGTATATATAGGGCTTTGGATTATTCTTACATGTTGCTTGTGTTTTAATCTTGATGACGATGCTACGGAAGAATCATGTTTCCCTCGCGCATTCCCCGGAGCGGCTACTTCTCATCAAGACCACTAGACATTATGTTACCCTCATACATTCGCTGGAGCGACTACTCATCGTTGGGACCACCGGAGGTCGCATATGTAGACTGCCATGATTTGGCAATTAATTAGTGTTAATTAACTGGTTAATATTAATTAATGATTATTAATTAGCGTTAATTATATTAAATGTTTTACATTTTTATGTGTGCCCTCCCTCATATTTATAAGGGGGAGATGTGTATGAGTTGTTTTATCCCATTATTCGGTTTAGATAATTTTCTGGGAGGAAATCCGGCAAGGGAAGGGGGGCCGGCAGTGATGGAGAAGAAAGGAGGAAGAGAGAGAAAACTTAGGAAGAACTATAATTTCTTTCATACATCCAAGATAAAACAACTCATGACCTTTTTCCCCTTATAAATATGAGGGGGCACACATAATAAGGTAACACATTTAATATATTAATGCTAATTAAAAATAATTAATTAATATAGTTAATTAATAATTAATTAATATTAACTAATTAATTAACACTAATTAATTGTCAAATCATGGTGGTCTCCATATGCGACCTCCAGTGGTCCCGACGAGTAATCACTCCGGCAAATGCGTGAGGGTAACATAATACTTGATGGTCTCGACGAGAAGTAGCCGCTCCGGGGAATGCAGGAGGGAAACAATTCATGTGGGTAAAAAGTGCTAGGGTTCCTGGCAAATTAGGGCAAAATGCTGGGTAGTTGTCCACCCTCCTTTCAATTCAACGAAAAGAGATACAAACAAGCATAATCCTAAAACCTAGATTCCTCTATATATAGGACGGTCCCAATTAAAAGACGAATACATAGAAAGCCTAAGTAGGATCAATCATTCCGAAGCCGTGCTTGAGGTGCGTGCACATCATGTATAAACACGGGCATATCGTTGGCCAGGGATGAGATCGTTCGTGCTCATATCAAAAAGTTTTAAAGCCAAAAAAAAATGCAGGCATTAGTTTTCATCCAAAGAATATGGAGAGAATTTATTTCTCACTCTGCAGTTTGGCTTGAAGTAGAGAAGCATGCTTTGAATGGATTATTAAATTTTAAGCGAAATAAAGATTTGCAAGCATCTTTATGCAAGTATAATCATGTTAAATCAGTAACCTTGATAATTGTATAAATTATCAGATTTATTTCAATGGGAAAGAATATCACCTTTAGGGGTATGCATGAAAAACTGAAAACCGATTAAACCGACCGAACCGCCCGAACCGAACCAAAATTCAAACCTAACTGCTCGGTTCGGTGTAGCGAAGGTTTTTCATTTAGGATAACCGTCCACCTTTTGATTTGGTGCGATTTTCGATTTTACTGAACCGAGAAAACCGAACCGTGAAGTCCCGTTATTACTGTCATCTTTACAAAAATGAAGGTGATGCAAACACGAAACATACAAAGCATGCACAAAACCAGGCAACCATAGGTCCATTCATTAAAAATAAATGAATAAATTACCTTTAAAAAATTTATTTTATCACTACAACATCTACGCTTATAACCTATTCCCTTGCTGCCAGCTATGAATGCTTATTTCACTGTCTAATGTCTATCACATAGTCTATTTCAGTGTCGGCAGTCAGGGAGCCTCCGCGCCTCTCCATCCACGAAGCCTCTCTAATCTCAAGAAGCCTTCACCAGGAACTCAGGAAGTATCTCTAATCTCCAGTGTCCGCTTCTCTGTCTCTCCCCCCACGAAGCAAATTCATTCGTATAATCTTTTAATTATGACTTATCTCTCTGCTTATTTAATAACTGTGACTTAACTTTGATTCCTATAATCAATTAATTATTATATTAAGAGCTACTATGGATAACAGAAGCTTGGATTATAAATTTATATAGATGAGATTTAGATTCAAATTCCATAAAAGAATCATCGTTACTTCATAACAGAACCTTGGATTGTTATATTAAGAGCTATTATAAATTGATTACAGAAACTTGGATTATAAATTCAAATTAATTGACAAGGTTGCAGATGTCAGTTGTCGGGGTTCATGTCGGTTTGAGTTTGAAATGTCAGATGTCGGATTGCGGGGGATATATTAGGAATATTTTGCAATGTCAGATTTTAATATTTAAATAAATATATTCATATATGCACACATTTTTTGTAAATATGTATAATTACACACATAATATATGTTTATAAATTACACAATAAACATATATATGCATAATGCATGTTTATAAATTACACACAAAAAGACGTTGACAACAGTAAATGACAAAAAGAGCATCAAATGAGAGTAAGACGAGAAAGCTGTCGAATCTAGACTCATAGAGAGTCACGAAACAAAATATTACCACTCGAATGCTTAAAAGAAAGAAAAATATATATTTTTAATACTCTCGCAGATATATCGGCCGCGAGATATCGTCTGATATATCGGATAAGACTGATATATCGGGGAATATTTTCAAAAATGATATCTTTACTTAAAATGTCGATGTCGTGGCAATTTATACCCAAAACTTTTATGTCGGCTGACATCTACAACATTGTTCGTTGATCATGCATATTCTCTTCATTTATATAAACGAACAATGCATTAACTTGCATTCAAATGATTGGGAGCAATGCCAATATCATTTCAACTTACCTAAATTTATAATGAAAGAAAATTCATTTTAAAATAACCGCAATATAAAAATAATGATATCAACATTATCCTTTAAAATTTTATAATAAAACTGAAAACCGCCGCGAAAAACCGCCCCGACTATTAAACCGAACCGATCGGTTTAGGTTTGGTTCGGTTTTGAGAAAAAAATAACCGAACCTTTTCGGTTTGGTTTCAGTTTGGGTCCAAACCGATTCAAACCGAACCGTTGGACCCCTAGATTTCAATAGTTAAATAATGATATCATTAGTGATTGCAGTTTTTATACATAATTATTGTCCCATGGTTGTTTAACATGATGCATGGAGTCCAAGGCAATATAGTTCAGAAAATTGAACAGGATCATTGAGAAGATCATTGGAAAGATTTTTAATAATAATAATGTGAATGATCTAAATACACGTAAAGTTAAAAATTATGTGCAAAGCAAATTGCACGGATGAGTGTATGATAGAACTTCAAATGAGAATTATAGTACTCATTATGTATACAAAAGGAGTAGATTGGAGTAGAATCGATCTGTAGATTGGAGTAGTTGAGTCCATAGGTACAGATTATTACAGGTTTAGTGCTTTAATGTTCATGCATTTTTTTATATTGGGTATTTACGTCCATGCCATTGGAATCTTATACGTCGGGACCCTTCGGTCATGTATTATGGGCACTTCGGTCATGTATTGGGTATCAAAGAATTAAATCATTTTCTCTTTTCTCTTTCTAACACTTCTCCTCTCTCTAGTCTCTCTTCTCAGCTTCTTCCCCATTCTAGGGGAACACCCTTGTATCTCCCTTCCTCCACCCTCCACTGCCTCCAACAAACCCTCCCAAATAAGCAAGGTACACTGTACATGTGAGCATATATTGAGTACATGACAATTGTGAACATGCCCTAGAAACATAAATGGAACGAGACAATAAACATGTTGTAATGATGGATCAGATTAGGCGCATGTGTAGCTGGTATGAAGAAGATGATCCCGCACTCAAGTTGAGGGCATCATTCACAGAGTGTATACCTCTCCCACAAGACTCCGTGCTACTTCAAAGCAACAAGACTACAATGAGAAGTAAAGGCTACCTCTACATAATACATTCAATTCAATAATTAGGTACAACAAACAATACAACAATGGGAGGAAGGTTTCTCTACGCAGCGCATGCAACAGAAGCAAGCACTAATACACAAAAAGTAGGATCTCTTCATATGTAAGTAAATTAAGATTTGTTAACAGAAAAACTCATTTATCTATCATCACTATACTTAAATAAATACACATGATGAAGTGAGAAGCTTATCTCATCACGTAAGTCAACAGATTAAGCATATAGAGTAATCATCCCATCATTAAAAGAAGCACAAGATAAATAAAGAAGGCACAACATGAACAAAATGCTAGGTCACACACCTTGCTCATGATAATACATGAAGTGAACTTGCTAGTAAGAACCATTTGAAAAAAATAATTACAGCCATAACATCTAGCAACTAACTAAAATCAATTGCTAACTTGAGCAAAGAGGAAACAAAAAATCATGTCAAGCACACATACTTGCCAACAGTCAACCGTTGATTAAAAACCCATCACATAAATAAGAGCAAAAATAATTTACCGAATCTGACTTACAAAAATAAACAGCACAATTAAAGGAAATTCATTCTATTATGGGCCCACAATAGTCATTATACGATAATTTTATAGTTGATCACAGGGCAAGTTCTTCCCATGATTTACCTCTTGCATTCCTCGTGCATTTCTCTTGCATGTCTAAGTTATCCGCATTACCTCTTGCATTTCTAGTGTACTTAGTTACACTTCCCCTGATACTACACTAGGAGTCCCTCCTACTCATCTTCAAGCTCTTATTTATGGGCGTGTTTCCTTTTTTTCATTCACAAACCCAATCTTGAGGGAATATTCACTAAAGTGAGACTTTATAAGATATAGACCTTCTGAGAAGAGATATAAACAATATCATCCCCCAACCTGTAAAATTTATGTTTCATGGACACACACACTTTGTGAATCTGAGCTCTAACGTCCGGCCTCACTTCAAGGGGCAGGGAGTTAGTGAAGTGACTTCTTCTGATGAAGAAAGTATGGAGTCTCTGTTGGATTTTGATATACATCACAATACTTGTGCGCAGGTGGAATTGGAACAAAAAAACCCAAAAGAAATACGGATCTAGCAATGAACATTGATCAAAAAGTAAAATGCTATTAATAAAATTTTACCTTTGAGGGATTGAGTCAATACTCAACTAGGTGCTCCGATGAAGTCCAACGAACGGCAACGACCGGAGTTCCGAGCGTAGAATAGTGTCCAAGGCTCTACAGGATATCCACATGAGCACGGAGAACCCTTAGATTCTTGTCACACAAGATTTAGGTTGGAAGAAGGTTTGCCCTCAACATCTCCACGGACTATTAGATCCGTTAAAGGAGAGGCGGCGGTGACGAAGATGACGCTTAGGAAACGATTTCCGACGACGGCAGCAAGTCGGCAAACGGTCGACGGCGAGATCGGCTATCGCGACCTAGGCGGAACTTTTTCGTCGGGAAGAAGAAGCACCGTTTTAGTTTCGCTCGATTAGGTTAAAAGAAAACAGTAACTCTATCGGTTTATTGTACATATCGTATACTTACAAAGTGCCGAACCAACCGATACCCGCAAACTACGCTGAACCGGACTTAAAGGAAACAAACCAGAGGATACAAAATTCATCGAGTATATACGTCGATACTCGACGAATCAAAAGCTATTCGTCGAAATAACACGTGTATACTCGACGAATCGAGACAAAGCAAACCGTCCAAGTATTAAGGCGATACTCGACGATTCGACAATACTCGACGAATATCCCTTAGAGTTTTTCGGCCACTTACCTGATGACCCATATTCACAATATAGGTCCCGGAATGAAAATCCCCCACATTCAGAACGTCATAGGTTTGGTCCTTCACTCTATCACATATGACCAAGGCCAACTCGAACCTTTCCAACTTCTCCAATGTTCTTATGTGTGACCTCATAGGCTCATATTGCGTTGGCAGTGAGACTACATGTTTGACCACTTCCAGATCACCATGATAATACCAACAGTCTACTCGCACTATTCCCACTTCTTACTCAACTCCTAGTATAGATTTAGTAATACACACTAAGTGACACGAGAGTGTGGAGGCTGTCTGATGCGAAGCGAAGATGTGGACCCGCAGCAGGGGACGAGTTTTTGGCCCGTTTGGGGCCAACTGGCAACTTGCCATATATTACATGCCCGGATCAATGATACGACTCCGCGGATGCGTCCGGATGCGCGTTGCGAATCGATTTCATATATTACTTTGTTTTTTTTTTTGCATTTTATTTGATGTATTTGAGTGGCCCCACCTCCGGCTAATCATAGTCATCGATGGTGGGAAATCCTAGTTCTCTTATTATTATAAATAAGATGTTAGTGGGCTGATTTGAGGTACTGCAGATTTTGAAGTGAAGAATCCCGAAATCCAGCGATCCCTCCACGATGCCGACTCCATGGAACCCTAGGTGATGACTCCTAGCTGGTTATCTCCCTCCCCAAAATAATACCAAGCCCTAACCTCCTTTTCCTCACCTCTAACCCCTCTACCACCTCCCCATATCTCTCCAAGCAGCAGCTGTTCCCCCTCCTTGTTGCTGTCCAACAGCAGCCACCGCACTCACTATTGCTGTCCAGCAACCACAGCCCCATTACCAGCCTCTACAGCAACGCCACCGCCCCTTTTCCCACCCTTCCAGCCGCCCAACAGCAGGCCACCACCCTCCCTTGGTGGCAGTCCATCAGCCGCCGCCCTCCTCCTAGTCCAAACAGCACCACCGCCCTCTTTGCTTCAGCCGCCCCCTTCAATCCAGCGCCTCCAATTGCTGCCAACCCTCCCCTCCAGCCTTCCTCGTGCAACCCCACACCCTAAACCCTCCTCCTAGTCCGCACCACCGCCCTCTTTGCTTCAGCCGCCCCCTCCAATCCAGCCATTGCTGCCAGCAACCCCACAGCCGCCAGCCGCCAGCCGCCAGCCATCCTCCTCCCTCTTCCGTGGAGCCACCAGCAGCCTCCCCTTTCCCCGATTTCCCCCCTCACCGCCCGGATCTGCTCCCAAACCACCGGATCCACTCTCCCGCAGACGGATCAAGTTATAAACCACTGGATCCCCACTATCGCAGCCCGGATCCATTCGCCACGGTCGGATTCAGCCGTCGCCTTCGTCGTCCCGCCTCTGGTTCCACCTCAGATCGCCGTCAAAGCGCTTACTTCTCTGAAATCTCCACCGTCTTGGACAGCCCTCTACTCGGTGAGTCACTTGTTGTATTGGACGATTACTTTTTTCAGCATTATTATATCAGCTGAATTTTATACTTTATTTGGATCTCTTGTATTGTGATCGTTTGCTTTTAATATATTTTGTGATTTGCAGGATTTATTCGCTGCGCGCTCTCGCTTTGGCCCTCCACGTGCAGGAAAACCTGAGCTAGAATTATTTTGGCCTTGCTTAACTTATCTCTTGTGATTTAATTATTTATTGCTGAATTTTGATTTATCTCCTGGGCTTTGCATTGCATATAGGGTTAGGGCATCGTTAATCCACCACCCGTAGATTCGTCTTGCGTCACTGTCCCACCAGAACTTTATTTGATACTACTCCAAACTCAATTCTGGATGACAATCTAATAGATTGATAGCCCTTCGTAGAGGCATATGTCCTTGCACTTAACACGTCATTTCCCACTTCACATTGTATACATCTTTCTCACCATTTCTTTTGTGTCCTACTCAAATCGCGCCACACAAAAATTAACACAAATTAAAATAATTAAATAAATATCTTTACGTATTTGTTTTAGTGACGCTTTTGCGAGGAATTTCGAATTATTGTATGTGTAACTTGAAAATTTTGAGTTTTGAGTATTTGGAGGTACATGAATTTGTGCTCTTGGTGTTTTGGCCGGCTGAATTAACAGAAGCTCTAATTTATTTTGATTAAGATAGCTGAGGGATTGGATTCATTAAGGGTTTGTAGATGATTTTAATAAGTCGGTTCTCGCACTGATTCATAACGGCATGATAAGAAGGGTCTTGTCCCTCTCTAGCTTATTCTTTCAGCTTATTTGGATGTCTCTCTGAGTTCCGCTAGGGCTTGACGAAAGCTCTGCCGGCTTTCCGAAGGCAACATAGGTTTCTCTTCCCTTCCTATTTGAAATCACAAGGGAGCTTCCTCTTGAGCTGGGCTGATCGTGTGTGGCTCAGTAAAAGCCGACCGTGTGATTTTTCTTCCTCTCTCCCATTGTAAGCTCATCTTCTCTTTTCTTTTCTCTACAATGGGATTTTGGTTGATAGCTTGGTTGTGGCGAGAAATAAAAGATGAAAATGAATTAGGGTTTTCTTTTCTCTCTTCCCCTCCCTCTCTTCTTCCTCTTCATTTTCCTTCTTTCAGTTTCTGAATTTGGTTTTCAGGATTTATTGTTGGTGGATTACAGTTATTCAGTTATCATATAATTTTGCGTATTTCCTTTTATGGCTGTGATGAGTAGAGGTAATCAAGTTAGGGGTTGTGTGTTTCTAGCTATATGTGGAGGTTTTGTGGGTTGATATATGTATGTAACTTGTAAGTGGCTGTTTGAGGCTTTTATATATTGCTAAGGTTGGACAGGGCATGCATATTGGCAGATTAGTGGGAATTTTATTAGAGGGATTTGGATATAGTTTTGTTATGCTCAAGTCAAAGATTTTGATGATTTTGTGTGAGTCCAATTTCATGCAATTCACATAATTGGATTTCACTCTTTCAATTTTTAATTGAAAACTATAATCATTTAAAGAACTCAGCATCACATTTATCAAAAAGACGTAACCTATTAAAAGATGCCTAAAATTATAGATACTATAGAGGACGGCGTCTCGTGATAGGCGTGATGTTGAACCTGTAAAAAGATAAATGGAAAAAATAACCACTGTGAGTATTTACCTCTTTAATTATGCTTAGTTTTTAAATTATTTTTAGTATTTATCTCTTTAATTATGCCTGTTTAGTACTTTACCCTTATCTTGGATGAGCTCACCGGACATATCCAACAAGCAATACCTTGATGTTTAATGTTTGTGGATAATATCGTTTTGGTCGATGGCATGCCGCACGGGCGAGGGTGTAAAAGCAAAACTTGAATCTTGGCGAGACACTTCAGAAAACAAGTGTTTTAGGTTGAGCTGAGCAAAGATGGAGTATATGGAGCTTAAATTTAGTCGTGCAAGAAAAATGAATGACTTCATTATTATTAAGTTGGGTGATCAAGATATTTCACGCATTGAAATCTTTAAATATCTTGGATTGATAATTCAAAAAGATCAATCAACATATATCCTTAACATTTTCTATTAGAACGAATTAAATAAAGATGAGAATGAAAGTGACACTGATTTATTTGAAAGAAGATTAGGATGAATTCAATAGAATATTATGATCGACAAGTTTTAAATGAATATACAACAACACTCAAACCTTTATCCCACTATGTGGGGTCGGCTATATGGATCCTTTGTCGCCATTGTGCCTTATCTTTTGTCATAATCTCACTAATGCCTAAGTACATCATGTCTTTCCTTATAGTTTCATTCCAAGTCTTTATTGGTATACCCCTCCATCGTTTTTAACATGCCTAGTGACTAGACTCTCACAACGCCTAACAGGGGCCTCTAATGGTCTCCTTTGTACGTGTCCAAACCATCTTAGACGAGCTTCTCGCGTTTTCTCTGCAATTGGTGCCACTCCTGTCTTATCCCTGATAAATTCATTCCTAATTTTATCCAATCTCGTGTGCCTACACATCCACCTAAGCATTCTCATCTCCACAACTCCCATTTTTTGCTCATGTACACAATTCACTACCCAAAACTCAGAAGCATAGAGCATCGCGGGTCTAATTGCAGTACGATAAAACTTGCCCTTAAGTTTTAGTGGTACTTTACGATCACATAAGATCCCTAACGCGTCTCTCCACTTCAACCAAACTGCTTGGATTCTCTGTGTCACATCTTTATCAATACCTCCGTATTTTTGAACTATCGATCCAAGATATTTAAAAGACTCACTACGGCAAATATCTTGATCACCCAACTTAATAACGAAGTCATCCGTCCATCTTGTACTGCTAAATTTAAGCTTCATATACTCCGTCTTTGTGTTGCTCAACCTAAAACCCTTCTTTTCTAGAGTATCTCGTCAAGATTCAAGTTTTGTGTTTGTAGAAGAAAATAGAAGGTTCAATTTTATTCTTCCACATAGGGGCAATATATAGGATTTACATCAAGACACCCAACACCGATATGCGGTGTGAGACTAAACTCAACAATATTAAACTATTGAATAATAATAACTCTAACACTCCCCCTCAAGCTGAAGGGGGACCCTACAGCTTGAACACAACATAAAACGGAAGGTAAAAGAAGGTTGGCAACATGGGACAAAACAACAGCCACCGAGGCCCAACCGCGTGTCACCGGGGATACTTCAACCGGGCAAGAGCCACACGACGTTGGTCCACAAAACCGACCATGACCACGCTGGATACACTCGGAGCGGAAACTAGGTCAACCATGAAAGACCAAACCAACCCTACCAAATCCGGAGAAAACGACGAGGAGACACAAACAACATACGAAATCGATCTGGGAGGCCATGTGTGACTAAGGCAGGAGTGGGAAAGAGGCATCTGAGCCGCCGTTATCACAAACACTCCCTCTCACGTGGAATACGTGCATAAAGGCATAGACTATGCCTGGAGGCCGTGACGTACACTCCCCCTTACGTAGACCACGTGCACGTGTGGGACCCTCGTCGGGTACATGAATCCAGATCACGTGGAGAAGAAGCCGAAATCGCACGCGAAGCAAACTAACACAACACACTACAACAATAACAACTTTAAAAAAAAAACAACATTAAAACTTAAACCGGGCCGGAGAGGAAGCAGCGCACGCAGAGCAACAGCGGCATAAGCCTGCCAGCGTCGAGGAAGAAGATGCAGCAGCACGACATAGAGAGCTGCCGGGCCGGACTGGATCTGAAGAAGAAGGAAGTAGACAGCCGAGCAGCAGCGGCACGCAGAGCGGCTTGGAGAAGAAGAGAGCAGCGGCTCACAGAGCAGCCGGAGAAGAAGAGAGCACCAA
Source organism: Platanthera zijinensis (assembly GCA_039513925.1). NCBI lineage: Eukaryota > Viridiplantae > Streptophyta > Magnoliopsida > Asparagales > Orchidaceae > Platanthera > Platanthera zijinensis. The sequence goes on along the minus strand of CM077098.1, from coordinate 133,404,044 downwards.
CGACACGCAGAGCAACCGGAGAAGAAGAGCAGCGGCAGAGCAGCAGCAGCACACAGAGCAGCCGGAGAAGAAGAGCAGCGGCAGAGGGCATCCAGGCCGGAGAAGAAATAGTCGGAGAGAAGAAGTAGCCGGAGAAGCAGAGCTGTCGGGAGAAGACGACGACGGAAGCAAAGCCGTCGGGAGAAGACGACGAAGTCGTCGGGAGAAGCAGAGATGTCGCTGGCAGCGCACAGCAGCGGCGGAAGCAGTCGATGTCGCTAGCGGAATCGGAGGCAGACGGCACAATGGGAGCAGCAGAGCTGTCGGGACGACGAAGCCGTTGATGTCGCAGACGAAAGCCGGAGGAGCCTTCGACGTTGTAGGCGGAAGCAACACAGGGCAGCGGAAGCAGTCGACGATGCCGGCGGAAGCAGCACACAGCAGCAGCGAAGCCGCTCCTGTCGACGGGATCAACGATCGACTCTGTCCACAGGAGCGCTCGCGTGTGCCCTAGCAGCCCGCGGGAGAAAAAAGAAAAACACGGGTCAGGGGGGAGGAACAGTGGCGGAAGCGAAACCGAAAAAAAAAATTTATTTCAGACTTCAGATCAATCCTCTGATACTATGTTTAATTTTATTCTTCCACATATGGGCAATATATAGGACTTACATCAAGACACTCAACACCGATAGGCGGTGTGAGACTAAACTCAACAATATTAAACTATTGAATAATAATAACTCTAACAGTGTTAACACCCTCGCGTGTCTCATCAACCAAAACGATATCATCCGTAAACAATGAATATAAGAAGTGGAAAAGGACGTACAATCGAAGAATCTGATGAAAGATTTGAAGAACCCTAAGAACAAATAACAGAAAATATAGAGTTAAAATATTAGTGTTATATACAAGCTATTTATTGTTGTTGGAAATCATTTATTTAGTAGTGTACTCTCTTTACTGCACTTTAAAAATTGATTATGCATATTGTTACACACTCTTCTTGTTCACTTGCACAACAGTTAAAGAGTTAAAGTACTCGCTTAGTTATATTGTTTACGACTAATCTCATAGTTCTCACAGTTTTTAGGAAGCAGACGATTTTCTGATCATACTTAAGAAAGCAAAGATGACCGACAAAGAAAGACGTTAGAGAGCGGAGGAGCGGGCTAAGGTATGGGTTAAATTATTGAAAAAAAAATTATTATGTGTTTCTTTTGCACTCACTGTGCATACTATTAGAACATCCCGAGGCGAATGAATTGAAAATAAACTTAGACACAAAATTAATTGTGGAGACTGAAAGAGGCCCTCACATCCTCTTCGTTGGCCACAAGAGGATCGAATCGAAGTCCGGATTGAACTTCTTGCCTCAATTTCCCCATTGACCCCCAATGATGAAGAAGAGATAGAAAAAGAGAGAGTCAACAAAGACTAGAGGAGACATTGATATGAAGCTCTACCTGTGGATAAGAGTCTCGACCGAGTAGCATCGCTCTCGTCGGAGGGGTACCAAGCAGTGGAGGATCTAGGGGGAATGGGCCGGGGGGCCCACCCACCCCACCCCACCCCACCCCACCCCAAGAATTTTATGAAATGGTTAGTGGATTTGGATTCCTCTCGTCGAGGTAATGAATTTTGACTACTTATGGCCGGATGAGGGAAAACAGTTTCGATAAGATGAAGACGTTAAAAAAGATTATTAGAGGAAGTTGATGTCCGCCCCCCCCCCCCCCCCCCCAACATTCGTAGATCCGCCACTGGTACCAAGAAAGCAGGAGAGAAAGGGAAAAGTAATTCGGGCCAAAAAGTTCTTTTCTCATTTCATTTCACTCCTTGTAGTAGAAAGTCACATATTACAAATTAACCTTAATCAAAAGCTCTGAATAAAATGACGAAAATTAAAAGATAGTTTGAAATATAAATGCGGGAATTAAAAAAGTCAATGTGATCACCCACGTTGATGTCGTTCCAGGCCTTATAATATATCTGCAACATCATCCCCTTCCTCGAAATCAAGCTTGTCCACAAACTAATCCTAGTCATGATCTTGCCGAGGACTTTCTCATGTTTCCCAGGTGGCTTCATCCTTTGTTTGATATTCTCATTGCACTAGAACTTCTTTTAGTACTTGGACTATCCAAGTGCAAACTAATCGGATTAGGTGTACACCTTAGTTTCCACCCTTCCAAAAGAACGGATAAAGGTGGAATTTAGGTCAGCAGGGTTCCTTGGAATAACTCAATGTGGACACGTGGAAATCATTATGAGTTTTAGCATCTACCAGAAGTTGTAAGTGATACGCCAATTGTCAAATACATTCACTGATTTGAAAAGGCCAGTATATCCAGAGATAGTTTATGAGTCCCTCCTTTGGTCATAGATGTTTGTCTATAGGGTTGCAGGTTGAGCCAGACCTAATCGCCCTTTTGATGTTGTACGATGCAATCCATCATATTGATTCTTCATTCAATTCTGAAGTAAATGTTCTCTAGCCATGCCCAGAATATTGTTCGTCGTGGCAGCTCTTTACGAATGCCTTCGACATGAGCGGACAATGATGTGTATGGAGGTAAGTGCTAAGAGTTGCATCCGAACAACAACTCGAATGGATGGTCAGTAGAGCTATATGATAAGATGTACTACAACAATATGCTACCCAAGATAGCCATGTGACAACATACAAGTCGGTAGAGCTATATGAAGTAAATGGCTCGGGGCATCCCTCAATAGATTATATATCAGCATACAAGTCAGAATATGTATTTTTGTATAATGAATTATCAAATTACTTAGATTGATCTAGTTCCTTAGTATTCTCCTATTTTGGAAAACTTCACCACTCTTTATCTCAAGGGCCTTCTCTTCTTGGTTAAATTTGACATTCCATTAAGGCATACGGTATACAATACTATGTATGTTTTATGGGCCCACGCAGAGGTGACAACGCGTGTCCAGGAGAATGTGTTTCTTCAAGCACATTGTATCTTTATTTGTCGTGCACGGTCATTCTATTATTCTCTTCTTATTTCCGCACACTTTAATTCTCAGGCATTATGTAGCCCGGGTGAGAGGCATAATTGGTACTTTTTGTTATACTCTTACATGTCACTACATATAGGTGGGGAGAATGGACTTGATGGTTATGATTGAACCATAATGTTCTCACTTGAATTTATTCCTTCCCTCATCTTCTCCGCTAGGGATAGGGTCATAGGGTTGAGCAAGGCTCCCCTCTTCCCTCCTCTCTTTTGATCGGCCCGGCTCTCATTGTATCTCCCGCCATTGGGAAGGCTAGGTCGATGTTTGTTGTAATAGCTCCTTACGAACTATAACAGCTCCTTACGAACTGTAACAGCTCCTTACGAACTGTAACAGCTCCTTACGAACAAGGTTGTCAGGATCGCGATCCAGATCATAGGATCTTATGATCCTACGATCCAAATTTTGTAAATCGATCCTGATTTTGTAAAGCGATCCTTGATCCAACCCTACTATCAGATCCGATCCTACCACGAAACGATCTCATCTAGGATCTCGATCCTGACAACCTTGCTTACGAATGCCTTCGACATGAGCAGACAATGATGTGTATGGAGATAAGTGTGAAGGGTTGCATCCAAACAACAACTTGAATGGATGGTCGGTAGAGATATATGATAAGATGTACTATAACAATATTCTACCTAAGATAGTTAAGTGACCCACTCATTTGGCTTGCCCTCTACAAAAAAATGCAAATACATCTCTTTTACACGATTACCACTTTTGTTTTTCTCGTTAGACTATGGGTGATAGGAAAAGAACATAGCTAAAGTGGTGTTGTTAAGGCGGGGCCACTCCTGCCAAAAAAGACTAGTGAAAAATTGGTTCGATTTGAAACGATGGATTCAGGCAGTCCTCAAAAAATGTCACTCATGTTGCGGTGTAAGGATCCATCGGGGGTATGAGATGACCGATTCGGTCTATGACTATGATGATCATTGTATTCCCCTGTGAGCATAGAAGGCCCTCGATAAAGGCCATAGATACGTCCGCTCATATATGTGTCGGCACCAATAAGGGTTATAACAACCTCATTGCACATTGATGCTCAATTTTATGTTGTTGACAACTCGGACGATGGGCGCTTAAATTTTGCATTGTGTCTATGCATACTTGCCAATAGAACCCGGCTCGGATTCACTACAAGGTCTTTTAGACCCCAACATGTGTCAGCTCATGTGTCCCCCTTAGTACTACCTGATGCAGGACGGCGCATAAGGTTTGCGCGCATGTCGGTTTTTTTCGGGGAAATCCTAAATACGTGCAACTAATAATGATTTTTTTGCAAAATAAATAGTTTGAGCGGGCATTGCGCGGACTTTATGAAATTAAGCAACATTTATTTTTCTTTTGTAAAGCATAAAAAAGAACTATTTTGTTTAAAAAAAATAGATTTTCTTAAAAATGGTTAAATTATAAATCCGGAAAAAGAAGATTCGCAACTTTCTTTTTTTTCCCTTGTCGTAGCAAAATGAAAATCGTGAACTTCAAATACGTTTCCGTTTTGATTTTTCGACGCAGCGTTCGCTGACAAAATTCAGGCGAAAGCCCAACAAAAATCTAATTATCCTACGAGAAAATTTAGACACACACAAAGGAGAGGGAAGAATCAAGTTACCCACGAAAAGAGATGTCTTTCCGTATTCGAAGTCGATGGTGGTCCCACAAGAAACTTCTCGTCACCTTCGATCTCCCACTCTGAGGTCGGCTGTTATCACACGCAGGCACCACGGAATTAAATCGCTCTCTCACAAGAGGTGGTTTAACGGAATCACTCACTCAACAATGTAAGGAAGTCACAAACTAACAACCTAAAATTCACTCACTCTCACATTCATGATGGAATCACGAAATCTCAACGCACAAGAGCTAATCTAACATCTTTACTGTTCACGGAATAGTGGCCAAAACAAGGCAGCTAACCTAAATCACCTAACCGTTCAAGGATTCAACATGCCAAATTCTATATTTTCTCCCTCAAGGTGATTCCAACAAGAAAACACACAAGAGAAACAAAAATTATATTAACAAAGATCATTTACAGAACAGTCACATTAAATGTTCACTGTTCATCTTCTACAACTCTTCACCGAGGCAGCAGCAAATCCACACTTAAAACAAGAGGCAAATCACATCTTTAACATTAACCACTCTTAACTCTAACAGGAATCACAAACAAAGTAGCAATTACTCATCAACTTTCGACATCCACCAAAAAAAATAACATACCTATTCCCCTTTATAGGGTTACAAAAACAGAAACACATAAAGGATCGGCCATGGCGAAGCTGGAACATGGAGCTAAAACCATCGGGACAGGGCATTGTGCAGGCGGTGGAAGTGGACGAAAAATTCGTTGGAGCTGGACGTGGGTGGAAGACGCGGCATCGCGCGCAGACATTGTGCGGGAGATCCTCCTGGAGCAGCGCCCTAAGTTGTCCAGGCGCACACCCGAGCACGGTCGAGGCGGGCAAAATGACTCAGGCGGGCCTAGGCGTGCGCCTTGCGGGCCATTCAGGCGCACATTAGGCGCGCCTGGACGCCGGTTCGATTTTTTTAGGTTTAGGTTTTGTTTCTTATAAGAAGTCGGGGTAGGGCACGCCGTGTCGCCGTCATTCTTTATCTCATGCAACTGACGCAGGGAAATCTCGCCCCGACGCCCTCATCTGCACTCCGCTCTCGCCGCTCCTCATCTGCTCGCCGGCCGTCGTTTATTGGTTAGTTTCTTCTTCTTCTCTTCTTCTTCTCCTTATTATGAGGGAATGTGTAGAGGAAACTTGTCTTTCTCATTCTTTTTTTTGATTCTTCAAATTTTTGATTTGTATTTCTCCTACAAATACTTGCGAAAAGCAGAAGCCTTCCATGTATTTCTCCCCAAATTTCTACTCCTCTTTTTGTTTCCTACTTTGATTCGTGTTATTCTTTTACTATGGCCCAAGAGGATGTGTTTCTTTTAAAATGTTGAGTAGATATGTTCTAGTTGTCCCCTTTTCAATTTGGGGTAGAACTTTTTCTTAGTAGGTCATTCATTGTTCTTTATTTACTCGTTTGGGGAGTGGTGAATTGTTGAGCCATTTTATATAAGATGGATGTTGAGGGACCAATAGGTGATTGTTATTGTTGATTGATTTAATGTTCAAGATAATGGTTTTTTTAAATGGTCTGATAGTTTAAACTGCGGGTCAAGCACATGACTTTGCCAATGGTTACTCTAAACTCTAGTATACAAAAGCCGATCAATATTGCTCTTTTTGCCAAATAAAATGGTTATCTTGCATGCTAAGTTTGTGCAATGTTTCTAGAGTGAAAGCTTGTGTGTTATTGTATAAATTTGATGACAAAATATCCTAAAATGAATAAAAACTAATGCTAGCTTCCAGTTCAGTGTAAAGTAGTGAATTGGGGATCCAGTGAACACTGTAAAACAGTGAACTGGGGCTCCAGTTCACTGTAAGAACAGTTCCCTTCCAGTTCACTATGGAAGTCAATTCAGTGGTTTTCACTTTCCACTAATTCTCCTCATCTCTTGTTAATTATTATATATACTCATTCTTTTTGTTGTAAAATGATTTAATAGCTGGTAATGGATGCGAGTGGATCTGGTTCATCTAGTGTCCAATTTAGAATTGATCCAGGCTGGAAGTATGTGCGTCAGACATCTGCAGCTAATAAAAATGATTTAACTTGAATTTCTGTGAGAAAGTCACAAATGGTGAAATTTTTTGTGCGAAGCAACACCTAGTTGGGGGATTCAGAAATACCAAAGCTTGTCTCAAATGCCCACAGCATGTACGGACAGAAATTCAAGATTATATGGAAAAGAAAATGGTTGCAAGCAATACGAAAAAAGAAGCATTCACAGACTTTGCAGATGTAGATACTTTTGGAAGCAATGAGGATATGGATGACATTGGAGCGAAGATTCATGGATGCAGACCAAGCGGTGCGCCTAAAAAGCCTCGAAAAAAGAACTGATGGATGTTTTTTTTTTTTGCACCTAACATCGAGAAGAAATTGAAAAAAAGGCCAACAAAAGCTAATGAAGAAACTTCAATTAACGAAGCGTGCAAAAAGGAACTTAGAGGGAAGGCTTGTAAGCATATAGCTCAATGGATGTATGATGCAGTTATTCCTTTCAATATTGTTACATATCCTAGTTTTGCAGTGATGATAGAATCCGTTGGACAGTTTGGGGTTGGACTGAAATCACCCAGTTACCATGAAGTTCGCGTGTCTTTGTTGAATAATGAAGTAACTGAAGTCAAGAATATGATGAAGAATTATGAGGATGAGTGGAGGTTGTTTGGATGTTCTATCATGACAGACCGATGGACGGATAAAAAATATTAATTTATATCATTATATGATTAATTATTTATTTCATTATTTGTTATGTTGCAGGTCCACAGCAAAAAAAGAAATCGACTAGCACAGCAGCGCCTAAATGATTTAATATTTGTAAAATATAATCGTGCCTTGCGTTGGTGATATGATTCACGTGATCGTATTGATCCGATATCGCTGAAAGATATTGACGACAACAACGAATGGTTGATGGGAAGAATGGAGGAAGATGAGGAGGTTGAGCAGTATGACGATTTAGTTTTTGATGACGATTTATTGACATGGAGTACGGTAGCTAGGGACAGTGGAGTAGAAGAGGGCATTTACTCCACGCGCTTATCCTAAGGGAAGAAGATAGATGACAAGGGGAGCACATCTAAGATAAGGGCACATACTCCAACAATCCATACAGATGATGCTGAGGATGAAGATGAAGGCGAGTTCAATGAAGAAGAAGAATATTTTAGTGAAAAAGATGAAACCTTAATTGATTCAGACGATGAGTAATTAATACTTAATGATGACGAGATCAAGAGACCGAGGAAAAATTGAAAAACTATGTGATGACGTGATGTTATGTCGTTTTCTTGCACATTAGTTTAGAGTTTATGATTGTTGATTTGATACTTTATGCTTGTTTTTGGTGCGAAACATTGCAATCTCTTAATATTTTTTTTCAAATCATTGTTTTCAAATGTTAACAGCATTTCATCTCCCTGGCTTTCTATTTGTTATGTAAGTTTATGGCTGGAGTTAATAGTTTTCAATGTTGTTCAATTTATGAAAGAGCATATTACTTTGAATGATAATTTGTATGTGTTTGTCAGTAACTTACTTCAGTTACCTTATTTATTCTCTTTGAATTTAATTGAAGCATTTTCAAGTTGATTTAACTTGATTGTATTTGATTGTATAACATTCTAATTTCAATAGTGAATGTTTCTGAATTTGTTAATTCCATCACTTAAAGTAATTATTTGTTAGATAGTTGTTTATAAATTTTAGGACATTTCATGACACTCACACATTGGAGTTTTTTACAACTCATTTTAAAATTTTAGGACATTTCATGAACACTCACTCATAAGAGATTTCCAAAACCATTTTCATTTAGCATTCAAGAATTGGACGCTCAATTGGCTCGATTTCAGCGAATTGGGCCCAATTGGCTCGATTTCAGCGAACTGGGCGCCCAATTCGCTCGATTTCAGCGAACTGGGCGCCCAATTCGCTCGATTTCAGCGAACTGGGCGCCCAATTCGCTCGATTTCAGAGAACTGGGAGCCCAATTCGCTCGAATTCAACGAATTAGGCGTCCAATTCACTCAATTTCTTTTTATCTCATTTTTGCGCTTCACGTGGCTCAGGCGCGCGTCTGCGCCTTGGTGCGCCTTGCGCCTTTGATAACTAAGGCAGCGCCAATGTCAGAGAGGAACGACTGACCTAAATGCCCGTTGATCCAGGAAGAAGGAATGAACCAAATAAAAAAACATGGGGCTTCTTTTCACTTATGAGCAAAGGGCTGGACCTTTTCTTCATAGGCCGGGGTTGAACTTTCATGGGCCGGCTGGGAAAGTGAAGCATTTGGGCTGAACCGGCTGATTTTGTTTGAACATAAATTATATATATGTGTGTGTTCATGGGACAGGGTTAAACTTTCATGGGTCAGCTGGGAAAAACAAGTACAATATCTGATCCAATATAAATATGCTAAAAATAATAATCCAGTACAACAAAATCTCACCAAATAGTGGGCTGACCAAGACACTGAAGAATCCGGAGTCGGAGACACGTGTACGGCGATCAAAGGAGGAACCGGGACGTGGAAAACCGTGTAGGTGGCTGTCCTCGGCGGTGGAAGGCGGGATCGGGCCGGAAATAGATAGATCCGGCCACATAGTAGTAAATTCAGGCAAGGGAAGGTTGGATCCGGTGTTTGGGAGCGGATCCGGGCTAAGAAATGAAGTATGAGAGGAGGGGATGACGGATCGGGGACTGAAACTCTCAGATCTGGACTGATCTAGAGAATTAGGGCTGCAAGAAAGTGGATCCACAGGAAATAGGGGCTGGGAAAAATGAAACCAGTGGCTGGTTTTGCTCGTCGGGTGCAGGGAGGGGGGTTTAGAGGGAGAGGCGGCGGACTGGGAGGGGTCAGCCAAGGGGACGGCTGTTGAGAAGAGGGGAAGAGGCAGGGTGGCAGGTGGCGGATTGATGGATAGGAGGGAGGCGACAGGGAGAGGGAACAACCGGTCGGGGTGGATCTAAGGATGAGAACTTTATTAATCAACAGTAAATTTAATTATTGAACAGTACCAGTGAATAGAAAACGGGATTTTTTTTCTCTAGACAACAGCGGTGCGTTGCTTTGGGGGGTGGGGTGGTAAGGGGCTAGTGGGGGTGTTTGAGGGGTGGAAAATGGATGTTAGGGTTAAGAGTTTACCTTGGGAGAGAAGATACAAGCCTAGGAGTCGTCACCTAGGGTTTCACGGAGTCGGCAACGTGGCGGGATCACGGGAATCCGGGAAAAACTTTCTCCAAATTATGCAATTCCTTAGATCAGCCCCTAGTACCTTTATTTATAATAAAACAAGGATTAGGGTACCCCCATCAACGACTATAATTGGTCGGAGGTGAGGCTACCCAAATACATCAAAATAAATGCAAACATAGTAAATAATATATCAAATCGATTCGCAACGCGAATCCGAACACATATGCGGAGTCCGATCGTCGATCCGGGCGCGTCATATATGGTAAGTCGCCAATTCAATTCCGAACGAGCCCAAAACTCGTCCTCGTCTCTGCTCAGCATCAATAGGTCTCAGGTATTAAAGTGCCAATGATATCCCCTCTTTAGTGGCTTGGACCCTCTCTTTTTTCATATTGATGTATGCATATTTGGAGGTTGAACATCACAAAACTTTTTTGTTTTTATGATACTTCATTTATATTTTATTTTATGTTTTATCATATTTTCCGATCGGAGGCACTTCCGGATATTGAGGAGTTTCTGCACAACAAGTTATTAAACATTATTCATCTTGATTATAACAAATCAAGAAATTAAAACTTAAATATTGTTTCATTATTACCTTAGCAAATCGGGTCCCATGAAATCATTTCATAGTCAGTGCAACATCTATTGTAATAAGACCTTACAACACAATATTGTTTTTCAAAATTCTGTTGCCAAGACTTTTGTATCACAGATGGACTTGAAATTTTGTGTGGGATCTAGTTTATTGAAGTCATGCAAATCGAGTTACACGTTCAAAGAATGTCGCAAACAACAGGTTGGTAGAAAGTTGACACCTAATAGAAACAAACATGTCACAAGTAGGTAGCATAATCATAACAAGACAGTACCAATAATGTGCATAGGAGGTAGACTCACAGAAAGGAAGCAGCAATCTTCAGTATGTGGCTTGCCAAGAGCAGTGCACTTTGTTGTTGCCTCGCTGACAATCGCCTACCTTATTCACATGCACACATTATACATGCACTCCCACCCAATGAGCAATGATTCCATAGCTTAACCACAACTTCATACTCTCTATTCCGATGGCAATCAAGAATCAAGGTTACAGATATCTCTTCACTTGTTTTGCAATAGCCACCTCCAAATTCGGTGAATCAATGAGTCAGAATTTACCCTCCAACAACCACAGCAAACAAAAATACTACCATATCACACTGCATCTTTTGATAGTCATTAACTGGTTCCCAATTCCTAAAGAATTGTGAGAAACCCGCCTTAAGATGAATCGGCTTCTTACAATTCGTTCTTCAGATCCTCGTTCAACCTAATCATGTTTCCCTACAATAGAATCTAATAATTTCTCGTGACATAACAATGGTTTCCTCGAGAACCCTAATGCCCCGAACGTAAAACAGCAATAACTGAGATCGAACAAAAATCAAAAACTAAGACGAGAAGGTCAAATTATTTTCCTCCAAATAGTACAGTGACAACAATCAACCTTACAAAAATAAGAAACACTGCATTGACGACAATCAAAGTCAAGCAGAACGCGTATTGAAGCTGAAAAAATGGAATCGATCCATAAACTTGTAGAAAGAAAGCAGGAAATTGATAGAGTCATCAGAGTTTACCGGATTTCGATGCTTGTCCTTCAAAGTGGAATGGGTGACAGCTTGAGCTCCGATATCCCCCAATCCCCAGAGAATCCCCGAGCTAATCACTTGGGTCTTTACTGGATGTACCTCCAAGCATTTCTGGTACCATCTCCACAGCCTCGACATCGATGGATCCTTCGATCGATGATTCCGCAGAAAAAGTGAGCTATTCAATGTTGCGCCGTATTCAATAAGAAGAGAAACACGAGGACAGATATAGAGAGGTAGAGATCGCCTCTGAGCTTAAAAATTATACTCCTACCGTTTCTCAACAACTCCTCTTCGAAGTTCGACCTGATTTTGATGGAAACGAAGACCTGGAGGAAGCTCCGGCCTCCGAGACGTGATAATCGGACGGCGGCGGCAGCAGAAAGACTTGAGCAGGCAAGCTGCTGCTGTGTGTGTGTGTGTGTGTGTGTGTGTGTTTGGTGGGAGGTAGAGAAGAGGGTCGCAGCCTCGCAGGGCATCGAAACGAAGCCGCTGGAGATGGCAGAATCCTGTAGGAGAAATACAGGTTCCGCCGTTTACTGCCCTTTTCGAACATTAGCACATTCCACCCTAACTTTTTTTTTTTTTTTGACAATTTGGCTTTTTAGCATATTGCACATTTCATTTACTTCTTTTTGGCACATAAGCACATGACAACCTAAAATTCTAAACATGGCACTTCTCCCCACCCCACACACAATTGCATTTGTTTTGGCACTTTACACAACGGACTTAAATTTAAGGGTATTTTTGGTCCAAATGAGGCTAAAATTCCTTAAATTTAATGGGCTATACTTGAAAGATTTGGGAGCGTTGAGAAGGAATGAGGTGTATGACTATTGGTAAGAAAGTTGGGCGAAAATACTCCTCATTACAATGTCCTATGGTGCAAAAATGCCAAAATAAATGCAAATAGGAGTGCAAAATGTCATATTTAAAATTTTGAGTTGAAAGTGTCAAACAGGCGCAAATGAGGATGCAATGTGCCAAAAGCTTTGACGCTTTACATTTTGGACGATTTTAATTGTTGCCTCCACCTTTTCTTGTAATTATTTTTATTCAATTTCAAATGGGCAATTTAGGCTTTGTTTGGCACTGACATGTTTGCTTCTGTGAATTTGAACAAAAACGTTACCATCATAGAAAGCATATTTGGCAAAACATAGTATTTTTATCTGAGTTGTGTTGTTTTGCGCATTTTAATTTTAGCCTTCACACATATGTGATTGACTTTCATCAAGCATATGAATAACATTATTATAAAAAGTTAATTCCTGTGATTGACTTTCATCAAGTAGATGAATAACATTATTGATCAAGCATCCTGTCACAAACTTATTCTCACAATATCGTGTGCGGTATTAGCTTCTTTATGCACTTCTTCACAACTAGGTAAGTCAGCCTCCTTCAATATTGATCGTGACAATATGTTGTTACTAGTACGGGGGGAATTATTATGGCTTTATTGGTTCATGTGCCAAATTATAGAAATATGGTAATTGAATGATCTTCTAGTAGGGTCAAACAGTGTGAATGGGCCTTCTTATTCAAGATATTTACGAAGCGTGAATGCAGAAATGCGGCCTATTAGAGCAAAGATTTTGATTGCTTTTATGTCCGCTTTTTTTGTATTACTAATAAGGCTCTGTTTGGCGTGATGGTACTGGCTGTGAATGTGTTGGTTCTGAACTGTCGTTCGTCAATGCTGAACCTCACCTAAGGAACTTCATCCACTCTTACATTCCAAATTAGTTTTCTTTTTTGATGACAATAAAGTTGTCAATGTCAAACATATACATTCTATGACGGTGGCATTTTTGTCCAAATTCACTGGAACAAAACAAAAAACATCTCTCTATTTATTTTAAATGTATTTTTACGTTTAGGTGATGTGGTATGTCACAAATTATATGTTTGAGAGGTATAAAGTGACAGACCTAAATAATTATGATGCAATGTGCCAAAGGCCTTATTACGAAAGGTGCAAGGCGCCAAAAATCCTTTTATAGCGATAAACAGTTAAGTATCCAAGCAAATCAAGAAAGTTCTTCATAGCATGCAGTCCATATGAGAGTGAGGGGAATAGAGAGGAAATGTTTTTCCTAGAGACTGAGAAATTTTGTTTTTAAATTTTCTTTTTAGGTTACATTTTTCATATTTTTCTAAAAAATAATGTTGTAAAATACATTTTTCTTCTTTTTCAAATTAGTGGCACTGGAATAGTCAAATAGTGTGCATGGGCGAAATTACCTAGTGGTCCGTATGGCCAGAGCTTGTGCGCTCCCTAAACTTTCACGAATGGGTGGAGCCCGTTGTCAACTAAGAGCAAACATGCTCTAGAGTACGTAGGACATAAAACACAATATTTTTTCTACTATCATCAACCTAGGCATTACATAGCATATTGCCCCAAAAATGGAGATAATAATAAAAAAGAAAATAGAAGGCCCCCCACTGACCATGAATTAATGACATGAATATAGGGGCGGCAGAAAAAGTAGATGACATTATTATTGATGGGGTTCCCGTTAAGTATTTCTGAGACAGGTCAAGGGGACCAAGCGACCACTTAAGGAGGAGGGTACGCAAGCACGGCCGGCCCGAGCACAAGCGTAACACGTCAAAGCAGGAACGGCGAGCGTGCGCAGTGCGCCTCCAATGGGCGCGCATAGTGTGGGCCCCGTAGGCGCGCGCCGGCCGCCGTCGTTGCGGTCGGTGTACAACCCCGTATTCGCAGAGTGGGGTCCCAAACAAGCGCAACGTGTAATCCAGAGAATGGTCCGAGACAAGTGAGCCCAAAGGCTAAGGGGGCAAAGGGGGCGGGGGCGGGGGCGGCGGGAGGCCGACACCCGCCCCGACCCTACTTCAGGGGGAGGGTGCGGCGGGAGGTCGCCACCCGCCCCGATTCTATCTTAGGGGGCGGGTGCGGCGGGAGGCTGGCACCCGCCCCGACCCTATTTTCAGGGGGCGGGTGCGGCGGGAGGTCGACACCCTCCCCGACCCTATATTCAGGGGGCGGATGAGGCGGGAGGCCGGCACCCGCCCCGACCCTATCTTTAGGGGGCGGGTGCGGCGGGAGGTCGGCACCCGCCCCGACCCTATTTCAGGGGGGCGGGTGCGGCGGGAGGCCGGCACCCGCCCCGACCATATTTCAGGGGGGCGGGTGTGGCGGGTGCGGCGGGTGCGGCGGGAGGCCGGCACCCGCCCCAGCCCTTCTTCAGGGGGCGGGTGCGGCGGGAGGCCGGCACCCGCCTCGGCCCTTCTTCAGCGGGCGGGTGCGGCGGGAGGCTTGCACCTGCCCCGGCCCAATTTCAGGGGGCGGGTGCGGCGGGAGGACGGCACCCGCCCCGGCCCTATTTCTGGGGGCGGGTGCGGCGGGAGGCCGGCACCCGCCCCGGCCCTATTTCACGGGGCGGGGGCGACGGGAGGCCGGCACCCGTCCCGGCCCTTTTTTAGGTGGCGGGTGCGGCGGGAGGCCGCACCCGCCCCGGCCCTTTTTGAGGGGGCGGGGGTAGCGGGAGGCCGGCACCCGCCTCGGCCCTTTCTCAGGGGGCAGGGGCGGCGGGAGGCCGGCACCCGCCCCGACCCCAGTAAATCAGGGGGCGTGTGCGGTAGGAGGTCGACACCCGCACCCGTCCCTTGTTAATCAGGAGGGGCGGGTGTGGTGGCAAGCCAACACCCACCCCAACCTTTTTAGGGTGTTGCCCGACGACGTCACTATCGCCTGCCGACACCATGGAGCTTTCGCCCGGCCTAGTTCTCGCCCGGCCTAGTTCTCGCCCGGCTTGAGCAGCTCGCCGGCTTGAGGGTCTTGCCCGGCTTGAGGATCTCGACCGGCTTGAGGGTCTGCTATTTTTCCCCTGGTGGGTTGCGAATAGCTGCTCAAAATAGCGGAGTTTGGCTGTTGGCAGACCAGCCCGGGGTATTTCAGTAATTTTAGAGCAACGGGTGTCGGCTATTTGCAGGTCGTTTTCAAAAATCTATAAATAGACCATTGGGGTGTCTTGTAGAGGGATCCGTTTTCACCAATCTTCATCTTCTTCCTTCATCCTCCAAGGCACCTAGCTCAGCATTGGCTAGGGAGGGGGAGATCTCAAAAGTCTTTCGGGTGTGAGGTGGGACCTCCACGCTAGAGCCAAGGGTCATTTTCCAAATTCAGGTCTCTCACCAATGGACGGCTTGGGAGAAGTAGGTGTGAGCTGCACCCCTAGGTCCGAACTCTAGGTGGAACCGAATCTCGGTTTCAATATTTTGCTGCGGTGAGCGTGGACCGCAGCTCATATAGAAGTTCCTGAGCAAGTTCTATGGCGGGAGATCATGGAGGTGGTGATGACTCCAACGAGCTCCCCAACCCAGTACCCTTTGTAGGGAGGGAAGAGTTCATGGCATCCATCCAAGGCATCATGGAGATGTTGCGAAGTATTGCTCCTCTAGGTGACTGCTCAACACCCACCCACCCACCCCCCCCAGGAACTAGCTCCCGGGGGGTCTTGGCGAGACAGCTCCCAGGGGTTTCGACGAGACAGCTCCCAGGGGTCTCGGCGAGACAACTACCAGGGGTCTCGGCGAGACAGCTCTCAGTGGTCTCGGCGAGACAGCTACCAGGGGTCTCGGCGAGACAGCTCCTAGGGGTCTCGGCAAGACAGCTCTCAGGGGTCTAGGCGAGATGACCCCAGGAGGGGTAAAAGAAAGTGCATCAGGAAGACGACCCGGGAAGGAAAGGATTGGAGAGGGGGTCGAGCGAGACCTTACTGGTCGGGAGTTATTCCCCAGCCCGGCGAGTGCTAGCCTCCCAGGCGAGCAGGTCGCGCAAGTGGAGCATGCAAGACCACCAAGTAGGGGGTCACCCTTCAGCGAGATGATTTTTTCAGCTCCCGTTCCCGAGGAGTTCAGAGAACCTGACATGACTTACTATACCGGGAAGGATGACCCCGTCCAGCACCTGTAGTGGTTTGAAGATACGATCTCTTTCAGGCCGATGACGGATGCATTCAAGTGTCGCCTCTTTGCAATCACGTTGAAATACAAGGCGAGAGATTGGTTCCATCAACTCCCAGCGAGATCGATCAACGGGTTCAAAGACTTGAGCCAGAGTTTTCAGCTTCGCTTCTCCACTTCTAAAAAGAGGAAGAAAAGTCTCGAGTCCATCTTCCTGATAAGTCAGAGGGCGGAGGAGTTGTTGGCCCAATATGTGGACAGGTTCCAAGAAGAGATCCTGGACATCCAGGAGGTGTCGGGGTATGCCCTCCAAATGTCGTTTATAGTGGGGTTGCGTGAGGGGTTCTTCAAGATGCGTTTGACCCGAAAGGCCCTCTATCCTTCGAGGAGATGATGGAAAGGGCGGCAGAGGATATAGCAACTGAGGCGGACAACCCGGCATTTGTCAAGAAGTTGGCAAGGTTAACAGAGGCAGAGTCGAAGGAGCATGGTGGCTTGAGGCATCAGGAGGGAAGAAGGGGAGAAGAGTAGAGAGCTCAGGGGTTCCAGGGACCTCAGAAAGGTCCGGAGCCAGGTTGGAGGCAACAAGGAGGGCCCATTAAGGGTCCAGGAAGAGGTCTTGTCTAGGGTGGGGGGAACTTTTATGGAGGCCAAGGGAGGTTCAACTTCCAGAGGCAAGTGCCTAGACAGCTCCTACCCCCACCACATCAAGCCATGGAGATAGGAAGAGGGGGAAGAGGTAATGGGAGAGATAGCCCAGCCCGTCGAAGAAGGGGGAAGAGTGTTGTCATACTGTGACTTCCACCAGGCTCCATGTTACTTTGGGGGGCCAGTGCAGGAACTGCAGGTTCGTCATTGTGAACGCTCCCAGCAGCTACAACGCAATATTCGTACGGACCCTCATCAGCACCTTTTGTTGTGTGTCCTCCTCATTCTACCAATGCCTCAAGTTCAATGTCGATGGCATCCAGGTCCAGGGAGACCCCAAGGTAGCGAGAGAGTGCTACGTGACTGCGGTCAACTCCATCTTCTGGAAAGGAGGGGCTGAGGAGATGGAGAGGAGGATGGAAGAGATGTATGGCCAGGAGGCCATGGGAGAAGCTGAGGAGATGGAAGTGGTGGAGGAGGTTCGCGCCCGTGTGGAGGTAACAGAGAAAGTTCTGGAGGAGCTGGCCGAGGTGATGGTCGTAGAGGAAGCTGAGGAGGAGGAAGTTCTTGTGCTATGAGAGGTGGTCGCGGGCAAGTTGGAAGAGCAGTCCTGGCTGGAAGCTGCAGAAGAGGTGGCAGAGATGGAAGTTCTCACCCAGGGAGGAAGGGTGGAGAGAGTGCGGGTCAGCGGAGGACTGAGCCCAGAGGACCAGATAAGGATGTTGGAATGCATCCAAAAAAATATGGACATCTTCGCATGGAGCTCGGCGGACATGTCGGGGATCGATGCGGATGTTGTTTGCCACCACCTCAACCTTGATCCTGAGGCCCACCCCATCCGGCAAAAGAAGAGGTCTACCGCTGACAAGCTGGCCGAGCCCATCCGTGAAGAGGTGGAAAAGCTCCTAAAGGCTGGGTTTGTATCGGAGATCCAGTATTCAGGCTGGGTCTCCAATGTGGTGATGGTCAAAAAGGGAGACGGACGCTGGAGGATGTGTATTGACTTTTCTCTCTTAAATAAAGCATGTTCTAAGGATTTTTATCCCCTGCCTCGAATCGACACGCTGGTTGACTCAGCCATCGGTTTTTCTCTAATGAGCTTTCTAGATGCATTTTCTGGTTATCATCAGATCAGGATGCATCTGCCCGACATGAAAGATGTCTCCTTCATCACAAGGGAGGGGTGCTACTGTTATAAAATGATGCCCTATGACTGAAAAATGTTGTGGTGACATATCAAAGAATGATGAACCGAGTCTTTCGGGAGCAGAAGGGAAGGAACTTAAAGGTGTACGTGGATGACCTCATGATCAAGAGTCAGGATGTGGACTCTCACCTCCAAGATCTGGAGGAGACCTTCAGCACCCTGCGGAAGTATAAAATGTGGTTGAACCTCTTGAAGTGTGTCTTTGGGGAAAGCAGAGGCAAGTTCCTAGGTCATCTCCTTACTCCCGCGGGGGTGGAGCCCAACCCTGACAAGGTGAGTGCGAGAAAGCTTTCCAAACCTTGAAAGACAACTGACCCAGGCTCCGCTTCTCCGAGGACCAAAGGAGGGGGAAGATTTGTCTTCATACCTTGGGGTCGGGGCAGAGGCTGTAAGCTCCATCCTGGTCCGGGAGGAGGGTAAGAAGCAGCTACCAATCAACTATGTGAGTAGGGTCCTGAGGAAGGCAGAGTTGCGGTACCCTATTTTGGAGAAGTTAGCTTTCGTCTTAGTCATCTCGGCTCGGAGGCTCCGACCCTATTTCCAAGCACATTCCATCCGGGTAGTGATAGATCATCCCTTCCGCAGCATCTTTGAGGGGGTGGAGCACTCCAAAAGGCTTGCAAAGTGGTCCGTGGAATTAAGCGAGTTCGATATATCTTTTGTTCCTCGCCTCTCGATCAAGGCCCAGGAGATGGCCGACTTCCTGACCGATTATGTGGTTGAGGTGGCGAAGATCGAGCTCACTCACCCGGTCCCTTGGAAGGTAAAGATGGACGGCGCTTCAGAGAGGCATTCTTTTGGAGTTGGGGTGATTCTAGAGAGCCCTTAAGGGACAAGGATAGAGCAGACAGTGGTCATCCATTTTTCCATTACCAACAAACAAGCGTAATATGAGGCGGTGATCGCAGGGTTGCGTCTGGCCAGGGAGCTAGGAGTGTACGATGTGGAGGTGCTAACAGACTCCATGGTGGTGTCCTCCCAAATCAATGGCGAGTTCGAAGCAAGAGAGCTCACTTTCTAGCTGTACCTGGCAAGGGTGAAGGGAGTCATCGGCATGTTCCAAACGTTCTCCATTCGACACGTGTCGCGGGAAGAAAATGAGCAAGTAGATCAGCTGGCCAAGTTCGAACCCCGTGCGGGAGGAACCCTTCACGACCTTTCATTGAGGAGGGGGAGTTGATGGAAGTGGACCAACGTCCCTCCTGGATGGATCCCTTCACGATTTTCTTGTCAACAGGGGAGTTCCCAGAGGGCCTTGACAGAAAGCGCTTCAAACATAAGTCGGCGTATTACCTCATGTGCGACGGGAAGCTATACAGGAAGACCCTCTCGGGCTTGCTAGCACGTTGCGTGGCTGAAGAGGAGGTCCCAAGGATCTTGGAGGAAGTTCACTCCGGGGAGTTTGAGAGTCACTTGGGGATCAGGACCCTGGAAGGAAAGATAGTCAGGCAAGGGTACTTTTGACCGACCCTAGGCCAGGATGCCACCGAGTTCGCAAAGAAGTGTCAGAAGTGCCAGTTGTTTGCCCCTCTCCAACTGCTGCCAACTTAGAGGCTCAGAAGCATCACCTCCCCCTGACCCTTTGCCATTTGGGGAATAGATCTTGTAGGACCCTTCCCCCAGGCCAGCGGGCAGAGGAGGTTCTTATTGGTCATGATTAATTATTTTTCTAAGTGGTTGGAGGTCAAGGCGCTGACTAAGATGACCTCCCAGGTGATTTAAAACTTTGTATGGGGAGAGATCGTTTGCCGGCACGGGTTACCTCAGGCCATTGCCACGGACAATGGATAACAGTTTGCCAGCACGGAGTTCATTAGTTTTTGTGGTCAGCTCGGGATTGATCTTTTGTTCGCAGCGGTCCACCATCTAAGGAGTAATGGGCAAGTAGAGGCAGCAAACAAGATCATTGCAAACTTGTTAAAAAAGAAAGTTGAAAATCTGAAAGGGAGCTCGGTGGAGCAACTCCCTTTGGTCCTTTGGGCCCTGAGAACCACTCCCAATACGGCCACGGGGGAGACCCCCTTCAAGCTCTCCCATGTGTTGAAGCCAAAAATGACCTCAACGAATGTTCACGAACCAAGGTGCAGCCGACGCCTACTTCTCTCAAACCTCGACCCTTGACTGGCTGCTAAGGTCCTAAGACTGACCCAAAGCCTCAGCAGGGAGGTCTCACCTCACACCCGGAAGATCCCTGAGAGCTTCCCCTCCAAAGCCAAATGCTGGGCTGGGAGCTCTTCAGAAAACACTAGAGTTGGAGAATAATGAAAGCCTGCTTTCCAAAGAGCCCTTATGGGTCTATTTATAGTCTTCTCTTGACCCGAAAATACTGAAATACCCCTGATGGGTCTGGCAATAGCCAAATCCCGCTGTCCACCCGGAGGCAGACAGGTAATTTTACCCGGGGATAATAAAATAATCTTCTCCTGGGCGCCGGGCCCCACCACCTGGACCTGCTTGGCGAGAACCCCGGGCGAGAAGGCTCTCGCTGAGCCTTAGTTGGGCTCACCTTGGCGAGATCTCCCGCCAAGAGGGTTCTCGCTCTCGGTGGTCTTGACGTCACTGCCGTTAGACGTGATGCTGAGTGGGTGAAGCTCACTCTACGCCTTCATTGCTAATCACGGCGTTGAGTGAGTGAAGCTCACTCAACACCCTCACTGCTAATCACGGCATTGAGTGAGTGAGGCTCACTCAACGCCCTTTTCTGCCGGATGCGGCGTTGAGTGAGTGAAGCTCACTCAACGCCCTTTGCTGCCGAAACACGGCGTTGAGTGAGTGAAGCTCACTCACCGCCCTTTGCTGCCGGATGCGGCGTTGAGTGAGTGAAGCTCACTCAACGCCCTTTGCTGCCGAATGCGGCGTTGAGTGAGTGAAGCTCACTCAGCGCCCTCTCGCCCGAATGCGGCGTTGAGTGAGTGAAGCTCACTCAACGCCCTCTCGCCCGAGTCCCGAAGCCTAAAGCTGACCTGAAGACCCGAGTCCCGGCACGAACGATCTCGCCTACTAATGGGCGGGAGCTCCTTAAGGGCGAGAACTCTGCCAGTCTGCCCCAGGGCTAACCCGGGACTAGCCCAACCCTGGCCACTGAAGTCTTGGTCTTCTGGGTCCTACCCAGCGAATATGGGGTTGTACACAATCCCCGCTCTTTTCGAGCTAGCCCTGCGCTCGACAAGACAAGTCCAACCCCAAAATATTCGCTGGACACGTGCCTGTCTGCCAAGGGAATCTTTCGGTGGGCCCTACTTCGGCTATAAATACGTGCTGGATAGGCGACCATAAGATTTGCCTCTAAACCACTGCTTCTTGACCGAGCTCTCGCCTGGATTTTTTGCGTGAGGCCACCATGTATGCTAAACGCGCTGCCAAGCCACTTTCGCAAGACCTTCAAGACCGGCTAGTTGTTGCCCAAGCGTGAGCTCTGGCCAACTGTGCTGCGGTGGCCCCGTGGCTAGCGAGGAAATCTTCCACCGTTGGACCCTCCGAGCCGAAGAAGAAAAAGAAAGACAAGAGGAAAGCCAAGGTGGTCCGACGAGACCTTGCTCACGAGAACAGGGATCCACCCTCTCCTACCCCGAATCCTGCGGGGAACCCCTCTCTGCAAAAGGTATGTCTTTCGATCGCGCCTTCCGAGACTATTTTGCTATAGGTCTAATAGTTAACGTGACCTTTCGCAGGAGTCTGCCCCTAATGACGGCGTCGGGTCCCCGCCGGCTCCCCCGAACTCGCTAGTTCACCCTCCCGAGGATCAAACGCGAGTTTCGGGGGTGATTCCTCCGATCGAGACCAGGACGATATGTACACATTCTGTCATTTTTCAATACTTCAATCTTGCCCTCTCTTCTGAACTGTCTTCTCGCAGTGACTGCTTCCACCGACCTTGGTCTCGCCACTCGGGAAGATGAGGCGAGAGTTGTTGAGCCGCCTCCCCCCGCGGCGAATCCCGCCCTGCAGGCGGGAAGGGTGGCTTCTGAACCCTCCGTCACTCCCAAGGATGTCGATCATCCCTTGAGAGAAGATAACTCCCCCCGTGCTTCCGGCCAGGTTGGGGTCATCGCGCGCGAGCCATTCCGCCCGGGGCGGGGCAAGCCTCTTCACCTTCTTTACGGAACCGATGGGGGGGGGGTCAGGCCTTTTCGTCCGGTGCCAGTCGACGGTTCTCGCCGGACTACAGGTATGCGATACGTTCTTGCCAGCTAATCGTCATGCTTTAAACAAACCCTTGGGCGCTCTTTTTGCAGGGGATCCCAGCTCGCTGTCGGGAGCCGACGAGGAGGGAGAAGAAGAAGAGGAAGAAGAAGAAGAAGATGGCGAAGGCTCCCCCCTCCCATCGTCTGGCGAGATAGAGGGAATCCTGAATGGCGCCGAGAACGCGAAGGGGCGAAGGAGGAAAATCTCGGCCATTTTGTCCAAGCTCATCCGGCGAGATCGTGTCCGTGCTGCCACGGCAAGAGCATTCCGTGAATCTGTGGAGCAGAGGCTGGAAGCTCTGGAGCGAGATTTCTTCTTGGGCGAGGCTGATCGGCCGGGAGGGCCCGCTGCCGGGTCTTCGCCAGGGAGATGCATTGCGCAGATCCGGGATCAAGCCCGGCGGATTAACCTAGGGTGTACCACCATGTCATCCTATTTAGACCTGCTGGCGCCTCCAAGGACCAGGCTGCGGGAACGAGGTCGATGACGCTGGGAACCCTACTAGTTCCCCAGATCTCGCCATCTCTCTCTCTTTAGCCTTCCCTTCAAACAATGTACCCCTATGTTTGTTCGTAATAACGATTATTATTATTTTTATTCAGCTCTCGCCGGCGAGAGCGTGTCATTATTCATATCTTCCTATCTTGTGCTGCGATCTTAAGAATTCGTGTCAGAACTAGGGTGCTCACGCCAATTAGACACGATGGCGTGAGATAGGATGCTTGCGCCGCGACTGGGATTCTCGCGCCAAAACTAGGATGCTTGCGCTAATTAGACACGGGTGTTGCTCGCTGTTATCCCGGGGGGGAATCGAGGCGTCGCCGGTCAAGATCGTGACAGCTGTACTTCGCCACCATTTTCTCTCTCTATCGGACGGCGCCATAATGATCACGGTTCCCTATAAATAGAGAAGTCCACCCACCGCATTTATTTCTCCGATCCGGAACCTTAACTCCCTTCCATTGCTCTCGGCCTCTTGCTTCCGCCTTTACCTCTCGAAAGCTCTCCCCTTCACTCACAAACCCAAATGTCGGGCGAGAGCGAGGGTCGCGCTCATTGCGCGGAAGCATTCCGAAAGCATATTTTCCCTTCCTGCACCCTCACCCTGGAGGAGTTCAACACGACCGTTAATCGCTTCGTCCCTGCTGGCTTCTCGGCGAGGAATCCGGGCAATCATGACAAGGTGAATACCCCGGGGCCGGGAGAGTTTGCCATCCCCCTCGAACATTTCGAGGTGGGTTTCCGCCTTCCCCTCTGGCCGGAGATTCGTCAAGCTCTCCGCTACTATGGGGTAGTTCCCGCCCAACTGAACCCGAACTCCGTCACGATCCTTGTAGCGTTCATATGCTACATGCAGTCCGAGAGGATCGAGTTCAGCCTGCCAATCTTCCGGAAGCTATTCACCTTCCGCGCCAAAGGAGGGGTGGTCTTCTTTTCCGGGCAGCTGCTCAAGACTACCGGTCTCGCCAACAAACATCACCACTGGGGCGAGAGGTTCGTCTATGTCACCGGCGACTTCGGCAACGTCCCCCTCCAGCCTGTTCAGTATGAGGATGCCGCCTACAAGCCGCCCGCTCTGGGATCGCGTGAGAGCGCGATTCTGGACTTCTTTGGCACGAAGGAGTTCGACGTCCACTTCCTCCGGCGAGACGTCGACTCCCTTCTTCCCGTCCCCCCGGGCGAAGGTATGGTTTCGCCCTAGATTTGACTCTGTCAGGATCTTCTTGTGCTGAATAGTGCCACTTTGCAGGAGGGCGGGAGGTCCCCCTGCGCCAACCTTTCGCCGAGGCCCCGGGTACCGAGAGCCTGGCCGCGAGAGATTCTCTCACCCTCGCGAGAGCTGGCGCTCGCGCCTGCCGGGATGAACCGGCCCAGCCCGTGTCACCAAAAGCCAAGAAGCGGAAAGGCACCCTTCCCGCCCTCCGATCATTGAAGAGGCCAAAGCCGTCTGCTTCCGAGAAAGGGAAATCCCTGGCATTCTCGCCCGTCCGGTCTCGATCTTCCCCCGGGCAGGTCCTTCGAAGAGCTTCTTCAGAGGGCCAGCGAGATGGATGCTGCTGCCAGGAGCCATGCCGAGGCTCCCGCCGGGAACCCACCGGCCGTAAGCGAGGCTGGGGGAGAGGGGGCCGCTGCCGAGACCTCCGCCCGGAACTCACCTGCCGCAAACGAGACTGGGGAAGAAGGGGTCGTCGCCGAGACCTCTGCCCGGACTCCGCCCAAGGAGGTGCCGAAAGGGCACATAAACTATGGATTCGGCGTGAAGTACCTCGACGCTGAGGGGAAGCCTCAACTCTAGTGGGACCCCGAGTCCAACTTGATCAAGGTCTCGACCCTCCTTCCCAGCTGGGCGGAGCGAGACGAGGTCACTGGCGAGGCCTTCTCGCTAGGCTATGGTTTCTACAGCCGAGAGGACGCCAGCGTTTTCGACCAGACGCCCACTCGGCTCTTGGCCTTCGATTCCGCCCAGGCCCTACTGCGTGGATTTGAGCTCGCGCATATGTGCGCTCGCCGGAGCATTAGCCTAGATAAGAATTTCATGGACATGTACAAGGCGAGGGAGGGAGCAGTGGCTCAAGCGCGTGCCCTGGAGAAAGAGCTCGCGAGTGCTCAGCAAGAGCTGGCGAATGCTCAACAATTGCTATCCCTACGCCTCGCAGTCGAGGTAAGCGAGACCTTCCTGGACCCCTGTTCTCGCTTCCTGAAGCCGTATTTGTGCAACATTTCTCTGAGCTGATCTCATTTCCACGGGATCTCGCCCCATCCACAAAGCTCCGCGCGGAGTTGGCTGACGTGCGCTACGAGAACGTCTTGATGCGTGACCAACTCCGGCGTGCGGAAGCGGCGAAAGGCCTGCCCCCTCCAATGCTTGATGAAAGGCTGAAGAGTCGTCACTTCTCGGAGTACGACATCGACAAGCTACTGTAGGCGA